>BSBM01000927.1:7037500-7525000 GCA_027924585.1 Larix kaempferi
GACACAATTGGAGATCCATGATGAGATGATAACATAGCCACGACCAATACAAAAGTGGATCCGTGTAATATGACTCAAACAATCTCCATCGCAACTTGGGTAAGATATAATTTCCCCAGGGTCTTCAAGCTGAACCCACAATGATACGAATCTATCCATGTGATTACAACGTCTTGGAGTCGAACATGGTAGAAACCACTTGATTACTGGTCATTGATGTATACCGTTAGCAAGTGCAATGGAGATTACCATTGATGTCGATGATTCCCAAGGTATCATAGTACATACCGTCAAGCGCGAATCAATGAGTTGAGGTCGAACGCTTAATGGAATCTTTCAATCAAGAGTCAATGATTTAAACTCATGTTGAAAGTGAGGTAACCTACCATTGAGGCATGTAGGTCCAAGGTACTTGAATGGTTTCTAGATTCAATCCCCGGATGACGTGTTGAAGTCGACAAGGATGAATTCGTCAAAGGAGGGCCATGACGTATCCCCCATCATCGACACAAAACACGACTACAGATGTTTGGAGTAGATTGGACGATAGAATGATGTGCAATACTGACTCAGGGTAGATCGACATGATCGAAGGCATATTGACTGCAGATAATGACCAACAGACATCTCTTAAACATGGGCATGGCATGACTTGGCAGTATTGACATGACGAGAACGACACCAACCTCCAATGCAATTGATGATGAAAGCATTCTTTGGACAACCCAAAGGAGTGACAAGACTCACGGAATTGACAGGACTCGAAGACAAATGGATTACCCAAGTACTGAATGCAAATCCAAACGAGAGCCATGTTCAAGAGTGACTATGTACTACTGTAATTAAAGTGTAACACAAAATATTTCCTTTTTCCCCGTCATGATTGATGAGTGCCTCTCTTGTTTTTTAACGAGCTTGAGGAGGGTAACCAGATGCTCGGTATAGCTCATCCCATGGATGAGTCCAATCCCAAATGTTTTACGAACCTAGGATAGGAGGGGTTTGTCCCATGACGGGCCCTTCAATGTTTTATTTTAATGCATCCAAAGAAGGAAAACTCGGTGTCACTTCATATTTAGAGAGTCTGAAAAGAACTAAACAAGACTCCAAAGTTCCTTTTTCGTAAAGTTAGTCTCTTCGCTTGAAAAAGGGTAAAACAACGCAAGAGAGAACTCTTCCATTCATGATTGGCTATAGTATTCCTTTTTCATAAATAGTACTTCCTGGTCCAAAAAAGGGGTAAACTATCACCAGAAAGATGATCATTCAAATACTTTTACAAGCATGAACACATCAAGTTCGCTTGGCGATATTTTCGTATTTTGAGAGCCTAAAAAGAGCTTAAAGAAGACTCCATGAACAACTTTGACATGGTTGGTGACCAAGTACGACAAAGGAAAAAGTAAACTCAACATAATTTCTTTTCTGTAAATATCCTAGTGAGGCCGAATAAAGTGATAAACCTATACTCGTTAGACACACCTTTTTACTCAATTTTTTAACGAGCATGACAATGGTATCAAAAGCACTCCAAATATTTTTCATATTTGAACCAGAGCACTATGCTCGTATGACCTATTTCATTTTTTAACGAGCTTGACACGGAAAGGGAACTATGCTCATGAAGCTGGTTTCATTTTTACACAAGCTTGAAACCAATGGTAAACTATGCTTGGGACAGGTTTCATTTTTACACAAGCTTGAAACCAAAGGTAAACTGTGCTTGGGACTGGTTTCATTTTTACACAAGCTTGAAACCAAAGGTAAAATGTGCTTTGGATTGGTTCCTACCCAACATGATTTCCAGAGGTTGGTAGTGTGCCCCCTAGCATAAGAATCTACAGGAATAACTCCAGCATGATATCCAGAGGCTGGAGACATGCCTCCCATCCCTAGGGGGAAGAAACCACTAAAACATGTGGAACATTATGGAATTCTAATGAATAGGAGTCATGCGATGAGTGGGTGTCACAAAGGAGATTTGATCAATGGTCACGATCCTCCCGTAATAGGGAAAATACAACACTCGAAAGAGTGTGGACACTAAAGATTTCATAGCATAGACATAATCACGTCCAAGGAGTAGATTAAAATCTAAAGGACCTTGTACTACCATAACATCAATACAAACAATTTTCCCTCCTAAAGTGATAGGTAGCTGAGGAAGGATTCCTAAAGGTCCAGTAGGCATTCTATTGAAAGCCAGTATCTGGTCAGTGACTGGCACAAGCCAAGGAGAACCTATATCTTTCCAAGCAGTTGAGGATAAAATACTAACAGAAGCTCCCTCATCCACTACAGCGCGAAATATTTCCCTATCAAAAACTCCTACAGATATCTGGAAAGGGACATCTGAAGGAAGACAAGATTCTACTAGGCTATTCCAATCAAAGGAAATGACCTCAGTACTTGGAGGAGGTCCTGCGGAAATGGACAGGATTTCTCCCTTCCTAGAACAATTTGAACTGACTAGGAAAACATCAGTAGTTTCCAATTCACTCTCAACTGGAAGACTAGAATGAGACGAATATTTTATCATGGTGACTACTTCAGTCTGGGCATTCTCCAATGAAAGGGTGGGATTGAGTGGAAGTGATATCAACTCAACCACTTCAACTTCAGTATTTGAAGAAAGAGTGGGATCGACAGAGGATGGAGCTGGATTGGACGCTTCATCAACCAATGGGGGGTCAAGGGATGACTTCTGACATTCAGCTGGAAGGTGTTTCTGAGATACAGTAATGTTTTCCAACAATTAAGAAGCTTCATCCATGCATAGACAAAGGTAACTAAGGTGCATACCCTTGCATAAAAAACAAGGATTTTTTACTTTACCTTTCCAACTGTTAACCATAGATTCACTAGTTAATGGGGTATCATCAGTATGATGTTCAGAGGCTGATGATACAGGTGGTTTGGAGGCTTTACACCACTTTTCTAACACTTTGGAAAGACCAGGACAATCCTTGAGAAGGTGACCACCCTTGCAAAGCTTGCAAGGGAACTTGGGTCTACGAGGTGTTTTCATAGAATGAGTGCCATTAGAGGAAACTAATTGATGCTTGGTCTCTTTCTTATCCTTCTTCTTCTTTATCTTCCTTTTATTCTTCTTCTTATCGTCCTGATTACTAACACTACTTCTTTGATCAGGCGAGGAAGAAGAAACGGAAGAAGGAGCATCTGACGAAGCAGGGGAAGGATCAATTTGGGATTGTCACTCTCATGGTGGAGAGCTAACATTTGAAACATTGGGTACAACCGGAATCACCGGATTGAATAACCATACCGGTAATCCTATGGTTAATCCAGGAAGATTTAAAGTGGCAATAAAGGGAGAACCAATATCTTCAACTGGAGGAAAGGAAAAAGGTACCCCTTGAAAAGGGGCCTCTTGATTGGTAGTCCCAGAATAGGTTGTCATATATAAACTCTCTAAGTCCTTCTAGCCATCACGCACAAGAAATGCTACTCAAACTAAAAGCAACAGGAAAAATTGTGAATAGGAGGGATGTAAAAGATGGATTCTCATGGGTGTGTCAAGCTGTCACAACTAGCGATATACTATAGGGTCCAACAGTTATACTCAGCCCAATTTTTCAGAGCACTAATCAAGGAGGATTGGGACCATACCCTTGGTTGTATAACCCGACTACCTAACAGTACGTGTGTAGTAATCTCCCCGAGTGTTGTTCTCGGTGTATTGCGACAACAATACGGTCAAAAGGTTTGCTCGGATGGTTCCAGGAAGCCTAATGGGGTCTCCCGATACACTCATGGTACGTAGGAGATCAAATCCATAATAGTGTTGTCTAATGCACAACCGTACAACAAGAGCCTTCCGATATACTACTGAGTACGTGAAGTACCTTTCTATATACCCAAGGGTACGTGAAAGGCCATTCGATATACCGGTTGGTACGTGGAAGAACTACAAGCCCTTGGGATGCAGTGCAGAAAAATAACGATAGCTGCCATGCTTAAAGATTTCGGAACATGTCTCTAACATAACATACAAGTTGCTAAAACTTTTTAACTTAAACTAGCGCTTGATTTTATCTTGTACAGTTAAGTGAATCCATGAAGTGAAGACTTGGAATTTAAACAAGAGGCAAATATGATCTATATGAAAATGCAAGTCTTCGTTTCTATGAAGTCCTACTTAAGAAGGAGAGAGATATATATTTTCTTCCCAAATGCACAACCCAATGCAAATGCAATTTTAACATTTTCAAAATGTTGAAAACAAGTGAAAAACTCAAAATGAATGCACCCAAAACTATCCTAAAGCGATAAAAGAGATATTTTCATGAACACCAATTGCAATAACTCTAATCCATTTCCTATCTTTTTACACTTGAAAAAGACACATCTAAGCTACGGAAAGAAGGATTCCACAAACGTTTCCAATCAAATGCAAGACAAAGAAAAGCATTTAATAATCTTATCTAACTCAAATGCACACAAATCTGAAACAAGTCTTTCTTCTTCTTATGAGTGTAAGACCAAGAATGTCAAATGATCAAATTAAAGCAAGAAGAATACTTATGTTTTCCAATTTCATGAATATAAAAAAAGAGTGACAAAATCAAGCTTCTCTTTGAACTAAAGTGGAGACAAGGAATCAATCTTTCCCAACAATCATTAGATAGCTCAACATGTAAGGGAAACAAGATGCACAATCCAAAACAAACCAAAAATTCTCTCAAAACCTTAATATGGGTCAAAACGACTGTACGATACACGATTCATGCCCCCCCCCCCCAGCCATGAGGGGGATTTTTTTTTCAAAAATAGAATCCATTTCGCTTAAAAATGCAAGCAAAACACTAGTTTTTACTCAAAGGGCCAAACATGGATCCAAATCTCAAAAAGACCAAAAAATGGAGGAAAATGACAGTATGCTATGTCTAAGGGTTCTGTGACTGAATCATATAGTACACAAAGCTCAATGGATCATACCAAAAGCAAAATTTGGAGAGGATTTTTACCAAGCACCAGGCTTGAAAGGTCGGCACACTCTACATTGAGGCATAGAGTGCCAAGCACACTTTGCATACAGGGATTCAACGTCGACGACGCAGGTTGAAAGAAAGGAAAATGCGTCGATGGCACAGTATACTCAAAATCAATTAGCGTCGGGAAGGTCGAGGGGCACTGGATGCATTACCTAGGGGTGCGTCAGGCATTATAAATGGAAACAGGTAGAGATATCCAAAAATGAAGAAGCAAATAGTCTGATGCGTATCCAAATGGGATCAGGGAAAGCCAACAATCTCTTCAAGAAGAAAATTGGATGGTAAAAAGAGGCTCAGGAGGCAAAGAAATGGCTTAATAAGAAATCAATGAATAACACATTCAACTTGAAATCAAACAAAAGTATTCCCCAGTATGGTCGCCAGATTTGTTATAGGACAATCTACTCGAGTAGACGTGAGCCAGATCTCCCTACTTCAAGTGAATCTAGAACAAATAATAATAGAGCATAAAGCTACTTTCCTAGATCAGATTAGATATCAAGTAATTAGATGTCTTACCTTCATATTTGTAGGTATTTCTCCCCGTTATTGCTCCAAGCTCTGCGGTCGTCAAATCTGTAGCTACAAGACATGTCAAAAGATATATAGACAAAACAAGCAGTAAAACATATATAAACACTAATTGATCTAAGTAAATAGTTAAGGAAGTAAACTATAAATATCATCAACACAACAATATTTATGGAAAAGTAGAGAGAGGATTACAACCCAATCCTTAACACTGCAATCATCCTCCAACAAGCCAAGCCAATGCCTCCAAAGAAAGGGTATGTCTCTCAAGAGATGGACAAACATCACCCAAGCTAATTTCATCAGCATGAGATTACTATGGACTTTCCTCACTTTCGAATGGAGAGGAGATTTGTTTATATAGGACCAAGTGGATAGAGTAGGTTGAGGATCACGGGGAGATGGTTAAGGGATCCGCCCAATGGGTTAGGGAACCGAATTCCAGCCAACCTAGAAGTTAGGGATAGGGATCCACCTCACCATGCTTCGAGATTTCGCTCGAAGGTCCTATTTTATCCATTTAACTAACTCTGGCGCATGCTGCATGGAGGCAATCTGCGCTAGAGAGGGGAAGCGCAATCTGCATGAATGCATCTTGCATCGTCGACGCACTATTCCAGATGGCAGTCTGGGCCGGGCTCGATCAGGCGCCTATTGCTTGTTAACAACCTGCGTCGAGCTACCCAAAAATTGTGGAAATGGAACCACAACTTGCTCAAGAATACTTCTTGGTCAAGGAAACTCCAGGGATTAATGCACTGAGTTGACACAAGAGTCATGGTGATGAGATTTAAGTGTAACAATGCTTTTCCAATACCTACATCCTCCCATTTAATGCTCTGGATCTTCTTGATGATACGTAGTTTCCAGTAATAAGAAATCGCTACTGATTGGAGGGTATCGTAGCTTTCACAAGTGATCGCTCAGCCAAAAACAGGGGAGATCGTTATTCTAGATAGGCACTCCATCCTTCTAAGGAAGACCACGGCCTCCCAATAAATCACATGAACTCTAGAAAATAAACTTATAGCCTCAAGAAATAGTAATATGTCCTACCACACTTATAACTTGTTGCAAATGAGTAACATGATCTGTAATACCCCATTTTCACCCTTAGGGTTTATTGGATTCAATGTAAATATTGTATAAATGCAATGTGTGTTTGCCCTAGTTTGGAGCTCAAGGCCAAGGCCCCACTAGAGGATGCTCATGTTTTATTTAGAAGGAAAGTATTTGACATTCTGATTATCCATGTGCTATTAAGCCATGAAGTATTGTAAATGATGTATATATTAAATATTGCAATAAAATACCAAGAAAAATAGCCATGGAGGAAACCAATAAGAGGGGGCCATGTGTATCCACTAGGGAGAGGTGAGGGGGTTGTGGGATTGGAACCCATGCTTCCACATGTCATTTTGTGAACCCATTTGACTCCCCATGCTGACATTTAATTCTGTTGTAAGAAGGTGGTTGAGAAAACCTACCCATGAATTCGAAGGAGTATGGAGCAGCCCTACAATCCATATGGAAGGGTATGGCTCTGTTTTCTTGTCCCGTAAGCCAATCTACCTCCTAGGAATTCACTGACCCTAATCCCTAATCCATTGTTGACCAATAACCTCAATTCTCACACATTGCAGAGCCCAGCCAAGAAGAAGAAAGAAGAAATCGTGATTCTTTGTAAGCGCGAATTTGCAGAGTCGAATGCACATAGAAACCCTGCGTAGGAATCAAATTGGTGGGGATATCCATGGATCAGACCGCGGGGATGAATTCTAGAGCATGATAATCTTAGGAAACCCATGAGAAAACCTGGATATGATAGTAGAAGAACCGATCTGTGGGACAGAGTTTCGACAGCAGCCTTGAGAAGATTCCAGCTAGATTAACAGAGAAGAAGGAAAGACAGGAGTTGAATCTACTTTATAAACCCAGTGAAGGATAAAGTCTCATTAAAGTAGCAATTGGACCTTTCTATTCCCACATTGAAGAGCATTGGAGGGAAGGGGCCTTGAGGGACTGTGCAGTAGAGAAAGGGGCCTTCCTTGTGTTGGGTGAGGTAGGTATTGTGGGTGCCATTCTTGCTGAGTAGTTTGAGATGCCTATTGCTCTATGGATGAGCTCACTGGCTTAGAATCATCCTCCCTGTTCCCTTACATGCTTGATAAACCCAATTTTATGTTGGCTTAGAATTAGGGTGGAGCCTTGTTTGTGAGAGAGCCTATTTGGCCCTCCTTGGTGGATACACAACCCAGCTCGGGGGTGGTCTCTTAGCTGAAAGAGTATAGGCTAGACAGAGACCTATGGTTGGGTGGAACATTTCTCTGACTTAGTCAGTTACTTGGACAATTCCATTTAAATATAAGTGCTTATGTGGTGTTAAATGATGCTAGTTTTCCTATGTTATGTTTACTTGTTATGTTCAAGTTATTTAAATGGATGAATGCATTAAGTTGACCTGTATGAAGACCATGTATAAGCATGAGTATGAGGCTGATTTCATGTTTGAACACTTCACCAGTTACTTGAGTTTAATATGCTGCTAACCTTGCAGGTTGTAGATGCATTCATTAGAAGTATTTTCACTATGTGTGTCTTTTATGCATTGTACACACCCTTAGTAGGTTTGTACTTCACCTTATGAGCTTGGGAAATGAGTTAGAAATCCCCCCTTGATGTGTTACTGCACCCCTCTATGTTCAGATGAAGGTAGGGGCCTTGGTAGGGTGATTCCAGGGTTTGTTGCAGTGGGGTAAAGAGGTTTTGAGGGACCTTAGAGCAGTTTTTTGATTGGAAATTAGGCAAGGTCAGATCCCTCAAGTGTGGCAGGGACCCACACCAGTGTACAAAGCTCTCCAAGAGATTTCCAATGGTACCAGACTTGTCCAATTTGGCCCAAGGATGAAGGAGTTATCGGGCTAGGAAGTTGACTATAACATGGCATGTCCAGCTCCTGACTTCCCACATCTGCGCTGCGGAATGCAGAAGTCGGGGGTGCATTTCTAGAGCATCGGGCACTTTGGCACTTTGCAGTTTTAACTTCTGCACTGTGGAATGTAGAAGTCGGGGGCGCATTTCTGCAGCGTCGAGCACTTTGGCACTCCGTATTTCCGACTTCCCCACTGCAGAATGCGGAAGTCAGGGGTGCATTTCTGCAGTGCCTGGAGTTTTGGCGCTTTGCAATTTTGATTTCCGCACTGCGAAATGCGGAGGTCGGGAACATAATTCTTCAAGGCCAAGCATTGTGGCGCCCCACATTTCTGACTTCCACACTGCAGAATACAGAAGTCGAGGGTGCGTTTCTGTAGCGCCGATTATGGTGGCGCTCCGCATTTCCAACTTATGCACTGCAAAATGCGAAAGTCGGAGTTACATTTTGTTCGACGCCGTGATTTGGGCGTTCTTCCCTTCTGAATTCTGACTATGGGTTGCGTCTAAGTTGATTAGGGATTGTGGATCGGAAGCCATTGCGGTTGCGTGTAAAGCTATGAGAGTTGGAAAAAAAATGTATCGGGTGTCCCCCATCTCCCAAGGCGACCGAGGACGTGACACGATCTCCACAAACCATTCTCCCTTTAGATATGAAGTCATCCTTTTTTATAGTATAGATACCCAGCATCACGATCAAATTTCTATCATAGAGAAAAGCATAAAAAATGTAAATCATAGACTCCACAAATCCGAAGATGGAATACCAAATTTGCTCAATTGGAAACCCTGGGTGGATTTCCCGCTAGTCTTTTCCCTCGGGCTGGTAGGAAAACCAGCTCCGATACCATTGTAATGTTCCTAACCGGGATGGGCACAGATTGTATGAATTTGAAAAATAGATAATTATGTTTGCATTGATTTATAACCTTCACAAAAAATTTGCATTCACATCAACATATCATCAAACACATTGGGAACATTCAAGAACACACCAAAATGACGGAATATTGTTGGCACCTTTATTATGAAAAATAGATGGTAGAAAATACAAATAACTATGGCTGATATAGTAGCTACTAAGACACACCCAACAAGAACCTGGAAGTGATGCCAAACCAAAATGATGAATCTACAGTGAAGACCCTGCATGGATACTCCTCCTTGTCTAGCTAGAGTGGATATGTCGCACCACCGAAACCAAACCAACATTGGAAGGGGTTTTCCAACCCCTAATGAAAACTCTAGGATAACCCCTAGACACTCACAAGAAATAAATGTCAAATCAAGGTGTCCCTAATGGATGAATGCCTCCCATTTTATCTTATTTTTGAGCCCAATACCATGGACAATACCATGGGCCATCCAATACCATCCACTAAAATATCCCCTTTTTAAGTAAATGAAACCTTAATATTATAATAATTGTGGGCCTAAGTGTCATCTAATAACCCCCTAGAATCATCATATGAAAAGGAACATCACATAGTTCCATATGTGATATTGACTATATGAATGTTTCTGATATGCATTGGATAGAGTCGCATAGAATATGGACAGAATTGCAGGGCGCAAGTTCAAGGCTCTGTCTCTATCCAAGCCTTCTGATATTCGTAAAACAAATTATGGATGTATTTTCTTGAAACCTTCCCACCATGACTTCCCTATAAATCCATCTCTGAATGGATTTGGCCTTGATTGACAGATTTGTGCAACAGTTGACTTTAGTTGTATCAACTCTAGCCCATGGCCCATTTAATCCATATCCTTACACCAACTGACAACTTCTTCCTCCTACTATTAAGTTAACACTATGAGAGGCCCTTTCCTCTTAGTATGAGTGAGACCATTTAGCCAATAATGCATTGAGGTTGGTGCGATCCCATATTTTTTTGCAGCTGCTATCACAGAATATCCATTGTATTCGATGTCGTTAATTGCCTTCATGATGTCCTCTTTTTTCCAACCTCTGATAGAACTAATCTTCTTGCTTAAACCAGTTACCTTCACTATAGGTGTATGTGAAGCAACACCATCAGGCTCCGACATGGATTGGTCTTCATCATTTGTATCTCCATCTTTTCTAGGACAGCTTGTCATCTACTGAGTGTTTCAAAGTTGATTTGTAACTTTTGTTGACATGGCATCCATATATGAACCTAGTTATTGACACAAACAAGCTTGCAACAAGCATTCTGTAGCTTTTGTTGACATGGAATCCATATATGAACCTAGTTATTAACACTAACAAGCTTGCAAAAATATTGCAACATGCATCCATATATTGGACCTAGTTATTGTATTCCCCATCTATTATGTAGTATACCACTAGATTCTTCAGAATATTGGAGTAATTTTGGTGATGATGGTCATGAAAAGAATAAATTTGATTTTGTCTCCATTGTCTTAAGGAAAGATAGTAGGGAACAAACATAAACATAAACTTATGAATGCTTCACTGTGATAATTGTAATTATATGCATTATGAATGGTTCATTGTGATAATTGTAATTTTGTGCATTTGAAACCTTATAAAACATTGTGTGAAAATTGTAATTCTATGCATTTGAACAGTTATACAACATTGATTGTGATAATTGCAATTGTAATTCTGTGCATCATGAATGCTTCACTGTGATAATTGTAATTATGTGCATTTGAAACCTTATAAGATATTATGTGAAAATTGTAATTCTATGCATTTGAACAGTTATAAAGCATTGCCTGTGATAATTGGAATTCTATGCATTTTAAAACGTATAAAAAGTTGCTTGTGAAAATACGTGAGCCGAGTAGGTTATGGGAGGGGGTGCTCTGCTAAGCAGTTCCAGTTGTGAAATGCAAAAACAATTAAAAGCGTTGGAGATTACATGTCATTTATATCCCTTGACTCTTAAATAAGAATGCTCGTTGTTATTGGCATGGATTGCAAACTTGTTTTAGGAATGTGTGGTTGTGATAACTTGGATAACGATCCAAGCACTAGTACAAAATGAGAGATAAGTGACCAGGTGACCAAAAAAATTGGTCACCACAGTTTCTTCAAGGGATAAATGACAAAAATTGAGAAATTTTAATCGAGCTAACTAAAAATGACCAAGATAAATGACCAATTTGGTAACGGGATAAGAACTAAACTAAAAATGACCAAGGTAAATGACCAATTTGGTCTCGGGATAAAAACTAAACTAAAAATGACCACATAACAATTGGTCATTTATTTGGTCATTTTTAGTTGTGTCACTCCAACAATGGAAAATTACAATTTTGATAATGAATTTGTACAATTTAGTAAATTTTAACACTGCAGATGGATCTGAATCCATCTACAGTGTTAAAATTTAGTAAATTTGTAACATTGTATATGGATTCAAAGGCACGAGCTAGTGTCGAAACATGATCATTCCATATGAGAACCTACTGAACTTTTTTGCAATATCATTTCATCTGTACTGTCACATTCAATTCAATATGCTTATCATGTCCATATCTTATTTTGTCATTTTTTCTTTTGTATTATTCCTTCAACAAATCTGCCAAGTCGGCATCATGTGCATCATCATAGTATGGTTGAGTCGAGTCTTGTATATTTGTTGTGTCTTTCCCTCTTGACATTGCCATGACATCGTGAAGTTGGTGTCATTATGTTTGGCTTTTCATACTGGTCATGTTCATATTTTGTTTGAAAAAAATCATCATTGTTTGACCCTCTCAGCAGTTTGTTAAAGTTTCAACAAGTTCATTTCTTTTGCGTCAACATGATGTTAGCTAAGAATTGTCAAATATTTCACAACATCCAATATAATTTATTCTCCATATGAATCCATTCATCATGGTTCTAATCCTCGCGCTTTATTTTGGAAATTTATGGAGTTCCCCTCAGGTCTCTCCCTTGCAAAAAATCGCCAATATCCTCCATTTTGAAAAGAAAAAAAATCCTCCCATCTTTTTGTAAAATTGTTTTTAATTAAAAATTAAGAGTTACAATGATTCTAATATTCAAGTCACTTAAGTCTCATGTGCCTCTACTCTGCCATGAGCATAAGTCTTGAAACCATTTAATGGTGGCAGAAATTAGGGACAATTTTCCAAACAAAAAAGCCACCTCCTTAACCCAATCTACCATCAACAGTTGAAGCAGGTGTTAGAGGGTATATCAATGTTATGCAAGCAATGATAACTTCTTTCATTATAATAAATCTGCCACATGGACCATGGAAGAAATCTATAACAAGCAACCCCAATAAAATGCAAATAATGTAGTTCCACAATTTTATCATTTTTTCATGCCAATAAAACCCCCTTGTTTGTGGAAGAAAAGACCTTCATATGCACAACTATTTGCTAAATATACTTAATATATAAATATATTATATATTAATATATTTATACACTATATATTTAATATACTATACTCTTCCAGCCTTAATCTATTATAAATGATTTTATGAACAACAAACTTTCAATAATAAAAAAGTCTCATTTTAAGGGTTCAATATCATTTTAGAAACAAACTCAAATACAATTATATAAAATAGTTATAATATATATAGTTATTATATATGAATAAATATAAACATATTATAATAAATACTTATATAATATAATTTTGTATTTATATATATTAATATATATAACAATAAATTAAAAAACATATATAAATTAATTTATTTTTAACTTGGAAAAAGAGGGAAATATTTTGAAAACACATTATTATTATAGTTATATATTAATATATATAAACATATTATAATAAATATTTATATAATATAATTTTGTATTTATATATATTAATATACATAACATCAAATTAAAAAACATATATAATTTTTATATTTTTAACTGGAAAAAAATATTAATATAATATAAATTTGTATTTATATATATTAATATATATAACATCAAATTAAAATATATATATACTTTTTATTTTTGTTAACCTGGAAAAAGAGGGAATTTTTTGAAAACACATTATTATTAAAAAAATAAAACTCTTTAACCAAATAAGGGTAAAGTCCAAAAAAAACCTCCCTATGGGCAACACATATTCACACGTTTTTATTTTTTGGGTGAGGAATCGAAAGAGGCAATTCTAGGTAAGTATTTATCAAACCCTATTGATGTCCTAGCCTCCCAAGAACTGATTCAGGCAATGCATGCTGCAAATGGATCCTGCGGATTTTTCAAGGTAGGTCAAATCGCAGCAAATGGATTTGGTGGATTATTCAAGGTAGGTCAAATCACAGTTGGTTATTAGGGAGCGAGCCCATTTGATTTCTCGTCTCCATTAACAGTCGAAGAACAAGTCGGAGCCAGAGCCGGAGCTGGATCAAATCACTTTGTAGCATGCAAATTGGGGATTCTCGTGTGGGGGAGAGGGCTCTTGTGTCTTCGAATCCATGTTCAGCTACAGATGCAATTGCAATGAAGGCTATGAAAATATATTTTCAATATGACAGTAGGCCCTTGCTTCAGATAATGTAAGTTTCCCCCTCTAAGTTAGTCTTCAAGGTCAAAAGGTCCCTTGTTTGAATCCCATGTTGATTTTTTCATATTTTATTGTAGGCTCTATCGGTGCAGACTATTCACAACTTGGGTTTAGCATGGAAGAGAATGGAAGCCAAGAGAAAACCCCAATCTCCAACAACATCCCCTCAATCATCCAAAGGTACACATATCTACAGCTAAAACAAAAAGGTTTAACTATTTATTTGTTCTAATCGTTTAGTTGTTCTAATCTTTTAGCCCTTATAATCCATGAAAGGAAAAATCATGAGGAATTCATACAGCAAACCAAAATGAATGAATTGGGCATTCTTGTATTACTTGATCGAGACATCAGTATTGGGTCTAGTCAGGGTTTCAGAGAAAGCCAAGCGAGGTGTTTATAGCCATTCAGAATAGATTCACCAAATTAAACACATGTAATATCAATTAACTACTCTAGTTTGGGATTCGTCGTCTATTTGCTTCTAGAGTTGGTTGTTTGTCAATAATAAGCAAGGACAGGTGTAGCATCTGTAGATCCGATTGATGCAGAAGCTGACCTTCATTATTGAAGTAGGAAAAGCACAAGCACTAGACTAAATTAGATGTACTAATTTGGTTGGGTCATAATTGAATAACCCAGCTTAAGTTAGGGGATTTCCATATGTTTCTTCAAGGAGGAGCATGCTCCGAGAAAAGACTTATAAGTCAACTGATAGCCCCATATTCCTGCCCACCCTTCCCACCCACTCAACAAAAGACTAAATTCCATAATATCTCTACAACTTCATACAATCTGGATTCTGAATATGGATTCTACTGTTTGTATGCAGGTTTTATGGAAGATATTCCTTACTGATAAGCGTGGAAATCTCATTGACGATCCCTTTTTTCCTATTCCTCATGGGATAAACAATTCCTAGTTGGGATTAGGTATTTATTATTTCTTACTGAACTAAATTCGATCTGTGTCACCTACAGCATTTGCGGGCGGCTTAAATGTTGTCGGTGATTGCGTTTTGGTTGTGATGCAGTAGCTACAGGTCGCATGGTTTTTCCTGTGGGTCTATTTGGACTCCATACATAAGAATACCATACCACTACAACTACATCTAGTTATGTGGGAACCACTACAACTTTTTGGTTTATACAGAATTATAGAATAGGGTGGAATATGCCGGTTTGCTTGGAGAGTAGGAAAAATACAAATGAATTCCACCCTACTTTGATACAAGCTTAGGTTAACTGTGTGTTTATCCTGATATTTTATTCTGCCATGACACAATAGATCGTGACTCTCCATTTTCGATCTTACGGTGTGAAGATAGCCTGGCGTTGTTCACTCTTTATTTGACTTTGTATTGTGGCTTTTCTGACCCTTTCAACAAAACCAAAATGAACCAAGGGTGCTTCCCTCTATTGTTCTGGTTGTAGCAGCAATTATGGATTGTAGTAACACCAGGGTTCCATTGAATGAATGTCACACTATTGAAAGGATGATTTCGACGTTTCTGCAATGACCTTAAGTCAGTTGAAGGAAAGATCTACTACAAGGCGTTGTCAACGCTCTGTCAAACGATCTAATGAACACAGATATCATTAATCATGGCAGGGTATATCAAAGTTCAATAACTCTGAGTTAAGTGCTTCCTCTAAATGCTTCCACGCTATACTCATCATGATATGGGTCAAAAGTTGCATTGCAGGGCTCAATCCAAGTAGCAACCAACGCCCTCCTATGCGCAAGGATACAAAATATAGCAGTTATAGATTTGTTTTGTTCCTATGTTATTGTTTCACCACTATTTCCACATGATTCGTGAACTCCACTTGACCTTCAATTGGGTGAAACGTGCAGCGAGCACCCAAAACTTATAGATCTAAAGCAAAAAGCATTGATTGGATTATCAAGATCCACATATAGCCACATATAGCCACATATAATGCAGAGCACCCATGTATTAGTTCACATTTACATCAAGTTTACATAAGAGATCAAAATAGGCGGTTGGATCACGACTACTCTTTTCATGATTCAGAGTAAGCTCTTGCTGGTGCCCGTTTAAACCGTTTACAAATTGATGTTCCTTAGCAAGTAAGGAAGTCGTTGTAACATTTCCATGGCATAAGTTTCTCCAACTGCTAAAGTGGTAAGCCCTGGATCTAATTTTAGCAGATATAGTACTTAGCATCTGTCTCTTTAATGGTATTTTCAGCGGTTTACTCCTATGTGTAGTTCATATAAACCATATGAAGCGTAGTTAATAGATATGATTGGTTAAAAGGGGCAAGAAGGAACCGCTTGCTCATTTTTACTTATATAAAAAATAGCCCCAAAGGAAATAAGGAAAATGTTCATATAAACCCAGTAAAATTGGCAAGGAAACATTCTGGAGAATGCCGACTAAAAATATGCATTTTACACAATTGGAAGTAACTATCAATTGAGATAGATTCAACCGCGCGTGCGACTGATGGATGGTGAAAAATACTAGGATAATCAATTACATATTAATGGTCTTGTCAAAACCTTCCATAACTTGGCCAACCGTTGGAATTTCCCTTCATTGTATATCTTGGACGTTACAATATATTTGTTATATCTTGGACGTTGCAATATATTTGTTGCATAATGCACTTGGTTCATGTTTTTCATGCTGAAGCGGTCTATTGAAAGGTCAAATTGGTGCATTTGTACTGTCCTGACATAGTGGCAACAGGTGCACTTGTTATTGAACTGGATCGTGAGTTTTAAATTTTAATGTCCTACTGAAAATGCCTAAATTGTGATGAAAAAATCATTCAGAAGTTAAAATATAAATATAACAATGCTCCTAAGTAACAATACTACTAATCCAGAAGTTCAAATATATCAATACTCATTTTAATATATTCATCAAAACAAATAGACATCTTAAACCTTAATGAAAAAATTATTTTACTTAAAGGTATGTAAATTCCAACTGCCAAACTTATATGAAATCTCAATCTTAAATTCCAACCTCTATGCTGCTATTAGCACTTTCTGTTTCGATATATATCTTGGCAAGACAGATATGAATTGTGCTAATCTAGTTGCAGCTTGGTAGTATTACTGTTATATTGAAATAGCATTCATAGTTCTTCATATTTCTAGTAAATCTCTTTCAATCAAGAAAGAATGAACATATAAAAAATTGTCAGCAAGGTAAATTAATTTTACTAGTTCTATTTCTTAAAATATTTGATGTTAATTTTTGTGGCTGAAAACAACTAAATCTTTTGCAATTGGACCTTTTATACAGTGGAATTCCCTTCCACCATGTTTGCATCCAAATATAGGTCTGTACAAGCATCTCATTAGCTCTGGATACCATATTTTCTTTCTCACATGAAAAGCTAAAGCTCTACTTCACATTACAGGATATAGCATGATAGCTCTATTATAATTAAATGGATTCTAATATTTATTCTCTTTCTAATAGGTAAATGAATCCATTTCCTTGCTTTTACTAGGTCGGCATAAAATCCCTGATTTGGTGCTATTGTGATGGGGCCGTTCGAGAGCAGCTATGGAGGGATAACTAATTAACGAGGAGAACCACTTCGCTAGCAATTATCCTCAAGCCAGCCTGCTAGATATGATAAACCCTACAATACAAGAATGAGAGCTTACCTACGGACTAGGTTAGGTTCCTAAAGCCAGTCAGCCAGCGATAACAAATCAATTGCAAATGCAGTCAAAAGTGCTGCATCCAAAACTAGTGTAGCCAACCAATAAAGTGCATCCATTATATTTAATAAAATTGCACCTAATAATTAATGACAAAAGCGAGAGAAGGACGGTATAAGCAGGCAAGGGGAAACATTTTGGGCGATATAATTCCATATCCTACAGTTATAAAATAAGTCTTAATTGTCCACGTGTAAAAAGAAATGATAAGGTAAGGGTCTATCATGATGAGTAGAAGTCCTATTCTTCTTGTGAGACATAGGAGTTATCATCCCTCAACATAGATAACAACACAAGATTCAATTCATATGAACAAGGTATAAAATATTCTTTTGATTCTTATTTATATAGGAGCTAATTTTTATCATTGGTAAAGCTAAATATAAAGCTACAAATACAATTATTATTATTATCCTATTATTGTCTGAGTCTCATTATTACTTCTGCTTGTTGTATAAAGTAGAAGCTAAGTTAGTAAGTAGTAGTTATAGCTCTCTTTATTTCTAGTAAAGGGTTTATTATCTATTCTACCTATTTCTCTTTAACCAAACCATTCCTACTCTTAATCTAATACCAAGACCTCAACAAAGAAATATTAAGGAGTAGCTTTTAGGTAGTTAACACCAACAATCTTAATTATAAAGCTCTTATACAAATCCTAAAGATACTAAATACTCAACATAATATCTCTTTATTACTTTATCTATCCAACAAAACAAGAATACTTCCCTCTCTTCTAGCTAAAACAAGTATAAACCAACAGGAGTTCCTACAATATACTATAAAAAAAAACAATAAAGAAATGATCTATACAGGTTGAGAGTAAGCTTCCCTTCCAACTAGAGATATAAACCCATCAGTAGTATAGGAGCAACCCGCAAAGGTATTAGATACAGGGATGGCTATGGTTTTTATTTTGTTTCCCTGGTAGCAGTGGAGATAGGAGCATAGGCAAATGTTAGAGAATAACTCTTAGATGGAAGAATAAACTTTCATTGGATGTGATTTAACATAGTTTGTAGAGTGGATAATTTTTTTTTTAAAGAGTTAAAGATTCTGCAATGGTTTTGTGAATTTATTATATTCTCTTAGCTTCGGAAAATCAACTACTATGGTCTTTGAGAAAAATATTCCTTTGTTGAATTTGATAACATGTAAATTTAAATTACCAACTATCATAGTATAGTATTAAAATCTGAATTCTCAGTGCAGCTTTGTTAATAAGTCATGTTATTTGCTAATGAATGCAAGTTCCATTACTGTAGTAGCAGCATTTTAGAACATTCGAAGAAATCTTTTTTCTGGTTACCCGGATATAAATAATAAATCATTGAAATTGAGAAAGGGGGGCTCTATGGAGCTTGATCCTTGCTCAAATTTTATGCAATTTCTTAATATTCTGCAAGATAGTTTGTGGTAACTACTATTTGCAATATATTTGTTTTCATTTAGTCATTCTCCTAGAAAGAACCAATAGTTTTTGGTTGTTCCTTACTTTTGATTGCATGACTTTTGAAAAGGTGTTTATCAAGCTTGGGTTCCCTTGACATCACATCCTTGCAATAATCTTGTTTATGGGTGATGAAATTCGATTTCTTTGGGGAGAATCATTTGGCACTATAATTGTGATTAAACTTATATGGATTTCCTTTTAAGGGCGATCTCTATATAAGAGAATTGACCCTCCTCTACTTTGTTTTTCTGTGGAAGGATAATGGGTGGCCTCTCATAGCCGACCCTTCTAATTATTTATGTGTATTCTCTGAAATGTGGGTGGCCTCTCTATAGAGTGTCAGCCCAACGTATACACATCTGTATATTCATAGTTTCTTTGGTTGAGAAAGAGATGGGCAACCTGTATGTTGACCCATTCTCTTATTTTTTTTATGTGTTTTGGGAACCAAAGGGAAGCGATTTCTATTGTGGCGTCTATTGCATATTATAGATCTTGTTTTTGCTAATTTTGCGAAGTGATTCTATTTTGGCAGTTACTGCATATTGTAGATTTTGATTTCTTTTTATTTTTAGGCTCAGTTTGGGGAGCGGTACACTTTGGATACCTTTGTGTGACTGTAGTTTCATTGCAGGAATTTCAAACATGGGTTATCCCTATATGAGAGCATCAACCCTTTCGTTATGTTATTGAGGCATGAAACCCTTTCATACGGGTTTGTTTCATGTAATTGTGAACTTACGAGAGGGGAAAAGCTCTGCAAATTATGCTTGAGTTTCCTTTTGAGTTCAGATCTTTTTTGAGTTTTGTTTGCATAGAGTTCCCAACCGAATGATCTATATACTTTTTCTTATGTTTGTTAGTTTGCATCGAGCTAAGAAACCAATTGATGCACCAAAACCTTTTTTATTGGTAGTTATGTCATTGAATGTTTGGTATTTGATGTAATTGAATTTGATAACCAACCATCTTTTCAAGAGTATTGTTGATGTCATCAAATTTTATTAAAATAATATTTCCAGTGTCTTACACAAATGTAATTTGTTAGCGATATTAAAATAATATTTCAAGCAACATATATTCAAAATGCCTGCAAACCCATAATTTTGCATTACATAATTTTTCCCATATGACGATTTCTAGTTCTGGAGTGGGTTGCAACTATCTACTATGTGCAGATGATAAATATTGGTCACAATTGCAAATGATGGTTTCTATCACGATCACATGGGTCATGATCATCTGCATAAATGCCTGGAGCATGGACTGGTTATAATTACTAATCTAGATATGTTACATAAGTATCAATCTGAATCTTTGTTTCTTACCCAAATTAGAAATTTCAATCACAATCTGCCTGCTTTTGATTTAAACAAACAAAGAAAGTTTCCCAATTATTCACTTTAAATCCACTCTAAATTCTAATATAGAGCATTGTTAATAACTGCAAGGTGCACGACCAATAAGGAATTCTATTTAAGGGTGCTAGCTCAATGGTAGAGCACCTGCCTTATAGGCAGGAGGTTGGTGGTTCGATTCCACCGTGCCCTATTTATATTCTAAAACTATTAAAAAGAGATAAATGACTAAAAAAATGACCAAAATTTGCATATAAACGACCACCAGTACAGCATGAGAGATAAGTGACCAAAAAAATGACCAAAATATGCATATAAATGACCACTTTTGAGTTGGAGATCACTGGTAGCAAATTAGCAGGGTGAAAAAATGAAGATGGGTGTCTATTTTGGGGGGTCTCGTGAGAAAATAATTCTGTTTTTTTCATGTCTTCCAACTTCGGGCGAACAAAAGTGATATTTTTATTTAAAATTTCACTTTGCCGTAAAAAGAAAACTTTTGTAGAATTATGTTAGCTTTCTACTCATAATTTTTTCAATTTTTTTTATTAAGATTTGATATGTCAATTTCGCAAATGTTTGACAGTGTGTTCTTATAAAATGAAAAGACTACAAAAGAGTTATGATTTGTTGCACCACTAAAATCGTTGTTAGACTTGTGTTTTGCAAAAACTTAAAATGCTACGACAATCTACACACAATGTACTAACGTCTGACTATAAGTTTGCATCCAATGGACCTCTATACTAATTATTATATTTTTTTAAAGTCGATCCATGGGGAAACTCAGTCGATTTTCAACAACCTTTTTGTTGCACCACTTTTCTCTCAATCCGCTATAAAATCAAAAAATCTACGACCACCCTTTTGAAGTAGACACGTCAATGAATCGACCCACATTTTCTTCGATTTTTTTGGTGTTGTATTTACAAAGTTATGGATTTTTCTTTTCGCTGTTTTTTTAAAGAGCTGAATCATAACTCGACACATGTTACAAATATAAAACTTAAAAAATATCAGTTCTTATCTATATACAACAAAATTTATACCCTCGTAAAGTAGATTCAATGATGAATCTACTGGTATGAAGTCCGACATTCGTTTTGTTGTGTAAGAGGTGGTTTTCTCCTTCCGAAAATGGAGAAACCTGAAATTTTTGCAGAGATCTGAATCGGTCATGTTTCAGAGATTATTCGGCCGAAATAATTATTCGGCCGAATAACTGTTTTTCGTAACGGCGCCGTAACTTATGGCGAAGGTTATTCGGCCGAATAACTAAACGGAAAAAAAATTACGTCGGCCGAAAAAAAAAAAAAAAAAAAAAAAAAAAAAAAAAAAAAAATAAAATAAAATTATACTCATATAAATAAACGTAAAGTTAATTCATTATTTTCGCATGTTTGAACTTCGCATTTTTTTGTCAAACTAATTTCGGAAGGAGGAGATAATTTTTGCAAAAGGAGGTTTTTACAAGGTATGTTTCTTCTTCTTCTTTACAAAAGGCACATTGAAGGAGTTTTTTTTTCTAAGGCATATTTGCAAGGAGTTTTTCCAAACTATCTCTTTTCTTATTGCATTTTTACAAAGAAGACATTTTTTGCAAAATGAGATTTTTACAAGCTATGTTTCTTCTTCTTCTTCACAAAAGGCACATTGAAGGAGTTTTTTTTTCTAAGGCATATTTGCAAGGAGTTTTTCCAAACTATCTCTTTTCTTATTGCATTTTTACAAAGAAGACATTTTTTGCAAAAGGAAGTTTTTACAAGCTATGTCTTCTTCTTTTTTACAAAAGGCACATTGAAGGAGTTTTTCCAACATATCTCTTTTTTATTGCATTTTTACAAAGAAGACATTTTTTGCAAAAGGAGGTTTTTACAAGGTATGTTTCTTCTTTTTTCCAAAGACACATTGAAGAAAATTTTTTTCTAAGGCATATTTGCAAGAAGTTTTTTCCAAATATTTATTTTCTTGTTGTATATTTGCAAAGAAAACATTTTTTTGAAAAAGAGATTTTTACAAAGTATGTTTCTTCTTCTTTTTTCCAAAAGACACATTGAAAGTGTTTTTTTTAAGGGATATTTGCAAGGAGTTTTTTCAAAATATTTCTTTTCTTAGACATGTTTGCAAGGAGGTTCTTTGCAAGGATGTTTTTTTTTCAAAGTAGCTTTGCATTTTTTATTTAATTGAAAGAGGTTTTTTCAAATAGTTGTTTTGCTAAGGTATTTTGCAAATGATTTTTTTCCAAAGTAATTTTGCACTTCTTATTTATTTGAAAGGAGTTTTTTCAAATAGTTATCTTATTTTGCAAAGGATTTTTTACAAAGTAATTTTGTACTTCTTATTTCTTTGAAATTGGGTTTTTTTCAAAGAGTTGTTTCTTTACAATGATTTTTTCCCAGATATATTTATAAATAAGTTTTTATTGAAAGTATTTTTTTCTAGTGGTTTTTTTCGTAGATATTTTTTCAAAAAAGTATTCTTGGAATGAATTTTACATCAAAGATTTATTTACAACGTGTTTTATTTTCTTCCTTGGCACAAGGTGTTTTTATTATTTTCCAAAGAAGATTTTTGTTCAGAGAATTTTTTCAAATGAAAGTTAATTCCAAAGAAATCTTCTTCAAAAGACTCTTACAAAATTTTTAAAAGGTAAAGTAAATTTCAGTTCATGTTTTTATAAATTCCGTAAATGTTTTTAAATCTTAATTTATTTGTTTTTACTATAAAGTAACATGATTCTTTAATTTATCGTCTATAGATTAAACAACCATGGGCAATAAGAGAAATCGTAAAAGAAAAGCTGATCGTAAACGTGATGATGATGATAATAGAGAGAAACAAAAACTCAGATATATTGCCAAAAAACAAAGGGTTGCTGAAACGGAAGAGAGAACTATTGAAGATATAAATACAGATTTACATGACAATGTTGAAGAAATGGAAATTGAAAATAGAGTACAAGAAGAACAAATTGAAGTTGAAAAGAACATTGTAGAAGATGTAAATAGTGATTTACATGCTAATGTCGATGAAATCAATATTGAAGATCAAGTTCAAAATCCAGAAATTGAACCTGGTATGTATATATCATATATTTTCCAAATTCATTTTTTTATAATGAATTTTATTTTTTGATATATGTTAAATTAAATTTAACTTGATGTATAGGTACTTTTACTATTGATGATGAAATGTTAGAAGACATTGATTGCGACAAATATGGAGAAAAACTACCAATACATGTTGCACGATATCGTGCTACAAAATTTTATGATGAAGTTCTCAAAGATTACTCAATAGCAGGACAAGCACAAATTTTGAGATGTTTATTAGTGTCCAAGAAATTAGAAGGTGCTACATCGTTATTGGGTATTCACAAAGTAACAAAAGAGTCGAAATTGAAACAAAATGTGATGGAAAATATAGGCGATGCAATAAAAAAATTTGGAAAATCCAGGAAGAAAGATATCAGTGCTGCACGTAAAGCAATTCATACAGCAATTCTTTCAGCTAGTACTAAACAAAAGCGTTTGACAACAGAACTAGCAAAAGCAGTTGGAACATCAAGAAAAACATTATACAAACATAGCAAATTCAGAATGCAAATAGATGAAAATAATGAACTTGCTTGTTGGGCAATTATTTGTAGACAACCTTACAAAGATAGATTAGGAGCAGGGGTTAAAGATATTGTACGAGAATATTGGTTAGAACATGCTCGAGTTTCACCAAATGCAAGAGATGTGATACGCAAAAGAATATCAAGAAATGTATATGAAAGCCAACCAAAACATATAATGGACATGACACAAGTACAATTGTTCAATAAATTCAAGGAAGATCATCGTGGAATTAATATATCAATCACTACATTTGTGCAACAAAAACCATGGTATGTTCGACCTATAACTATACGTGATACATGTTGTTGCCGTTATCATGTGCAATTTCAGTTATATTATGACACGTTTCTTGAATTTGGTAAAATGTTTTGAACAAATTCACCACCTCCGTCGACGATACGTGAATTCATATCTCAAATTTTATGTGAGAGAAATCACGATGAAGTATTTTATTCAAAGAAATGTGTCAATGGAAAACATTGTCATCATTGTGGAAATTTGGTGTTATTCCACAATAAATACCCTATCGATAATGATCAATCGTTGTCAAATGTAAATGTTGATTGGAAGAGATACGAATACATCAACTATAATACAAGTTCTAGTGATTCACGTTCCAAAAGAATTGATTTGCTAGAAGACAAGATATGCGTCACAGATTTTCTCAAAAAATTTGAAAACGAAATTTATAAATACACCCAGCATTCACATAGAGCACGATGGCAAGATCTTCAATTCAAACAGTCTCGTGAAATTTTTCCACCCGGAACAATTTTTTCGGTGGTTGATTTTGCTGAAAACTATACATTTGCTGCACAAAACGAAATACAGAGTGAATACTATCACTCTGACCAAGTTTCGATATTTGTCCATGTTGTATATAGACATTCTCAACAGGATATCGATGGCATTGAAAGCACATGTGACAATCGAGATGTGATTAAAGAATATCACTTCTATATCAGCGATGATCGTACACACGACACACATTTTGTCCAACATTGTATAGAAAATATTTTCTATGACTCACTGAAAAAACGCGAAGTCAATTCAAAGAGCATTGGATATGGTCTGATGGATGTGCGGGTCAATTTAAATCTTCACGATCATTTTTTTGGTTATGTCGACTTCATAAAGCGCTGAACATTAAACATCGCTGGAATTTCTTTGAAACTGGGCATGGAAAAGGTGAGCATGATGGTGCATGAGCATGCGTGAAAAGAGCACTTCGAAGATGGCAAATGAACTATTCTTCAGCACGGTTTCATTCAGCTGCAGAGGTTGTCCAATGGTGTCAATTAAATCTAAGCCATGATTATAATCAACAATCAAAAGATGTGCGCAGGTATGTCCACTATTTTTTTAATTTATATTATTTCTTAAAATTAAAAAAAATGTATATACTAACATTTAAGTACACATGTACACTATTTATTGTGTAGGTTTTTTTGGCTTGTTGGGGTCCAAGATATAAATAGATCAATACCATATGACGCTAGCACCATACATGGAACTAGAGATCTTCACTCTATTCAAACAAAATCATTTCACAACGTGTTTGCATTTGACAGTAGAAAGCAATCATGCTTTTGTCATATTTGCATTGAAAATGTCGAGTCTACAGAAGTTTGTGAAAACATAACAAACAACTACGTAAAAGCTTGGAGACACACAGAGATTAATCCAAAAGGAAAAATGCCATTGGCAAGTGTTGAAGAATTAGAATCAGAAGAAATAGCAATATCGTCTGATGGCGATAGAATTTCAGATCTCGTAAGAGAAGGTAATAAACTTGTTTTTGACTTTTTAATCAATTGTTCATTCTAATCCTTCGCCATAAGTAGTCAATTCAATTCATTTAAATACGCTAACACCAATCATAACTTGCACAGGAGATGTTTTCGCTGTGATTGCACCTGTAGACAACAACGAAAATGTCAAATATTATTTGATGCGATGCACTGAAGGAAAAATGAAATTATTGGAGGACTACAACGACAACGGATTTACATACGAAAGAGGATCCATCATTTTAAAAGGCTACTTTTTTCAGCAGACGCATATGACTAAAAATTATGTCTACTTTCAAGATTATGAACCCGATGTTATATGTTGTCAATATAGTCATTTAGTATGTGCATCTCGAATAAAATTGATACAAGTTCCATCAAAAAAACAGTTAAAAACCAAAAAATGGAAACTATCCATATGTGACCATGAACGGATAGTTGAAGATGGTATTCCATTGCGATGTTTTTAACTACATATCAAAAATAAATTGATCTATATTTTTGTCCATATCAATTGTTGTGTGCAATATATTTTTTGTCCAATTATCAAAATTGTTGTGCACAGTATATTTTTTCATTGAGATTTTATGAATATTTTCTTGAATGACAACTAACACAAAAGCTTAAATGGTTTATTTTTTCATTGAAATTTTATGAATATTTTCTTGAATGACCACTAACACAAAAGCTTAAATGGTTGTACTTTAACATGCTTAAAAATGAATTCAAATATAATTTGAAAATTCAAAAGTACTTTATTCGGGTCCCCATATGTCTATTAGACCACTAAGGGATGAGATAACGGATGTGGCTATCCCCACTCCGCCCTGAATTTTTACTTTTGATTGATTGATACTAACAAAAAATCACAAAAAGACCCATTAAATTTTGTATTATTTTAATCCATCGAACATGTTTCTTTAATACATACTTCACCATAAATATGATCTTAAATAGATGTCTTAAAATTGTCACCAAGTTCTCCGTCCCAAATCTTTAATTTAAAATATCGCTTGTGCAAATTCACATAACTGAAATCATGGCAAATGGAGATAACGGTCATTTGATTTTTAATCACAAGCAAGGATTCCAGGATTGTGAAGCTTATGCTAAATTAGAGAAATGATTATTTACAACAAATCAATGAAAATTCATCAAATTGTTGTTTAAAATCATTGCTCTAATTTAGCACAAACTTCACAATCCTGGAATCTTCGCTTATGATTAAAAAACAAAAAACCGTTACCCCCCATTTGCCATGATTTCAGCCGCATCAAATGTACCTGAACATTGTAAATAAAAATTAAATTAATTAAAAATCCATTATATCAAAATTTGAACTTAACATATATTTGCTTTAAAACTTCCTAATCCATCCATATTTTCTATCAAAACTTATATTTAACATTCCTAAACTTTCTATTTTTTCCATATTTCTATCGACTTTCTAACATTCCTAAAACTTCATAACATCCTTGAAGATAACATTCAAACTTACTTAAATTTCATTTTTAAACTTTATATTTCATCCATGTATTTTCATCAAAACTTCAAACATTCTTGAACTTCCTAACATCTCTAAAGTTTAATGTAATCACTTTTAATCTTCCTAATTCATCGATATGTACGAAAACTTCTAACATTTCTAAGCATTCTAACATTCAAAGACAATATTTTTATCAAAACTTCTATCATTCTCTAAAACTTTATATAACATTCTTAAACTTTCTATTTCTTCCATATTTCTATAGACTTCTAACATTCCTAAAACTTCATAACATCCTTGAAAATAACATTCAACCTTACTTAAATTTCATTTTTAAACTTTATATTTCATCCATATTTTCATTAAAACTTCAAACATTCTTGAACTTCCTAACATCTCTAAAGTTTGAATGTAATCACTTTTAAACTTCCTGATTCATCGATATGTATAAAAACTAACATTTCTAAGCATTCTAACATTCAAAAAAAACATTCATTTTTAAACTACCTGATCCATATAACTATCAAAACTTTCTAACAAATTATTAAACTTCCTAACATTCTTGTTCTTAATACACTCAATCTTATCATTCATTCATGTCGAACAATTATAACTTCCTCATTTATAAACTCTAAACCTATATGTGAACATCCACTTTTAAAAATTTCCTAAATAACATTTTTTAAACTTCAATCAAAACTTCCTCATTTATGAACTTTAAACCTAATATGTTTATCCATTTTTAAACTTCCTAAATAACATTTCTTAAACTTAATAATATTCAAGAATGTCATGTTTCTTAACATTCAGTTTTACATATATTCATTCATTCAAACATTCATTCAAACATGCAAATACATATTTTAAACTAAATTTAACACCAAATATGTCAAATAAACAAAAATAAACTTAGAAATCATTTAAAAACCATGATTCACGAAATATGTGAGTTCAAAATTTATATGTAT
Organism: Larix kaempferi; assembly: GCA_027924585.1. Lineage (NCBI taxonomy): Eukaryota > Viridiplantae > Streptophyta > Pinopsida > Pinales > Pinaceae > Larix > Larix kaempferi. The sequence goes on from BSBM01000927.1 coordinate 7,065,855, forward strand.
ATAATCTCCAAAAAAATAATCATGAACATGCAAATTCAATGTACATCCATATATGTATATATCTCGTCCAAAAATAAACCTCCTCAACATGTCCAAGACAAATGTTTCCAATCTAAATGCATATCAACAACAAAAAATAGTGGACACCATGAACTATAAAATTAAAATGTATGTGCTATCCTCCACTCGGGCCTCCCCCTCCTCCACTCAAGCCTCCCCCTGGACTCAACCCTCCCTGCAACATGTGTAAAAAAAAATTTATGTTCATATCATTTAAATTACTTAAACTATAATAAAAAAATTAAAATATTAAACTAATATATCAAAATACAATTCAAATATTAACAATATTACATCAAATTCTCCAAATGCTTGTCCACCACCATCCTCCAAAGGACTTTTTCCTTTGCCTCCAAAAGATTTGAGAGACCCAAGCTGCAATCCATATATAAAATCAATTTATGAATCTCATAAATCTAAATCCACAAAAATTAAAATATTAAAACAGTAAACAAAATTAAAGCAAAATTAAAGCAATCAATGAAATTACCTCTCTACCAATATCTGCATCATTAAGCAAAGAACCTATATCTCCACCCTAAAATTTAAATTGTATTAATAAATAAAACATATAATACAAACCAAAAAAATTACTATACCAATTAAAACTTAAAACTAAAACAAAAATTTAAAAAACATTAGCTCACAATAGATGGTAAATCATTTATAAAGTTGGTATCTAAAGAAACCTGCATGGATGAGTCAAATTAACAATAAAATACACAGTTAAATTATCATTCAAAAAATAATAATTTATATATATATATATATATCAAATTCAAACATAAGTACAAATATGTTGATAATAAATATGTACCTCTCTCCCTACATTTTCGCTAGTTGAAATGTGAAAAGAATGTTCGTTCATCATTCTTGAAAACTGCAACCAATTTAAACATTTACATAATGTACCTATGATAATGTAACAAAAAAAATAAAATCAAGATAAATAAAATATTTAATTCAAATCAAATCATATCATGTAGTCAACGAACCTCTCCCAAACTCGATGTGTCGTTGGATATAACATTTGCTGCTAAGTCACGAAAAATCTTTGCATATGCCCTGAGATCTTCAATGCTCATTCCATCTATTTCATCATCAGTTTTATAAACAAACTTTTGACGAATAGCAGAACGAGCCCTTTCTCTAACCAACCCCACATCTACTCCCACTAATACTGATGATAGCCCATCACCAACAAAATTCCTTGCTGTCGTCCCAAGTTGAGATGTGGGCTCCATCTCTGATTTTAATGCCACCAACCTAGGTGGATGAGATATCTGGGGCGGAGGTCTAAGAGTTGCAGGATCTCTATGTGCACCCTCTCGATCATATATTCGACCCTTCCCAACTCCATAAAATTTTGAATGAACATCAGTATAATCTGGCTTCATATTTAAAAAAAACTCAGCATAAAAAAATATAGCAAAATACTGAGAAACCTCATCGTTCCATGGAAAACGACCATAGGCAGCAAGAAACCGATCATAAAGTAAGTGTGCCAGATGAGGATGTTTGAAATATTGCACTTTCAACATTTCTTTTTTCAAACCTTCTTTGAAATTAAACATTGATTTGGCCTGCTCTCTTGTCACTCTTTCTTTCACAACATCCCATTTGTCTGGACCCATCACTTGATCCCTTCGTCTTCGCATCAAATCTACAAAACCATCTGTAGTCGGCCCAAGATTCTCATATGCTTGAATGAAGTTTTGCAATGATCCCAAGACAATCTCCAAACTTTGTTTACTCTCCAGAGGAAGATCCATAGTAGACAAATCATTTTGCAACTTTTCATAGTGAGATCTACATCTTTCAAGAGTCATTTGATGATTACCACCTTCCCATGGAAGCTCCCGAGGTAGATCAGATGGATATGTCGTAATGGGTGTACAACCCTCAGTTAATTCAACATATTGTGTCCTAGCTCTACCATCATCACCTCGTGCCGAATGGTGAGCCTCTTGAGAACCTTGCTCTGCACCGTCATCCGTCTCCCTTGTTTGCCCTGTCTCCCTCCCTACAGAATTAGGAGCATCTTCCGAACCATGCTCTGCTTCAAATGACAAAGTCTAGTTTAAACACAACTACAAATTTTGCACTCTCAAAAAAACAATTTGCATATATAAATGTTCAAAGATTGATATTCATATGTACCAATAGAGGGTCGAGATCGACGTTCTCCCATAGAAGATACAGGGGAATCATTTGTACCCCTTTCACCTTGTCGGTGTGAACTATACAATAAATTAGAGTCCCGAGGAGAGGTTGACAACCTCCGATTATCACTCGTACCACCTACGCCAGAAGATTGTGAAGACCTCCTACGCTTTCGCCTTAAAGAATCCTCTCTTTCCATTTGATATATAATGCCTACACCTAAAGACGAATCAACTAATTACATATTCAAATCCTACAAGTTAATTCTATGAACTCTAAAAACCAACTACTTAATAGACTAAGTTATTTAACAAGTACCTAGATTTACCTAATTTATCATCTAACAATTTTCAAAAAAAAATAGCTAATATTGTTAGATGATGAATTAATGTACCAATCTTTTAGGTGTTTTTGATGTTTAAAATGAATGGAACCAATATAGTTAAGTACTAAATAATGGGTTTTTTTTTTATGTGTATGAGTTCATGAATCTCTTTTACCTTCTTCATACATAACTTAATACCTAAAACATAAATCATGAATCTATTTAACCTTTTTACTACATAACTTAATACCTAAAACATAAATCATGAATCTCTTTTACCTTTTTAATACATAACTTAATACCTAAAGCATAAATCATGAATCTCTCTCACCTTCTTAATACATAACTTAATATCTGAAACATAAATTAAGTCTTGAAAATATTTTCATTATTGACAATAAAATAAAAATTGACAATTCATGTTTTATGTTTTCAAAATTTGCCATTTGATAATCGTTTTCAGTTTCTTAAACTACAAATTTAAACCAGAAATTTTATTACTCTAGACATAAATTATATCTACAAATAATCTCATTGTTCCATAGAACAAAAAAAAAATTACTGTTCAAGTATTATGATTGAGTTAAATGTCATGTTTCTCAAATTGGCCTCGTTTGACAATGATCTTTAATTTCAATCTAATAATGGTAACAATTCTTGGTATTATGTTCTCCAAGTCAGCCATGTTGCAAACAAAAGAAAACACATGTGATATCCCTCCTTTTTTTTTTAATAAATTATAAGTATATATAGATCTAAGTGATAGATTTCATGTATATATATAGGGAAGAATAATAATTCTTTAACAAACATGGTGATGTTTTAAAGGGAATGTTTATAAGAATTATTAAAATAGTCAATGAATACTAGTTCGACATTAGCCTATAAACTAGTGTTTAAAAGGTTGTGTTTAGATATTAAACATTAACTTATTTATTAGGTTGTCTCCATCATGGAGATGGAGCGCCGAAGAGTGTCGAAAAGTGCTCTTAGTATTCGGATTTGATAAGAAGCTAAAAGTTTGGGGGCTACATATTAGACAACTTTTATTATGCAGAGAGATTAAGGAATCCCCCTAAAATACCTTTGAAAGGCACTCAAGTATACGATAACCTTAAGAAGAAAATAGGTTGAGAACTTTTTTAAAATAAAAGAAAGTATTTGAAGTAAAAGGAGACATAAATATGGTTATATCTATACAATAAATGGATATACATATGTTAGAAGTATTAAATTAGTAATTAAGACTTACCTTACGATGTTAAGGTGTCATAGTATTTACATCATGGTGCTACATGTAGAGTTATATATATATGTGTATATATAATATATATATTTATATGGATTAAAGAGATGTAATGGAAACGAGTAAGAAGTAATTAAAGAGACGTGTTGTTGGAAATTAGTAAATTAGCCACGTTCCTCTTTTAATAGTCTCTCCTTTTACTTGATGGGGAACGCCAGTTATGATGATTGATGGCTTAAATTCTAACATTTAAACTTTCGCCATTTGTCACCAGCTTCCATGTGTCACTCTCGGGGCGGATTCCCCGATGAGGTATGGGGTTTTGTTTTGTGGTTATATGTCGGTCGCAGCCAGGAGAGAAGGGGAAACGGAGCTTCTGAAGAAACCACTATGGTCTCTGGATCTGGGGAATACCGATGATGACGGATTACCTTCTTACATTTCTGCGTGTATGGGTTGAGAACTCGGTGGATCCTCCCCTTGGCGAGGTGTGTAGAAACTCTGGATATGGCTACGCGCAGGAAGATAAGAACTCTGACCATTTGTTTCTTATATTGCTGCATGTGGGAATTTTAGGAATCTCTCTCGTTCTCTGGTCCTCGTTGGAAGACCACCTCCAAACCTTGTTCGTTTTAGATGTTGCTTTATGAACTTGGGAAGGGACGGCTCATAGGGCCCGATCCCAGTTTATCTTACATTTTATTATCTAGTATTGGTGGGAATCGCAATGGCGATCTCCCATGAGGAGAATAGTTATGTTTATTTTGTGTGAAACTTATTGATTTAAAACTCGGCATGATCCGGATACATTCACCTATGCGTGATTGGCTGCCAGACTGTAATCTCATCTATGTGATGAGCTTATTGTTTTTAACCTTGGCATGAAGCATTCACCTATGCGTGATTGGCTGCCAGACTGTAGTCTCGTCTCTGTGCTAAGCTTATTTATTTTAACCTCGACGTGATGCATTCACCTATGCATGATTGGCTGCCAGAATGTAGCCTTGTTTCTGTGATAAAGCTTATTGATTTTATTTGCGGTGTGATCTGGATGCATTCACCTCTGCGTGATTTGGTTGCCCGACTTTAGTCTTATCTCTGTGTTAAAAATTGAGATCTAACTCCTTGATAGATATACGTATCTGCATGCTGTCAAAACATAGGAATCTGCATGTTTATGTTATCTTTAGGTTGCCAAAAGGCAGGCATCCGTAGGTTTATTCATGTTTTATTTATATGCTTCCAATAGCGTAGGGATCTGATTATTTACCTTATGTCTATATATATAATAAACATGATGCCGAGTCGAATTCCTTTGATTATCGCCGTGTCTAAAAGTTAGGAGCCATGTTGATTATCCGTCTGTATATTGCCGCGTGTGTGAGTTTTAGGGATCTGTCGAATTCCTTTGATTATCGCCGTGTCTAAAAGTTAGGAGCCATGTTGATTATCCATCTGTATATTGCCGCGTGTGTGAGTTTTAGGGATCTGTCGAATTCCTTTTGATTATCGCCGTGTCTAAAAGCTAGAAGCCATGTTGATTATCCGTCTGTATATTGCCGCGTGTGTGAGTTTTAGGGATCTGTCGAATTCCTTTTGGTTATCGCTGTGTCTATAAAGTTAGGAATCTTGTTGATTGTCCTTCGGTATATTGCTGTGTGTGTGAAGTAGAAACTCTATCGTTTTCCTTCTTTCTTTTGTTTGGCTCCTGTATATTGATGCATGCATGAGTTCATGAGATTTCTTTCTGTAAGTTTCGATTCCCTGTCTAGAGTGATTGGTGAACGCATGGGTTAAATAGTAGTCTTTGTATGCTGCCAATATACTGAAATGGTGAATGCTTTATTTAACTACTAGTTTCTGTATGTTTCCAATAGATTGAGATCATGAATGTTTGTGTTAAATGCTAGGTCCAGTATCTTGTCGATGGATTCAGATAGTGCATGCTTGGATAAGGGGGTTAGTTTCTGTATGCTGTCGTTTGATTGGAAAAGCATATCCCTGTAATTGCGGAATTGAATAGTGTAATCGTAGTTATGTTCATGCTGGGTTTGAAATTATAATTAGATCTCCGCTAATTCATTTAATATGGGGAAATGTATAGTCCTAGTATCTAGTTAAAGGGGATAAGTATTCGTCTAGAATGATTTGCTCTTTTGTCAAATGATAATGGTTTATATTCGTCCTAAATTGCTTTGTGAATTAAATTCATGTCGATATGGAAATATTATGAAATATTATACGAAGCATACATAGGGTGGGGTTTTAACATTTTATCTTGCAGATAGTGAGCATGATTCCTTTCATGGAAGGCGGGTATGTGTTGTAGCATGTAACTCACTATTTCTTGTAACAGTGCTAGTTACAGATTCTTGAGGCTCTCTTGTGAGAGACTCGAGAAAGAGAAAGTAAATTGTAAACATCTTGTGGAAAGGTGTACCCTTCTTTTGATAAATAATACATGACGAACTGCTTCCGTGGACGTAGCCCAAAGGTTTTGGGTGAACCACCTATATTTTGTGTCTTTGTGTTGCAATTGGTGTGATTATGAAACTTGTACATTCATGTTTGCAATTGATATGATATACATTAATATTATGCGGAATTGATGCCTTCATAGGTTTATTTCGTGTAAGATATTCAAATGGGTCAAGTTTATTTCTTTTGGACTAATATCTTTAGTGCTCATAATGAAGTGTAGAAAAGATGATCGTATAAATGAATGCATGGTAGACACTTGTTCTATTTTGTAAAGAAGGCATAGTTATACTGTTAATTGGTTGTTGTACTTAAATGTATCAATTCGGTGCATTTAAAGTTATCTTTGGAGATTAATAGAATTGTTTTTATTTTTCACGAATTTTGAGGGATATTACAGTTAACATTAAGTTTACTACTCTACGGTAAGAACTTCATGAGTATGTTTCAAGTTAAAAGATGATGCATGATGAATATTTCAATTTAACCAATCTCCAATTATTATCAAGGAAATGTATTCAGAATCTTTGTCCTTATAGGAGTGAATTATGTTTTGAAGTTTCATTATTTTATGCAAATTTTCTAAAAATCACTGCTTTACTAACTCGCACAATTGGGTATGTTACCTTGGAGACGTTACATATGGTATCAGAGCACAGGTTGCAAACACTCGGGCATAGTTGGGCTCAGTTGAGGAAATAATATAAGCTGATCAAGGGAACTCCATCGGTAAGACGCAAACAAAGGATTTACGTCCCAAAGAATCAGCAAGAGGTAATCGACAAGATGTCTTTTAATCGCAAGTAAGTATGCTCCACTTGTCGAAGCACTCTAAAGGAAAAGCATTGTCGATATGTGAGCATTTATATGTTTCCTTACGAAGTTTGATCTTTTATTAATAAGTACTAAAGGATGAATATCTCCTCACGCCCTACAATTAGTTCCATTAAATGATAGGAAAGTATTCTTTGAAAATGATTAAAATGATATTAATGAGGATCATAGGAGCATTTGCATGTCCAAGAGTTATAAGGATTGTATAAACATAATTAGGATTATGTATGTAAGGTACATTTAGGTCATTATGAGAAGGATTGGAAGATTATCGTGAATTACCTAGTTATTGATTTCATGCACTTATGTTGGGATGATGGTATTAAGTATGTACACGAGATTTTAGCGTGGAGGTGATCCTTATCATGTTAGAAAATACATAAATGGTGCTAAGGGAGTAAGTCCTGAATTTCTCTATGTAGGCTATCTGTTGTATAGAAAGAAAATGTTCATTTTTTTTGTTAACGAGCTCGTAGTTGGAATAATAGACGTCTTACAGTGGAGGATTGATCGAAAGACTAATAGAAGAACTGACAAAATGTTGTTGAGGGAGTTATATTGATCTTAGCCTTGATAAGTGGAAGGTATGAAGATGTTTGTACACTATATTGGATGTTATAGGCAATGACTCCAATATAGAATGTTAGTTATGTGTTCTTACTTCTATGTTTTATTTTACGTACGAAACAGATGATATAGTAGATAAGATGGTTAATATTGAATACGCAATAGATCTTCAAAGTTATTGACGACCTCACCTCTAAGAGGAATACTATACAAACAATAGATGGTTAGAAGAGTAGTATGAAGGATTAGTAAAGGGTAATCCTCAGGGTAAAAGGTTGAAGGGTAGAGGAATTAATTTTATTTGGTTAAATAGACATTCTACTGTATGAAATTTTCTATGACTAGGAAATTGTTGTACTTATTATCCCTTTGGGGCATGGGATTGTATAGAATAAGGAAGTATAAATCTGTGACATGGGAACACGCTTGCACCCTTGCTTGTAGTTTTAGAAGGGATGATGATTATAATTACTCAAGAAGTATACATGTGTATTCAAAGTAGTTAAAAAGATGCTTATGATAAAATGTTATGATTTCATTTTTGTACATTCTTTTTTCAGGAATCCTTACTAGGAATGTTGGGATACTGGGAGTGGTTGACAGAAGGAATTATGCCTTCATGTGGTCAAAGCTTTGTGTTATATGTATGGATACTTGAAAATCCGTTAAAGAATGCATGAGTACCTTTTATATATACCTCTTACTTCAGTAATTTCTACTAAGATAGACGTGGGAAACAATGAGTAATAGTGATACTTTTATTTTTGCTCAATAATTATGCCGACTTGCTATTCATGTACAATTATATGTTTTCTCAAATTGATTATTTTGTTAAAACGGATAGATTATTGGAAACCTAGAACCAACATGAAATAAATACAGGTTAGTAGGATGCGGTAATCTTCTGACGTCCTTATGTTGCCACAAGGAATGACTGTTTTGATCTATTATGTGTTAAGGAAAACATTGCTGACATGGAATTGCAGGGTAGATCGGAAGTGATCCTTGAGACAGTAATCGAGGTAAACTGGACCCTCGGCAGATGAAGGTGAGCTATGCGGTCGCCTTTGCAAAGGTATATGGTTATCATTATAAGGTATGCAAGTATGTTTTAGAAAATGGGTTATTCCTAGGTGATATTAGTATATACAAAAGAGAAGTTGTATAACTAAAATAGGAAGTGTGTTTGAATGGTGAAGGATAACATTCGAGGTTAAGAAATCATAATGTCCACGAGTCATCATAGGAATAATATTATTTGTTTTCAAGGGATTATGTAATCCTATTAAGTAAGTGAGTTATGCTTTGGAAGGAGAAAACGTTTACTTCATATGATCAAGTATGGATATGGTAGTTTGAAGAATGAATGATTTTCTTATTTACAATATTTGATTTTGTTATATAAATTGTTACTAACAATTGAATTTGGCAGATGGCCAAAAACTCGGTGGAACTTGTTGAAAGACAAAAGCTTAATACTGAGGATGAAAGATCCACATTACAGCTTTTTATTATTGTTAATTATTGTTGAATAAAGAACTAGAACAAATTGGTCCGAGAAATTGTAGGGTTACAAAATGTAATATGACGAAATAATTGATGAATTTGAATGAGATTTTCCTAGACTCAAGCAAGGCGGCTTGGGATAAATAAATTCCGGGACTCAAGCGAGAAGGCTTGAGGGGAATTGTGTAAAGAGTGTTATAATGGCATTGAAATACTCCCTAAAATCAGGGATTGAACAGCCACTAGGATTCTCGGAGAATCGGCTGGCTGTAAGACCTAGGTAAGCTATAAGAAAATGTATATGTGGGAGGCAGGACGCTGCTTAGTATACATAAAAGAAATGTTTGCTGCGTGAGCACTAATGTGTTAGGAAAGACATGAATGAAATGTTTGCTGCGTGAGCACTAAGGTGTTAAGCAAGGCATGAGAAAAAAAGAATTGCTGCGTGAGCACTAAGGTGTTAGGCAAGAATCTCCTGGATCAAATGAATGTTGTCTGTTGTTGATTTTGTCAACAGTATACAATCAGGGAACACTAGATTTATTCCATATGTTGCAAGTGATATATGCAATAAAGAACTCATGATTTATGTTCGTGAGTTTAATTATGAAGTCGATGACAGGTTATTACTAAACATTGTTTCTTTTGAATTGATGATAGTTGTCACTGAACAAAGTTTCTTCGAATCCCGATTTTATTGCATAAGAATCCACGTGTATTTGCGATAAAGACATCCAGAAAGCATGAAAGTTCAAATGAGGTCAAAAACCCAAATTCATGATACAAAAAAAAATAATACTCAAGAGAAAAGGACGAATTTCTAAAAAAGCCTGAACACCGAGGACGGTGTTAATTTTTAGGGGAGGAGGATGTGATATCCCTCCTTTTTTTTTTAATAAATTATAAGTATATATAGATCTAAGTGATAGATTTCATGTATATATATAGGGAAGAATAATAATTCTTTAACAAACATGGTGATGTTTTAAAGGGAATGTTTATAAGAATTATTAAAATAGTCAATGAATACTAGTTCGACATTAGCCTATAAACTAGTGTTTAAAAGGTTGTGTTTAGATATTAAACATTAACTTATTTATTAGGTTGTCTCCATCATGGAGATGGAGCGCCGAAGAGTGTCGAAAAGTGCTCTTAGTATTCGGATTTGATAAGAAGCTAAAAGTTTGGGGGCTACATATTAGACAACTTTTATTATGCAGAGAGATTAAGGAATCCCCCTAAAATACCTTTGAAAGGCACTCAAGTATACGATAACCTTAAGAAGAAAATAGGTTGAGAACCTTTTTAAAATAAAAGAAAGTGTTTGAAGTAAAAGGAGACATAAATATGGTTATATCTATACAATAAATGGATATACATATGTTAGAAGTATTAAATTAGTAATTAAGACTTACCTTACGATGTTAAGGTGTCATAGTATTTACATCATGGTGCTACATGTAGAGTTATATATATATGTGTATATATAATATATATATTTATATAGATTAAAGAGATGTAATGGAAACGAGTAAGAAGTAATTAAAGAGACGTGCTGTTGGAAATTATTAAATTAGCCACGTTCCTCTTTTAATAGTCTCGCCTTTTACTTGATGGGGAACGCCAGTTATGATGATTGATGGCTTAAATTCTAACATTTAAACTTTCGCCATTTGTCACCAGCTTCCATGTGTCACTCTCGGGGCGGATTCCCCGATGAGGTATGGGGTTTTGTTTTGTGGTTATATGTCGGTCGCAGCCAGGAGAGAAGGGGAAACGGAGCTTCTGAAGAAACCACTATGGTCTCTGGATCTGGGGAATACCGATGATGACGGATTACCTTCTTACATTTCTGCGTGTATGGGTTGAGAACTCGGTGGATCCTCCCCTTGGCGAGGTGTGTAGAAACTCTGGATATGGCTACGCGCAGGAAGATAAGAACTCTGACCATTTGTTTCTTATATTGCTGCATGTGGGAATTTTATGAATCTCTCTCGTTCTCTGGTCCTCGTTGGAAGACCACCTCCAAACCTTGTTCGTTTTAGATGTTGCTTTATGAACTTGGGAAGGGACGGCTCATAGGGCCCGATCCCATTTTATCTTACATTTTATTATCTAGTATTGGTGGGAATCGCAATGGCGATCTCCCATGAGGAGAATAGTTATGTTTATTTTGTGTGAAACTTATTGATTTAAAACTCGGCATGATCCGGATACATTCACCTATGCGTGATTGGCTGCCAGACTGTAATCTCATCTATGTGATGAGCTTATTGTTTTTAACCTTGGCATGAAGCATTCACCTATGCGTGATTGGCTGCCAGACTGTAGTCTCGTCTCTGTGCTAAGCTTATTTATTTTAACCTCGACGTGATGCATTCACCTATGCATGATTGGCTGCCAGAATGTAGCCTTGTTTCTGTGATAAAGCTTATTGATTTTATTTGCGGTGTGATCTGGATGCATTCACCTCTGCGTGATTTGGTTGCCCGACTTTAGTCTTATCTCTGTGTTAAAAATTGAGATCTAACTCCTTGATAGATATACGTATCTGCATGCTGTCAAAACATAGGAATCTGCATGTTTATGTTATCTTTAGGTTGCCAAAAGGCAGGCATCCGTAGGTTTATTCATGTTTTATTTATATGCTTCCAATAGCGTAGGGATCTGATTATTTACCTTATGTCTATATATATAATAAACATGATGCCGAGTCGAATTCCTTTGATTATCGCCGTGTCTAAAAGTTAGGAGCCATGTTGATTATCCGTCTGTATATTGCCGCGTGTGTGAGTTTTAGGGATCTGTCGAATTCCTTTGATTATCGCCGTGTCTAAAAGTTAGGAGCCATGTTGATTATCCGTCTGTATATTGCCGCGTGTGTGAGTTTTAGGGATCTGTCGAATTCCTTTTGATTATCGCCGTGTCTAAAAGCTAGAAGCCATGTTGATTATCCGTCTGTATATTGCCGCGTGTGTGAGTTTTAGGGATCTGTCGAATTCCTTTTGGTTATCGCTGTGTCTATAAAGTTAGGAATCTTGTTGATTGTCCTTCGGTATATTGCTGTGTGTGTGAAGTAGAAACTCTATCGTTTTCCTTCTTTCTTTTGTTTGGCTCCTGTATATTGATGCATGCATGAGTTCATGAGATTTCTTTCTGTAAGTTTCGATTCCCTGTCTAGAGTGATTGGTGAACGCATGGGTTAAATACTAGTCTTTGTATGCTGCCAATATACTGAAATGGTGAATGCTTTATTTAACTACTAGTTTCTGTATGTTTCCAATAGATTGAGATCATGAATGTTTGTGTTAAATGCTAGGTCCAGTATCTTGTCGATGGATTCAGATAGTGCATGCTTGGATAAGGGGGTTAGTTTCTGTATGCTGTCGTTTGATTGGAAAAGCATATCCCTGTAATTGCGGAATTGAATAGTGTAATCGTAGTTATGTTCATGCTGGGTTTGAAATTATAATTAGATCTCCGCTAATTCATTTAATATGGGGAAATGTATAGTCCTAGTATCTAGTTAAAGGGGATAAGTATTCGTCTAGAATGATTTGCTCTTTTGTCAAATGATAATGGTTTATATTCGTCCTAAATTGCTTTGTGAATTAAATTCATGTCAATATGGAAATATTATGAAATATTATACGAAGCATACATAGGGTGGGGTTTTAACATTTTATCTTGCAGATAGTGAGCATGATTCCTTTCATGGAAGGCGGGTATGTGTTGTAGCATGTAACTCACTATTTCTTGTAACAGTGCTAGTTACAGATTCTTGAGGCTCTCTTGTGAGAGACTCGAGAAAGAGAAAGTAAATTGTAAACATCTTGTGGAAAGGTGTACCCTTCTTTTGATAAATAATACATGACGAACTGCTTCCGTGGACGTAGCCCAAAGGTTTTGGGTGAACCACCTATATTTTGTGTCTTTGTGTTGCAATTGGTGTGATTACGAAACTTGTACATTCATGTTTGCAATTGATGTGATATACATTAATATTATGCGGAATTGATGCCTTCATAGGTTTATTTCGTGTAAGATATTCAAATGGGTTAAGTTTATTTCTTTTGGACTAATATCTTTAGTGCTCATAATGAAGTGTAGAAAAGATGATCGTATAAATGAATGCATGGTAGACACTTGTTCTATTTTGTAAAGAAGGCATAGTTATACTGTTAATTGGTTGTTGTACTTAAATGTATCAATTCGGTGCATTTAAAGTTATCTTTGGAGATTAATAGAATTGTTTTTATTTTTCACGAATTTTGAGGGATATTACAGTTAACATTAAGTTTACTACTCTACGGTAAGAACTTCATGAGTATGTTTCAAGTTAAAAGATGATGCATGATGAATATTTCAATTTAACCAATCTCCAATTATTATCAAGGAAATGTATTCAAAATCTTTGTCCTTATAGGAGTGAATTATGTTTTGAAGTTTCATTATTTTATGCAAATTTTCTAAAAATCACTGCTTTACTAACTCGCACAATTGGGTATGTTACCTTGGAGACGTTACATATGGTATCAGAGCACAGGTTGCAAACACTCGGGCATAGTTGGGCTCAGTTGAGGAAATAATATAAGCTGATCAAGGGAACTCCATCGGTAAGACGCAAACAAAGGATTTACGTCCCAAAGAATCAGCAAGAGGTAATCGACAAGATGTCTTTTAATCGCAAGTAAGTATGCTCCACTTGTCGAAGCACTCTAAAGGAAAAGCATTGTCGATATGTGAGCATTTATATGTTTCCTTACGAAGTTTGATCTTTTATTAATAAGTACTAAAGGATGAATATCTCCTCACGCCCTACAATTAGTTCCATTAAATGATAGGAAAGTATTCTTTGAAAATGATTAAAATGATATTAATGAGGATCATAGGAGCATTTGCATGTCCAAGAGTTATAAGGATTGTATAAACATATTTAGGATTATGTATGTAAGGTACATTTAGGTCATTATGAGAAGGATTGGAAGATTGTCGTGAATTACCTAGTTATTGATTTCATGCACTTATGTTGGGATGATGGTATTAAGTATGTACACGAGATTTTAGCGTGGAGGTGATCCTTATCATGTTAGAAAATACATAAATGGTGCTAAGGGAGTAAGTCTTGAATTTCTCTATGTAGGCTATCTGTTGTATAGAAAGAAAATGTTCATTTTTTTGTTAACGAGCTCGTAGTTGGAATAATAGACGTCTTACAGTGGAGGATTGATCGAAAGACTAATAGAAGAACTGACAAAATGTTGTTGAGGGAGTTATATTGATCTTAGCCTTGATAAGTGGAAGGTATGGAAGATGTTTGTACACTATATTGGATGTTATAGGCAATGACTCCAATATAGAATGTTAGTTATGTGTTCTTACTTCTATGTTTTATTTTACGTACGAAACAGATGATATAGTAGATAAGATGGTTAATATTGAATACGCAATAGATCTTCAAAGTTATTGACGACCTCACCTCTAAGAGGAATACTATACAAACAATAGATGGTTAGAAGAGTAGTATGAAGGATTAGTAAAGGGTCATCCTCAGGGTAAAAGGTTGAAGGGTAGAGGAATTAATTTTATTTGGTTAAATAGACATTCTACTGTATGAAATTTTCTATGACTAGGAAATTGTTGTACTTATTATCCCTTTGGGGCATGGGATTGTATAGAATAAGGAAGTATAAATCTGTGACATGGGAACACGCTTGCACCCTTGCTTGTAGTTTTAGAAGGGATGATGATTATAATTACTCAAGAAGTATACATGTGTATTCAAAGTAGTTAAAAAGATGCTTATGATAAAATGTTATGATTTCATTTTTGTACATTCTTTTTTCAGGAATCCTTACTAGGAATGTTGGGATACTGGGAGTGGTTGACAGAAGGAATTATGCCTTCATGTGGTCAAAGCTTTGTGTTATATGTATGGATACTTGAAAATCCGTTAAAGAATGCATGAGTACCTTTTATATATACCTCTTACTTCAGTAATTTCTACTAAGATAGACGTGGGAAACAATGAGTAATAGTGATACTTTTATTTTTGCTCAATAATTATGCCGACTTGCTATTCATGTACAATTATATGTTTTCTCAAATTGATTATTTTGTTAAAACGGATAGATTATTGGAAACCTAGAACCAACATGAAATAAATACAGGTTAGTAGGATGCGGTAATCTTCTGACGTCCTTATGTTGCCACAAGGAATGACTGTTTTTATCTATTATGTGTTAAGGAAAACATTGCTGACATGGAATTGCAGGGTAGATCGGAAGTGATCCTTGAGACAGTAATCGAGGTAAACTGGACCCTCGGCAGATGAAGGTGAGCTATGCGGTCGCCTTTGCAAAGGTATATGGTTATCATTATAAGGTATGCAAGTATGTTTTAGAAAATGGGTTATTCCTAGGTGATATTAGTATATACAAAAGAGAAGTTGTATAACTAAAATAGGAAGTGTGTTTGAATGGTGAAGGATAACATTCGAGGTTAAGAAATCATAATGTCCACGAGTCATCATAGGAATAATATTATTTGTTTTCAAGGGATTATGTAATCCTATTAAGTAAGTGAGTTATGCTTTGGAAGGAGAAAACGTTTAC
The DNA here is from genome assembly GCA_027924585.1 of Larix kaempferi. NCBI lineage: Eukaryota > Viridiplantae > Streptophyta > Pinopsida > Pinales > Pinaceae > Larix > Larix kaempferi. The sequence goes on from BSBM01000927.1 coordinate 7,081,648, forward strand.
TTCATATGATCAAGTATGGATATGGTAGTTTGAAGAATGAATGATTTTCTTATTTACAATATTTGATTTTGTTATATAAATTGTTACTAACAATTGAATTTGGCAGATGGCCAAAAACTCGGTGGAACTTGTTGAAAGACAAAAGCTTAATACTGAGGATGAAAGATCCACATTACAGCTTTTTATTATTGTTAATTATTGTTGAATAAAGAACTAGAACAAATTGGTCCGAGAAATTGTAGGGTTACAAAATGTAATATGACGAAATAATTGATGAATTTGAATGAGATTTTCCTAGACTCAAGCAAGGCGGCTTGGGATAAATAAATTCCGGGACTCAAGCGAGAAGGCTTGAGGGGAATTGTGTAAAGAGTGTTATAATGGCATTGAAATACTCCCTAAAATCAGGGATTGAACAGCCACTAGGATTCTCGGAGAATCGGCTGGCTGTAAGACCAAGGCAAGCTATAAGAAAATGTATATGTGGGAGGCAGGACGCTGCTTAGTATACATAAAAGAAATGTTTGCTGCGTGAGCACTAATGTGTTAGGCAAGACATGAATGAAATGTTTGTTGCGTGAGCACTAAGGTGTTAAGCAAGGCATGAGAAAAAAAGAATTGCTGCGTGAGCACTAAGGTGTTAGGCAAGAATCTCCTGGATCAAATAAATGTTGTCTGTTGTTGATTTTGTCAACAGTATACAATCAGGGAACACTAGATTTATTCCATATGTTGCAAGTGATATATGCAATAAAGAACTCATGATTTATGTTCGTGAGTTTAATTATGAAGTCGATGACAGGTTATTACTAAACATTGTTTCTTTTGAATTGATGATAGTTGTCACTGAACAAAGTTTCTTCGAATCCCGATTTTATTGCATAAGAATCCACGTGTATTTGCGATAAAGACATCCAGAAAGCATGAAAGTTCAAATGAGGTCAAAAACCCAAATTCATGATACAAAAAAAAATAATACTCAAGAGAAAAGGACGAATTTCTAAAAAAGCCTGAACACCGAGGACGGTGTTAATTTTTAGGGGAGGAGGATGTGATATCCCTCCTTTTTTTTTTAATAAATTATAAGTATATATAGATCTAAGTGATAGATTTCATGTATATATATAGGGAAGAATAATAATTCTTTAACAAACATGGTGATGTTTTAAAGGGAATGTTTATAAGAATTATTAAAATAGTCAATGAATACTAGTTCGACATTAGCCTATAAACTAGTGTTTAAAAGGTTGTGTTTAGATATTAAACATTAACTTATTTATTAGGTTGTCTCCATCATGGAGATGGAGCGCCGAAGAGTGTCGAAAAGTGCTCTTAGTATTCGGATTTGATAAGAAGCTAAAAGTTTGGGGGCTACATATTAGACAACTTTTATTATGCAGAGAGATTAAGGAATCCCCCTAAAATACCTTTGAAAGGCACTCAAGTATACGATAACCTTAAGAAGAAAATAGGTTGAGAACCTTTTTAAAATAAAATAAAGTATTTGAAGTAAAAGGAGACATAAATATGGTTATATCTATACAATAAATGGATATACATATGTTAGAAGTATTAAATTAGTAATTAAGACTTACCTTACGATGTTAAGGTGTCATAGTATTTACATCATGGTGCTACATGTAGAGTTATATATATATGTGTATATATAATATATATATTTATATAGATTAAAGAGATGTAATGGAAACGAGTAAGAAGTAATTAAAGAGACGTGCTGTTGGAAATTATTAAATTAGCCACGTTCCTCTTTTAATAGTCTCGCCTTTTACTTGATGGGGAATGCCAGTTATGATGATTGATGGCTTAAATTCTAACATTTAAACTTTCGCCATTTGTCACCAGCTTCCATGTGTCACTCTCGGGGCGGATTCCCCGATGAGGTATGGGGTTTTGTTTTGTGGTTATATGTCGGTCGCAGCCAGGAGAGAAGGGGAAACGGAGCTTCTGAAGAAACCACTATGGTCTCTGGATCTGGGGAATACCGATGATGACGGATTACCTTCTTACATTTTTGCGTGTATGGGTTGAGAACTCGGTGGATCCTCCCCTTGGCGAGGTGTGTAGAAACTCTGGATATGGCTACGCGCAGGAAGATAAGAACTCTGACCATTTGTTTCTTATATTGCTGCATGTGGGAATTTTAGGAATCTCTCTCGTTCTCTGGTCCTCGTTGGAAGACCACCTCCAAACCTTGTTCGTTTTAGATGTTGCTTTATGAACTTGGGAAGGGATGGCTCATAGGGCCCGATCCCAGTTTATCTTACATTTTATTATCTAGTATTGGTGGGAATCGCAATGGCGATCTCCCATGAGGAGAATAGTTATGTTTATTTTGTGTGAAACTTATTGATTTAAAACTCGGCATGATCCGGATACATTCACCTATGCGTGATTGGCTGCCAGACTGTAATCTCATCTATGTGATGAGCTTATTGTTTTTAACCTTGGCATGAAGCATTCACCTATGCGTGATTGGTTGCCAGACTGTAGTCTCGTCTCTGTGCTAAGCTTATTTATTTTAACCTCGACGTGATGCATTCACCTATGCATGATTGGCTGCCAGAATGTAGCCTTGTTTCTGTGATAAAGCTTATTGATTTTATTTGCGGTGTGATCTGGATGCATTCACCTCTGCGTGATTTGGTTGCCCGACTTTAGTCTTATCTCTGTGTTAAAAATTGAGATCTAACTCCTTGATAGATATACGTATCTGCATGCTGTCAAAACATAGGAATCTGCATGTTTATGTTATCTTTAGGTTGCCAAAAGGCAGGCATCCGTAGGTTTATTCATGCTTTATTTATATGCTTCCAATAGCGTAGGGATCTGATTATTTACCTTATGTCTATATATATAATAAACATGATGCCGAGTCGAATTCCTTTGATTATCGCCGTGTCTAAAAGTTAGGAGCCATGTTGATTATCCGTCTGTATATTGCCGCGTGTGTGAGTTTTAGGGATCTGTCGAATTCCTTTGATTATCGCCGTGTCTAAAAGTTAGGAGCCATGTTGATTATCCGTCTGTATATTGCCGCGTGTGTGAGTTTTAGGGATCTGTCGAATTCCTTTTGATTATCGCCGTGTCTAAAAGCTAGAAGCCATGTTGATTATCCGTCTGTATATTGCCGCATGTGTGAGTTTTAGGGATCTGTCGAATTCCTTTTGGTTATCGCTGTGTCTATAAAGTTAGGAATCTTGTTGATTGTCCTTCGGTATATTGCTGTGTGTGTGAAGTAGAAACTCTATCGTTTTCCTTCTTTCTTTTGTTTAGCTCCTGTATATTGATGCATGCATGAGTTCATGAGATTTCTTTCTGTAAGTTTCGATTCCCTGTCTAGAGTGATTGGTGAACGCATGGGTTAAATACTAGTCTTTGTATGCTGCCAATATACTGAAATGGTGAATGCTTTATTTAACTACTAGTTTCTGTATGTTTCCAATAGATTGAGATCATGAATGTTTGTGTTAAATGCTAGGTCCAGTATCTTGTCGATGGATTCAGATAGTGCATGCTTGGATAAGGGGGTTAGTTTCTGTATGCTGTCGTTTGATTGGAAAAGCATATCCCTGTAATTGCGGAATTGAATAGTGTAATCGTAGTTATGTTCATGCTGGGTTTGAAATTATAATTAGATCTCCGCTAATTCATTTAATATGGGGAAATGTATAGTCCTAGTATCTAGTTAAAGGGGATAAGTATTCGTCTAGAATGATTTGCTCTTTTGTCAAATGATAATGGTTTATATTCGTCCTAAATTGCTTTGTGAATTAAATTCATGTCGATATGGAAATATTATGAAATATTATACGAAGCATACATAGGGTGGGGTTTTAACATTTTATCTTGCAGATAGTGAGCATGATTCCTTTCATGGAAGGCGGGTATGTGTTGTAGCATGTAACTCACTATTTCTTGTAACAGTGCTAGTTACAGATTCTTGAGGCTCTCTTGTGAGAGACTCGAGAAAGAGAAAGTAAATTGTAAACATCTTGTGGAAAGGTGTACCCTTCTTTTGATAAATAATACATGACGAACTGCTTCCGTGGACGTAGCCCAAAGGTTTTGGGTGAACCACCTATATTTTGTGTCTTTGTGTTGCAATTGGTGTGATTACGAAACTTGTACATTCATGTTTGCAATTGATGTGATATACATTAATATTATGCGGAATTGATGCCTTCATAGGTTTATTTCGTGTAAGATATTCAAATGGGTTAAGTTTATTTCTTTTGGACTAATATCTTTAGTGCTCATAATGAAGTGTAGAAAAGATGATCGTATAAATGAATGCATGGTAGACACTTGTTCTATTTTGTAAAGAAGGCATAGTTATACTGTTAATTGGTTGTTGTACTTAAATGTATCAATTCGGTGCATTTAAAGTTATCTTTGGAGATTAATAGAATTGTTTTTATTTTTCACGAATTTTGAGGGATATTACAGTTAACATTAAGTTTACTACTCTACGGTAAGAACTTCATGAGTATGTTTCAAGTTAAAAGATGATGCATGATGAATATTTCAATTTAACCAATCTCCAATTATTATCAAGGAAATGTATTCAGAATCTTTGTCCTTATAGGAGTGAATTATGTTTTGAAGTTTCATTATTTTATGCAAATTTTCTAAAAATCACTGCTTTACTAACTCGCACAATTGGGTATGTTACCTTGGAGACGTTACAACACAATACCAATTTACCACCTTTACTAGAATAAAACTCGAACCATTCTGACATAACATCACCTAGTATTTTATAAAACTTACTATAGTACATTTAGATTAAAGCCTATTCATGTCTATAGTTCCCTTTTACATAAAATCCATTTAAATTATTGTTTTATCAAAAATAGACTGTGTATCTAAGCTAAACTAAAACATGTTGACAGAGTTCATGAACTCTGTCAACTAAGACATGTTGACAGAGTTCATGAACTCTGTCAACATGTTTTAGTTGACAGAGTTCATGTCATCATTGTTAAATTACATAAGACTTACTATAATACTTATAAATTAAAATCTATTCATGTCTTTAGTTTCCTTGTACCTCAAGTCCATTTACATTGTTGTTTTATCAAAAATAGAGTTGAACTATCTGAAATTTGTTTGTATCTGAACTATCTATTGCCAAAGTTGATAATATAATTAATATCTTAATCTCTGAACTATGTCAACTTAGACGAGTCGACAGAGTTCATGAACTCTGTCAACTTAGACGAGTCGACAGAGTTCTTAAGTAAAACAAGCCTACATACAACTTAGAAATGTTCTTTCAAATTAAAATTAATGTTAATTTCTTTTCTAAACACAGCCAAATACAACAATTTAAAAAAATACTCAAAAAATTTCTTTATATTTAAATTTAAATACTCCTCTTCATATTTTAATTTAAGACATTCTGGACATTCAATTCGACCAACTCCAAGAACTCAATCAACTGTACATAGTCCATGGACTCCGTCCTACTGGGCAGAGTCCATGGACTCTGTCCAACTGGGCAGAGTCCATGGACTCTGTCCAACTGGGCAGAGTCCATGGACTCTGCCCAGTTGGACAGAGTCCATGGACTCTGTCCTGTTGCAGCCCATGGCCTCTGCCCAGTTGGACAGAGTGCAATATACAGAGAATATGGGAATTACAAAACGATCGAAAACAATTTATATAAACGGGAATTAGAAAGATTTATCCACCTTACCTCTAAAACGCAGCCAAAACAAATGAGCGCGACCTGAAATCTTTCGGACGACAGCGCAGATAAAATTTCTTCCACCCGAAACAGAGCAGCCGTAGCAGACGAACTGGGAGACCTGCGTAAAATCAATAACATTTTAGCAACAAAAAATAGCGATAACACACTTCAATAAAATACACATCTACAAAACAGAAAAACGATACCTTCAACCTCTGCAAACGCCGTGTCGATCTGTCACCACCCGCAACTTCTCAACGACGTTCGACCCCGCGCTGTGAAGCCCTACAAGCCCAAATCTGCTACATATGTTACCAGCAGCAAGCAGCAAACAGCAAGCAGCAAACAATATTACATACCAGCCGAAACGATATTACATACCAGCAGCAACGTCTTCGCCGAATCCTTCCTGCGCACCAGAACACCACCACTTACCAGCAGCAAGCAGCAAGCAGCAAACAGTATTACTTACATGCAGGTGGCTAAACAACGAGAGGCGAAACAACGACGAACGGTTGACTTACACGCAGGCTTACAGGTCGACAACACACGCCGTCGACCAATAGGGTGGCTAATGGGCGATAGGGCAGCGGGGTGACGGAGCAGACGGGCCACTACCAACACAACAGGGGTCCACGAGATCCCACGAAAGTGACGGGAGAGGGGCCGGGACCGAGCTTTTATGCCGAATAATTGTTCGGCCGAACACTTGTTCGGCCGAACAATTATTCGGCCGAACAAGTGTTCGGCCGAATAATTATTCGGCCGAACAAGTGTTCGGCCGAACAAGTGTTCGGCCGAACAATTATTTCCACCGCCGTGAGTTTGCTCCGTCCGGCTAGCCCATGGCACATATTCCGAGGCCTCCGTTATGTTTAACGGTGGCCCGTTAAAGATTATTCGGCCGAATAACGTTAATTATTCGGCCGAATAATTAACGTTATTCGGCCGAATAACATACGTAGTTTCCAGTAATAAGAAATCGCTACTGATTGGAGGGTATCGTAGCTTTCACAAGTGATCGCTCAGCCAAAAACAGGGGAGATCGTTATTCTAGATAGGCACTCCATCCTTCTAAGGAAGACCACGGCCTCCCAATAAATCACATGAACTCTAGAAAATAAACTTATAGCCTCAAGAAATAGTAATATGTCCTACCACACTTATAACTTGTTGCAAATGAGTAACATGATCTGTAATACCCCATTTTCACCCTTAGGGTTTATTGGATTCAATGTAAATATTGTATAAATGCAATGTGTGTTTGCCCTAGTTTGGAGCTCAAGGCCAAGGCCCCACTAGAGGATGCTCATGTTTTATTTAGAAGGAAAGTATTTGACATTCTGATTATCCATGTGCTATTAAGCCATGAAGTATTGTAAATGATGTATATATTAAATATTGCAATAAAATACCAAGAAAAATAGCCATGGAGGAAACCAATAAGAGGGGGCCATGTGTATCCACTAGGGAGAGGTGAGGGGGTTGTGGGATTGGAACCCATGCTTCCACATGTCATTTTGTGAACCCATTTGACTCCCCATGCTGACATTTAATTCTGTTGTAAGAAGGTGGTTGAGAAAACCTACCCATGAATTCGAAGGAGTATGGAGCAGCCCTACAATCCATATGGAAGGGTATGGCTCTGTTTTCTTGTCCCGTAAGCCAATCTACCTCCTAGGAATTCACTGACCCTAATCCCTAATCCATTGTTGACCAATAACCTCAATTCTCACACATTGCAGAGCCCAGCCAAGAAGAAGAAAGAAGAAATCGTGATTCTTTGTAAGCGCGAATTTGCAGAGTCGAATGCACATAGAAACCCTGCGTAGGAATCAAATTGGTGGGGATATCCATGGATCAGACCGCGGGGATGAATTCTAGAGCATGAGAATCTTAGGAAACCCATGAGAAAACCTGGATATGATAGTAGAAGAACCGATCTGTGGGACAGAGTTTCGACAGCAGCCTTGAGAAGATTCCAGCTAGATTAACAGAGAAGAAGGAAAGACAGGAGTTGAATCTACTTTATAAACCCAGTGAAGGATAAAGTCTCATTAAAGTAGCAATTGGACCTTTCTATTCCCACATTGAAGAGCATTGGAGGGAAGGGGCCTTGAGGGACTGTGCAGTAGAGAAAGGGGCCTTCCTTGTGTTGGGTGAGGTAGGTATTGTGGGTGCCATTCTTGCTGAGTAGTTTGAGATGCCTATTGCTCTATGGATGAGCTCACTGGCTTAGAATCATCCTCCCTGTTCCCTTACATGCTTGATAAACCCAATTTTATGTTGGCTTAGAATTAGGGTGGAGCCTTGTTTGTGAGAGAGCCTATTTGGCCCTCCTTGGTGGATACACAACCCAGCTCGGGGGTGGTCTCTTAGCTGAAAGAGTATAGGCTAGACAGAGACCTATGGTTGGGTGGAACATTTCTCTGACTTAGTCAGTTAATTGGACAATTCCATTTAAATATAAGTGCTTATGTGGTGTTAAATGATGCTAGTTTTCCTATGTTATGTTTACTTGTTATGTTCAAGTTATTTAAATGGATGAATGCATTAAGTTGACCTGTATGAAGACCATGTATAAGCATGAGTATGAGGCTGATTTCATGTTTGAACACTTCACCAGTTACTTGAGTTTAATATGCTGCTAACCTTGCAGGTTGTAGATGCATTCATTAGAAGTATTTTCACTATGTGTGTCTTTTATGCATTGTACACACCCTTAGTAGGTTTGTACTTCACCTTATGAGCTTGGGAAATGAGTTAGAAATCCCCCCTTGATGTGTTCCTGCACCCCTCTATGTTCAGATGAAGGTAGGGGCCTTGCTAGGGTGATTCCAGGGTTGGTTGCAGTGGGGTAAAGAGGTTTTGAGGGACCTTAGAGCAGTTTTTTGATTGGAAATTAGGCAAGGTCAGATCCCTCAAGTGTGGCAGGGACCCACACCAGTGTACAAAGCTCTCCAAGAGATTTCCAATGGTACCAGACTTGTCCAATTTGGCCCAAGGATGAAGGAGTTATCGGGCTAGGAAGTTGACTATAACATGGCATGTCCAGCTCCTGACTTCCCACATCTGCGCTGCGGAATGCAGAAGTCGGGGGTGCATTTCTGGAGCGTCGGGCACTTTGGCACTTTGCAGTTTTAACTTCTGCACTGTGGAATGTAGAAGTCGGGGGCGCATTTCTGCAGCGTCGAGCACTTTGGCACTCCGTATTTCCGACTTCCCCACTGCAGAATGCGGAAGTCGGGGGTGCATTTCTGCAGTGCCTGGAGTTTTGGCGCTTTGCAATTTTGATTTCCGCACTGCGAAATGCGGAGGTCGGGAACATAATTCTTCAAGGCCAAGCATTGTGGCGCCCCACATTTCTGACTTCCACACTGCAGAATACAGAAGTCGAGGGTGCATTTCTGTAGCGCCGATTATGGTGGCGCTCCGCATTTCCAACTTATGCACTGCAAAATGCGAAAGTCGGAGTTACATTTTGTTCGACGCCGTGATTTGGGCGTTCTTCCCTTCTGAATTCTGACTATGGGTTGCGTCTAAGTTAATAAGGGATTGTGGATCGGAAGCCATTGCGGTTGCGTGTAAAGCTAAGAGAGTTGGAAAAAAAAATGTATCAGGTGTCCCCCATCTCCCAAGGCGACCGAGGACGTGACACGATCTCCACAAACCATTCTCCCTTTAGATATGAAGTCATCCTTTTTTATAGTATAGATACCCAGCATCACAATCAAATTTCTATCATAGAGAAAAGCATAAAAAATGTAAATCATAGACTCCACAAATCCGAAGATGGAATACCAAATTTGCTCAATTGGAAACCCTGGGTGGATTTCCCGCTAGTCTTTTCCCTCGGGCTGGTAGGAAAACCAGCTCCGATACCATTGTAATGTTCCTAACCGGGATGGGCACAGATTGTATGAATTTGAAAAATAGATAATTATGTTTGCATTGATTTATAACCTTCACAAAAAATTTGCATTCACATCAACATATCATCAAACACATTGGGAACATTCAAGAACACACCAAAATGACGGAATATTGTTGGCACCTTTATTATGAAAAATAGATGGTAGACAATAAAAATAACTATGGCTGATATAGTAGCTACTAAGACACACCCAACAAGAACCTGGAAGTGATGCCAAACGAAAATGATGAATCTACAGTGAAGACCCTGCATGGATACTCCTCCTTGTCTAGCTAGAGTGGATATGTCGCACCACCGAAACCAAACCAACATTGGAAGGGGTTTTCCAACCCCTAATGAAAACTCTAGGATAACCCCTAGACACTCACAAGAAATCAATGTCAAATCAAGGTGTCCCTAATGGATGAATGCCTCCCCTTTTATCTTATTTTTGAGCCCAATACCATGGACAATACCATGGGCCATCCAATACCATCCACTAAAATATCCCCTTTTTAAGTAAATGAAACCTTAATATTATAATAATTGTGGGCCTAAGTGTCATCTAATAACCCCCTAGAATCATCATCTGAAAAGGAACATCACATAGTTCCATATGTGATATTGACTATATGAATGTTTCTGATATGCATTGGATAGAGTCGCATAGAATATGGACAGAATTGCAGGGCGCAAGTTCAAGGCTCTGTCTCTATCCAAGCCTTCTGATATTCGTAAAACAAATTATGGATGTATTTTCTTGAAACCTTCCCACCATGACTTCCCTATAAATCCATCTCTGAATGGATTTGGCCTTGATTGACAGATTTGTGCAACAGTTGACTTTAGTTGTATCAACTCTAGCCCATGGCCCATTTAATCCATATCCTTACACCAACTGACAACTTCTTCCTCCTACTATTAAGTTAACACTATGAGAGGCCCTTTCCTCTTAGTATGAGTGAGACCATTTAGCCAATAATGCATTGAGGTTGGTGCGATCCCATATTTTTTTGCAGCTTCTATCACATAATATCCATTGTATTCGATGTCGTTAATTGCCTTCATGATGTCCTCTTTTTTCCAACCTCTGATAGAACTAATCTTCTTGCTTAAACCAGTTACCTTCACTATAGGTGTATGTGAAGCAACACCATCAGGCTCCAACATGGATTGGTCTTCATCATTTGTATCTCCATCTTTTCTAGGACAGCTTGTCATCTACTGAGTGTTTCAAAGTTGATTTGTAACTTTTGTTGACATGGCATCCATATATGAACCTAGTTATTGACACAAACAAGCTTGCAACAAGCATTCTGTAGCTTTTTGTTGACATGGAATCCATATATGAACCTAGTTATTAACACTAACAAGCTTGCAAAAATATTGCAACATGCATCCATATATTGGACCTAGTTATTGTATTCCCCATCTATTATGTAGTATACCACTAGATTCTTCAGAATATTGGAGTAATTTTGGTGATGATGCTCATGAAAAGAATAAATTTGATTTTGTCTCCATTGTCTTAAGGAAAGATAGTAGGGAACAAACATAAACATAAACTTATGAATGCTTCACTGTGATAATTGTAATTATATGCATTATGAATGGTTCATTGTGATAATTGTAATTTTGTGCATTTGAAACCTTATAAAACATTGTGTGAAAATTGTAATTCTATGCATTTGAACAGTTATACAACATTGATTCTGATAATTGCAATTGTAATTCTGTGCATTATGAATGCTTCACTGTGATAATTGTAATTATGTGCATTTGAAACCTTATAAGACATTATGTGAAAATTGTAATTCTATGCATTTGAACAGTTATAAAGCATTGCCTGTGATAATTGGAATTCTATGCATTTTAAAACGTATAAAAAGTTGCTTGTGAAAATACGTGAGCCAAGTAGGTTATGGGAGGGGGTGCTCTGCTAAGCAGTTCCAGTTGTGAAATGCAAAAACAATTAAAAGCGTTGGAGATTACATGTCATTTATATCCCCTGACTCTTAAATAAGAATGCTCGTTGTTATTGGCATGGATTGCAAACTTGTTTTAGGAATGTGTGGTTGTGATAACTTGGATAACGATCCAAGCACTAGTACAAAATGAGAGATAAGTGACCAGGTGACCAAAAAAATTGGTCACCACAGTTTCTTCAAGGGATAAATGACCAAAATTGAGAAATTTTAATCGAGCTAACTAAAAATGACCAAGATAATTGACCAATTTGGTAACGGGATAAGAACTAAACTAAAAATGACCAAGGTAAATGACCAATTTGGTCTCGGGATAAAAACTAAACTAAAAATGACCACATAACAATTGGTCATTTATTTGTTCATTTTTAGTTGTGTCACTCCAACAATGGAAAATTACAATTTTGATAATGAATTTGTACAATTTAGTAAATTTTAACATTGCAGATGGATCTGAATCCATCTACAGTGTTAAAATTTAGTAAATTTGTAACATTGTATATGGATTCAAAGGCACGAGCTAGTGTCGAAACATGATCATTCCATATGAGAACCTACTGAACTTTTTTGCAATATCATTTCATCTGTACTGTCACATTCAATTCAATATGCTTATCATGTCCATATCTTATTTTGTCATTTTTTCTTTTGTATTATTCCTTCAACAAATCTGCCAAGTCGGCATCATGTGCATCATCATAGTATGGTTGAGTCGAGTCTTGTATATTTGTTGTGTCTTTCCCTCTTGACATTGCCATGACATTGTGAAGTTGGTGTCATTATGTTTGGCTTTTCATACTGGTCATGTTCATATTTTGTTTGAAAAAAATCATCATTGTTTGACCCTCTCAGCAGTTTGTTAAAGTTTCAACAAGTTCATTTCTTTTGCGTCAACATGATGTTAGCTAAGAATTGTCAAATATTTCACAACATCCAATATAATTTATTCTCCATATGAATCCATTCATCATGGTTCTAATCCTCGCGCTTTATTTTGGAAATTTATGGAGTTCCCCTCAGGTCTCTCCCTTGCAAAAAATCGTCAATATCCTCCATTTTGAAAAGAAAAAAAATCCTCCCATCTTTTTGTAAAATTGTTTTTAATTAAAATTAAGAGTTACAATGATTCTAATATTCAAGTCACTTAAGTCTCATGTGCCTCTACTCTGCCATGAGCATAAGTCTTGAAACCATTTAATGGTGGCAGAAATTAGGGACAATTTTCCAAACAAAAAAGCCACCTCCTTAACCCAATCTACCATCAACAGTTGAAGCAGGTGTTAGAGGGTATATCAATGTTATGCAAGCAATGATAACTTCTTTCATTATAATAAATCTGCCACATGGACCATGGAAGAAATCTATAACAAGCAACCCCAATAAAATGCAAATAATGTAGTTCCACAATTTTATCATTTTTTCATGCCAATAAAACCCCCTTGTTTGTGGAAGAAAAGACCTTCATATGCACAACTATTTGCTAAATATACTTAATATATAAATATATTATATATTAATATATTTATACACTATATATTTAATATACTATACTCTTCCAGCCTTAATCTATTATAAATGATTTTATGAACAACAAACTTTCAATAATAAAAAAGTCTCATTTTAAGGGTTCAATATCATTTTAGAAACAAACTCAAATACAATTATATAAAATAGTTATAATATATATAGTTATTATATATGAATAAATATAAACATATTATAATAAATACTTATATAATATAATTTTGTATTTATATATATTAATATATATAACAATAAATTAAAAAACATATATAAATTAATTTATTTTTAACTTGGAAAAAGAGGGAAATATTTTGAAAACACATTATTATTATAGTTATATATTAATATATATAAACATATTATAATAAATATTTATATAATATAATTTTGTATTTATATATATTAATATACATAACATCAAATTAAAAAACATATATAATTTTTATATTTTTAACTGGAAAAAAATATTAATATAATATAAATTTGTATTTATATATATTAATATATATAACATCAAATTAAAATATATATATACTTTTTATTTTTGTTAACCTGGAAAAAGAGGGAATTTTTTGAAAACACATTATTATTAAAAAAATAAAACTCTTTAACCAAATAAGGGTAAAGTCCAAAAAAAACCTCCCTATGGGCAACACATATTCACACGTTTTTATTTTTTGGGTGAGGAATCGAAAGAGGCAATTCTAGGTAAGTATTTATCAAACCCTATTGATGTCCTAGCCTCCCAAGAACTGATTCAGGCAATGCATGCTGCAAATGGATCCTGCGGATTTTTCAAGGTAGGTCAAATCGCAGCAAATGGATTTGGTGGATTATTCAAGGTAGGTCAAATCACAGTTGGTTATTAGGGAGCGAGCCCATTTGATTTCTCGTCTCCATTAACAGTCGAAGAACAAGTCGGAGCCAGAGCCGGAGCTGGATCAAATCACTTTGTAGCATGCAAATTGGGGATTCTCGTGTGGGGGAGAGGGCTCTTGTGTCTTTGAATCCATGTTCAGCTACAGATGCAATTGCAATGAAGGCTATGAAAATATATTTTCAATATGACAGTAGGCCCTTGCTTCAGATAATGTAAGTTTCCCCCTCTAAGTTAGTCTTCAAGGTCAAAAGGTCCCTTGTTTGAATCCCATGTTGATTTTGTCATATTTTATTGTAGGCTCTATCGGTGCAGACTATTCACAACTTGGGTTTAGCATGGAAGAGAATGGAAGCCAAGAGAAAACCCCAATCTCCAACAACATCCCCTCAATCATCCAAAGGTACACATATCTACAGCTAAAACAAAAAGGTTTAACTATTTATTTGTTCTAATCGTTTAGTTGTTCTAATCTTTTAGCCCTTATAATCCATGAAAGGAAAAATCATGAGGAATTCATACAGCAAACCAAAATGAATGAATTGGGCATTCTTGTATTACTTGATCGAGACATCAGTATTGGGTCTAGTCAGGGTTTCAGAGAAAGCCAAGCGAGGTGTTTATAGCCATTCAGAATAGATTCACCAAATTAAACACATGTAATATCAATTAACTACTCTAGTTTGGGATTCGTCGTCTATTTGCTTCTAGAGTTGGTTGTTTGTCAATAATAAGCAAGGACAGGTGTAGCATCTGTAGATCCGATTGATGCAGAAGCTGACCTTCATTGTTGAAGTAGGAAAAGCACAAGCACTAGACTAAATTAGATGTACTAATTTGGTTGGGTCATAATTGAATAACCCAGCTTAAGTTAGGGGATTTCCATATGTTTCTTCAAGGAGGAGCATGCTCCGAGAAAAGACTTATAAGTCAACTGATAGCCCCATATTCCTGCCCACCCTTCCCACCCACTCAACAAAAGACTAAATTCCATAATATCTCTACAACTTCATACAATCTGGATTCTGAATATGGATTCTACTGTTTGTATGCAGGTTTTATGGAAAATATTCCTTACTGATAAGCGTGGAAATCTCATTGACGATCCCTTTTTTCCTATTCCTCATGGGATAAACAATTCCTGGTTGGGATTAGGTATTTATTATTTCTTACTGAACTAAATTCGATCTGTGTCACCTACAGCATTTGCGGGCGGCTTAAATGTTGTCGGTGATTGCGTTTTGGTTGTGATGCAGTAGCTACAGGTCGCATGGTTTTTCCTGTGGGTCTATTTGGACTCCATACATAAGAATACCATACCACTACAACTACATCTAGTTATGTGGGAACCACTACAACTTTTTGGTTTATACAGAATTATAGAATAGGGTGGAATATGCCGGTTTGCTTGGAGAGTAGGAAAAATACAAATGAATTCCACCCTACTTTGATACAAGCTTAGGTTAACTGTGTGTTTATCCTGATATTTTATTCTGCCATGACACAATAGATCGTGACTCTCCATTTTCGATCTTATGGTGTGAAGATAGCCTGGCGTTGTTCACTCTTTATTTGACTTTGTATTGTGGCTTTTCTGACCCTTTCAACAAAACCAAAATGAACCAAGGGTGCTTCCCTCTATTGTTCTAGTTGTAGCAGCAATTATGGATTGTAGTAACACCAGGGTTCCATTGAATGAATGTCACACTATTGAAAGGATGAGTTCGACGTTTCTGCAATGACCTTAAGTCAGTTGAAGGAAAGATCTACTACAAGGCGTTGTCAACGCTCTGTCAAACGATCTAATGAACACAGATATCATTAATCATGGCAGGGTATATCAAAGTTCAATAACTCTGAGTTAAGTGCTTCCTCTAAATGCTTCCACGCTATACTCATCATGATATGGGTCAAAAGTTGCATTGCAGGGCTCAATCCAAGTAGCAACCAACGCCCTCCTATGCGCAAGGATACAAAATATAGCAGTTATAGATTTGTTTTGTTCCTATGTTATTGTTTCACCACTATTTCCACATGATTCGTGAACTCCACTTGACCTTCAATTGGGTGAAACGTGCAGCGAGCACCCAAAACTTATAGATCTAAAGCAAAAAGCATTGATTGGATTATCAAGATCCACATATAGCCACATATAGCCACATATAATGCAGAGCACCCATGTATTAGTTCACATTTACATCAAGTTTACATAAGAGATCAAAATAGGCGGTTGGATCACGACTACTCTTTTCATGATTCAGAGTAAGCTCTTGCTGGTGCCCGTTTAAACCGTTTCCAAATTGATGTTCCTTAGCAAGTAAGGAAGTCGTTGTAACATTTCCATGGCATAAGTTTCTCCAACTGCTAAAGTGGTAAGCCCTGGATCTAATTTTAGCAGATATAGTACTTAGCATCTGTCTCTTTAATGGTATTTTCAGCGGTTTACTCCTATGTGTAGTTCATATAAACCATATGAAGCGTAGTTAATAGATATGATTGGTTAAAAGGGGCAAGAAGGAACCGCTTGCTCATTTTTACTTATATAAAAAATAGCCCCAAAGGAAATAAGGAAAATGTTCATATAAACCCAGTAAAATTGGCAAGGAAACATTCTGGAGAATGCCGACTAAAAATATGCATTTTACACAATTGGAAGTAACTATCAATTGAGATAGATTCAACCGCGCATGCGACTGATGGATGGTGAAAAATACTAGGATAATCAATTACATATTAATGGAACCTCTAGAAGTGGTTCTCACCATGGATGTGATGTCAGCAGCTGACTCTTAAACCTAATATCTGGCTATCGATGCTCCAGCTTGTTATGTCCACACCTGGGAGAATCCTATTGGTCTTGTCAAAACCTTCCATAACTTGGCCAACCGTTGGAATTTCCCTTCATTGTATATCTTGGACGTTACAATATATTTGTTATATCTTGGACGTTGCAATATATTTGTTGCATAATGCACTTGGTTCATGTTTTTCATGCTGAAGCGGTCTATTGAAAGGTCAAACTGGTGCATTTGTACTGTCCTGACATAGTGGCAACAGGTGCACTTGTTATTGAACTGGATCGTGAGTTTTAAATTTTAATGTCCTACTGAAAATGCCTAAATTGTGATGAAAAAATCATTCAGAAGTTAAAATATAAATATAACAATGCTCCTAAGTAACAATACTACTAATCCAGAAGTTCAAATATATCAATACTCATTTTAATATATTCATCAAAACAAATAGACATCTTAAACCTTAATGAAAAAATTATTTTACTTAAAGGTATGTAAATTCCAACTGCCAAACTTATATGAAATCTCAATCTTAAATTCCAACCTCTATGCTGCTATTAGCACTTTCTGTTTCGATATATATCTTGGCAAGACAGATATGAATTGTGCTAATCTAGTTGCAGCTTGGTAGTATTACTGTTATATTGAAATAGCATTCATAGTTCTTCATATTTCTAGTAAATCTCTTTCAATCAAGAAAGAATGAACATATAAAAAATTGTCAGCAAGGTAAATTAATTTTACTAGTTCTATTTCTTAAAATATTTGATGTTAATTTTTGTGGCTGAAAACAACTAAATCTTTTGCAATTGGACCTTTTATACAGTGGAATTCCCTTCCACCATGTTTGCATCCAAATATAGGTCTGTACAAGCATCTCATTAGCTCTGGATACCATATTTTCTTTCTCACATGAAAAGCTAAAGCTCTACTTCACATTACAGGATATAGCATGATAGCTCTATTATAATTAAATGGATTCTAATATTTATTCTCTTTCTAATAGGTAAATGAATCCATTTCCTTGCTTTTACTAGGTCGGCATAAAATCCCTCATTTGGTGCTATTGTGATGGGGCTGTTCGAGAGCAGCTATGGAGGGATAACTAATTAACGAGGAGAACCACTTCGCTAGCAATTATCCTCAAGCCAGCCTGCTAGATATGATAAACCCTAAAATACAAGAATGAGAGCTTACCTACGGACTAGGTTAGGTTCCTAAAGCCAGTCAGCCAGCGATAACAAATCAATTGCAAATGCAGTCAAAAGTGCTGCATCCAAAACTAGTGTAGCCAACCAATAAAGTGCATCCATTATATTTAATAAAATTGCACCTAATAATTAATGACAAAAGCGAGAGAAGGACGGTATAAGCAGGCAAGGGGAAACATTTTGGGCGATATAATTCCATATCCTACAGTTATAAAATAAGTCTTAATTGTCCACGTGTAAAAAGAAATGATAAGGTAAGGGTCTATCATGATGAGTAGAAGTCCTATTCTTCTTGTGAGACATAGGAGTTATCATCCCTCAACATAGATAACAACACAAGATTCAATTCATATGAACAAGGTATAAAATATTCTTTTGATTCTTATTTATATAGGAGCTAATTTTTATCATTGGTAAAGCTAAATATAAAGCTACAAATACAATTATTATTATTATCCTATTATTGTCTGAGTCTCATTATTACTTCTGCTTGTTGTATAAAGTAGAAGCTAAGTTAGTAAGTAGTAGTTATAGCTCTCTTTATTTCTAGTAAAGGGTTTATTATCTATTCTACCTATTTCTCTTTAACCAAACCATTCCTACTCTTAATCTAATACCAAGACCTCAACAAAGAAATATTAAGGAGTAGCTTTTAGGTAGTTAACACCAACAATCTTAATTATAAATCTCTTATACAAATCCTAAAGATACTAAATACTCAACATAATATCTCTTTATTACTTTATCTATCCAACAAAACAAGAATACTTCCCTCTCTTCTAGCTAAAACAAGTATAAACCAACAGGAGTTCCTACAATATACTATAAAAAAAAACAATAAAGAAATGATCTATACAGGTCGAGAGTAAGCTTCCCTTCCAACTAGAGATATAAACCCATCAGTAGTATAGGAGCAACCCGCAAAGGTATTAGATACAGGGATGGCTATGGTTTTTATTTTGTTTCCCTGGTAGCAGTGGAGATAGGAGCATAGGCAAATGTTAGAGAATAACTCTTAGATGGAAGAATAAACTTTCATTGGATGTGATTTAACATAGTTTGTAGAGTGGATAATTTTTTTTTTAAAGAGTTAAAGATTCTGCAATGGTTTTGTGAATTTATTATATTCTCTTAGCTTCGGAAAATCAACTACTATGGTCTTTGAGAAAAATATTCCTTTGTTGAATTTGATAACATGTAAATTTAAATTACCAACTATCATAGTATAGTATTAAAATCTGAATTCTCAGTGCAGCTTTGTTAATAAGTCATGTTATTTGCTAATGAATGCAAGTTCCATTACTGTAGTAGCAGCATTTTAGAACATTCGAAGAAATCTTTTTTCTGGTTACCCGGATATAAATAATAAATCATTGAAATTAAGAAAGGGGGGCTCTATGGAGCTTGATCCTTGCTCAAATTTTATGCAATTTCTTAATATTCTGCAAGATAGTTTGTGGTAACTACTATTTGCAATATATTTGTTTTCATTTAGTCATTCTCCTAGAAAGAACCAATAGTTTTTGGTTGTTCCTTACTTTTGATTGCATGACTTTTGTAAAGGTGTTTATCAAGCTTGGGTTCCCTTGACATCACATCCTTGCAATAATCTTGTTTATGGGTGATGAAATTCGATTTCTTTGGGGAGAATCATTTGGCACTATAATTGTGATTAAACTTATATGGATTTCCTTTTAAGGGCGATCTCTATATAAGAGAATTGACCCTCCTCTACTTTGTTTTTCTGTGGAAGGATAATGGGTGGCCTCTCATAGCCGACACTTCTAATTATTTATGTGTATTCTCTGAAATGTGGGTGGCCTCTCTATAGAGTGTCAGCCCAACGTATACACATCTGTATATTCATAGTTTCTTTGGTTGAGAAAGAGATGGGCAACCTGTATGTTGACCCATTCTCTTATTTTTTTATGTGTTTTGGGAACCAAAGGGAAGTGATTTCTATTGTGGCGTCTATTGCATATTATAGATCTTGTTTTTGCTAATTTTGCGAAGTGATTCTATTTTGGCAGTTACTGCATATTGTAGATTTTGATTTCTTTTTATTTTTAGGCTCAGTTTGGGGAGCGGTACACTTTGGATACCTTTGTGTGACTGTAGTTTCATTGCAGGAATTTCAAACATGGGTTATCCCTATATGAGAGCATCAACCCTTTCGTTATGTTATTGAGGCATGAAACCCTTTCATACGGGTTTGTTTCATGTAATTGTGAACTTACGAGAGGGGAAAAGCTCTGCAAATTATGCTTGAGTTTCCTTTTGAGTTCAGATCTTTTTTGAGTTTTGTTTGCATAGAGTTCCCAACCGAATGATCTATATACTTTTTCTTATGTTTGTTAGTTTGCATCGAGCTAAGAAACCAATTGATGCACCAAAACCTTTTTTATTGGTAGTTATGTCATTGAATGTTTGGTATTTGATGTAATTGAATTTGATAACCAACCATCTTTTCAAGAGTATTGTTGATGTCATCAAATTTTATTAAAATAATATTTCCAGTGTCTTACACAAATGTAATTTGTTAGCGATATTAAAATAATATTTCAAGCAACATATATTCAAAATGCCTGCAAACCCATAATTTTGCATTACATAATTTTTCCCATATGACGATTTCTAGTTCTGGAGTGGGTTGCAACTATCTACTATGTGCAGATGATAAATATTGGTCACAATTACAAATAATGGTTTCTATCACGATCACATGGGTCATGATCATCTGCATAAATGCCTGGAGCATGGACTGGTTATAATTACTAATCTAGATATGTTACATAAGTATCAATCTGAATCTTTGTTTCTTACCCAAATTAGAAATTTCAATCACAATCTGCCTGCTTTTGATTTAAACAAACAAAGAAAGTTTCCCAATTATTCACTTTAAATCCACTCTAAATTCTAATAGAGAGCATTCTTAATAACTGCAAGGTGCACGAACAATAAGGAATTCTATTTTAGGGTGCTAGCTCAATGGTAGAGCACCTGCCTTATAGGCAGGAGGTTGGTGGTTCGATTCCACCGTGCCCTATTTATATTCTAAAACTATTAAAAAGAGATAAATGACTAAAAAAATGACCAAAATTTGCATATAAACGACCACCAGTACAGCATGAGAGATAAGTGACCAAAAAAATGACCAAAATATGCATATAAATGACCACTTTTGAGTTGGAGATCACTGGTAGCAAATTAGCAGTCATTTATCACATGACAAAAAATGTGGTCATTAATTGTGACAATTAATGACCAAATATATGACCAAATTAATGACCAAATATACGACCAAATATATGACCACAAGGTAAGCTATAAATGACCAAGCTAAATATGACCACATTTTTGGTGGCGTGATATATGACTGCTAATTTGCTACCAATGGTCACCAACTCAAAAGTGGTCATTTATATGCGGATTTTGGTTGTTTGTTTTGTCACTTATCTCTCATTTTGTACTAGTGAAGATCTAGCATGGTTGATCCAAGTGTGTTTGATAAGTTGAATGGATCCTTGTGCTTTTGATGGGTTTAATGGTTGATTAGTTGTGTTCATTGGTATGGTTGTCATTAAATTCATGGCATGGTTGATCCTTGTGCGATTGAATAGTTTATTCAATCTTTCTGCGTATGCTTTTGAGTATTTTAATGGTTGATTATATGACTAAGCCAGTTTGGTTGTCCACTTGTGCGATTGAACATGCAAATTCAAGGTTGTCTGCTCCTTTTTATTTGCGCTGCCTTATCCTGCTATGCTAATTGTTTTACATTTAATTGATGTAATGGTTGATTTGCAGTTACTTGATTTAATGGTTAATTGATTTAATGTTACTTATTGCATTTCAATGTTGGGTGATGGAATGATGTGGCAATGAGGATGAACACTTCATTTTGTTTACTTGTGCGGGTGGGGATGGTTCTTGGGTTAGTATTGTGCATGAAGCTTGGTAGAACGGTTTAGTATGTCATTCATTGGGAATGATTTGATAGTGCAGGAGTACTATTGGAAAGAACTACTTAGGAAGGTTTAAGGTTTGATGGTGGATTTTAGTCAGAACACTGCAGGTGGTGACATCGACATGATGTTTTATAAAGATGGCTTGCCACACACAAACAGGTGGGCATAAAGGCTCAGTTTTGGATTATTTGTGGGCCAAGTCAATTTATGGGCATTTTGTGATAAACTTTTGGACTTTTTGTATATATTTAATATTGTATTTAAGCTATTTTAGTGGATCTTTATATGTATGGCTTATGGAGTGTTAATGTGACCGTTTCTATGACCACTTCTGGTCCTTGCCCCGCTACTGGTGTCTTTCCCCTATAATATTTTAAATAAAATTTGAATTGACACACATAAATAATCAACATTAAAAAATGCATACATTGAGATGCCACATTTATTACATAATAGAAGAATATATACAATCACATCATACACCAATACTTTCCTATTAAATTCGATATTCACATTGTTATATGACATATTATGTTTCAAATTTGAGATATCTTGCAACTTGTTTACAATGAATAATGAATGTTAATTAAAAAAATTGAATAGCCACTTAAAATTTTTAAATTTAAAAAATACATATTTTTGTATTTATAAAATATCTAATTTCATATATTAATTCTACTAAAAATTTTCTTTACCTATATTTTCCATACAAAAAATATTCAAATATTGTAACTGTAATTTTAAGTATGATTATCAATTTACTATGTTAATTGCAAAAATATAATAAGAAATACCATTTTTATAGATCACTACAAACTAATAAATAATAAACAATCATTTAAACATGAAAAACTAAAACCTAACTATGTCGGTCCTAAAAGTAACAAAATTCTAAAAGATAAAAACAACAAGAAAACTAATAAATATAACAAAAGATTTTAACAACTAATTAAAAATATAAAAATAAATGATAAAGAGTAAACTAAAAAGAAAAAACAAACATAAAGAAAAGAAAAGTTAATTAAATCAAACGCTAAAACGAAAATTAAAGGATAAAGACAAAGTAAAAGAAATAAAAATTAAATATAAAAATTTAATTTAATTAAAAATATAAAAATAAATATATCTATATATATATATATAATCACTAAAGAGAACAAAATAAAAAGATTCAAACATCAAAGCGAAAAATAAAAGAAAAACAAATAAATAAAAAATTATAATAAACAAAAAATCACAATAAAACAAAAAAACACAAAAACACAGAAACTTATCAAAGTAAAAAAATGTAAAAACCATAAACATAAAAATAAAGGAATGTAAAAAACCATAAAAATAAAAAATAAGGGAGAACAGAAACTTATCAAAGTAAAAAATGTAAAAACCATAAACATAAATATAAAGGAATGTAAAAAACCATAAAAATAAAAAATAAGGGAGAAGGCCTCTAAAAGAAGCAAACGAGAAAAAGGAAAAATAACCCCTT
The DNA here is from genome assembly GCA_027924585.1 of Larix kaempferi. Lineage (NCBI taxonomy): Eukaryota > Viridiplantae > Streptophyta > Pinopsida > Pinales > Pinaceae > Larix > Larix kaempferi. The sequence continues at coordinate 7,105,120 of BSBM01000927.1, forward strand.
AAGAGGAAGTGCATATTTATCTATTCAAGAGGAAGTGCATGTTTATCTATTCAAGAAGATATTTGGAGACTGTAAACTGAAACATGAAAGAACAATTATGTATCTATATAAGTCTATTAAAGATTATGCAAGAATTGAAATGTTCTTTACATGATGCATGGCTTATTTCGGTGTGGGATATTTGAGTATATAGACATATTTACAGTTCGAAATATAGAGCATTTAAAGACTCGAAGTAAATAAACTAACAGGAGGAAAGTGTAGACAGATACCAAGAACATCTTTTATAGAATAACAATATGTGTATTTATACATATTTATAATATCAGGAAAGGAAGGATTTCACACGTCAACACCTCATTTAATTAATCAAATATCAAGAAATTTCGATGGTAAAGAATGGTCGTGCGAAACCTTAATGGCGCTCTTTCCTTAGCAAAGAATTGTGCATGACATATATAAAGTATACATATATAATATTGATGTTAATATTGCGCGTGGAATATATTCATCAAGAATAACTTATGTAAGTTGTCACCGTGTTAGCATGTGAAAGTCAAATATATGCATAGTGTAGGTTAGATGCATATATATGCACATATGTGAAGAATTGTGCATTTAATTGTAATATAGTGAATGTTTATAGGATAGCGTTAAGTTTTTATTTGTAGATAGAAAGTAAAGAGGAAAAGCAATGCATATAAGCATAACATGGTTATGAACACAATAGTAAGCCTGAATAGTGGTATTCTATTAGCATTTGCGCTTTATTCTAATTGTGAATATAACTGTATATTTTTCTGAATAATTAGAAATGGAAATATTGGAAATTTGTATCTGTAATGATATGAAGATATTAGAGAAATTAATGTCTATTGAGTTATGCAACATAGATATATATTGATTTGATAATCTTTCAAAGATATTTCTATTCATGTTTAGAGTGAATTGTACTTGTCTTGCATAATGAAGAGGACGTGTCATTCTTTAAGGATGACTGTTGAATATATGCGACACTTTTCTGTGTAGTGTACTTAGACAATTAATAACAAGTAAATTGTAGTAATAAAAAATGTTAGTGTATTTGTTTCTATGATGATTTTGGTATAAAAAAAAATTATATGTAGGAAAGGGATATTACAGTAAGTCCCTTGTTTTAGGGATTGCAACACAATTATATGGCATTGATCTGTTAACATCACACATTATAATATTCTAGAAGAACCTGTTCAAGATAAAACCATAACTTGTGTAAATCAAATTTCACATTTAAAAAAGTTATTACACTTTTTTTAATATAATTTAAATAAAAATATGCATGTACATATAAACATAGTAGATAACTACATTTGAAAGCATTAAGGGTCATTGAAACAATTACATACATTTTTACATTAGTCATCATTTCATTGAATTCATGGCTTAAATTTGTCTTGCACCAATTAACAACATCATTTGAATTTTAGAGGCGAGAAGTGGAGTGATTCATTTGATATCTCCTAAGTGAACATTTTATGTAGGCCCCATCACCATCATGTTCTCCTTTTCCATGTCCCATTTCAAAAAAACTTCATGTGTGGTGAACATCTGTTTTATTATGAATGTGAGACAACCATAAGAATGCGCATGCCAATTTAAACTAACCAACACAACCATCTGACCACACCCAATGCTCTTTAAAAGTGACCCCTCATCTTGATAATTCATTATAAAGCATATTAAAACAATGTTGGAAAAAACATGTATCATGTGTACGATCATCACTGATGTAGAAATGGTACTCTTTAATCACTTCACGATTATTTTCATCACTATTAGAACCAACGACATGAAGCTATGCATGTCTGTACAAAATATGCACAAGTATAGATACCTGTTCTGAATGATAATACTCACTTTGTATCTCCTTTTTTGGAGTGAAAATGTAATTTTCAACAAAATCAGCAATTGATAATATTGTTCATTTTGGAAATACTTCTCATGATTGCTTGAACTGTAAGTCTTGTCATCACGTTGTATGAGAGTGTTTGATATATCTATATATTTTATCCTTGAACGACTCCATAAAACATGTCACAGATATATCATCTTCAACTAACTCAATCTTTCTTGATGTTGGCCTTGAATCTGTAACATGAGTATAATCAACATATTCATATCTCTTCCATTTCACAATGTGATTTGACAATTGAGTCCATCATTTGGATCAATGGGGTATTTAACATCAAAAAGAGCGAAATGAGAACATTCTTCACATTTTCTACTACCGACACATTGTTTCTTATAGAAATTATACTTGATCATTCTCTCGTGCTCATAAAATTTTAGATACAAATTCACGAACAATCGAAGGAGGGGGGCCATTTGGCCAACAATGTATGCCAAAATTATTAAATGTCTCATAATATAATTCAAATTCTACATGGTATCGAAAACAACATGTGTTGCGAACAACAATGGGCCTGACATACCATGATTTAAGCTTCACAAATGTTCTAAGGGATATCTTCACATCAATATTACTCTCTATATAATTTTTGAACATTTCCACTTGAGTGACCTTTGTTATGTGTTTGGCATGAGTTTCATAGTTTCCTTTAGATATACGACACCACACAACATCCTTTTCATTTGGTAAGACATGAGAGTTTAAATTCAAAAACTCTTTCACCTTGCCCCTCACATTATTTGGAAGTCTATCTTGATAAGGTTGCCTACAGATAACAACCCAACATGCAACTTCATCATCTTCATCTAATTGAACCCTAACATTTTTATGCTTCCATAAACTTCTTCTTGATGTTTTTAATGTTCTTGCAGTCACGGCCAACAAACGATTAGTTGCAATGTTTTTTGCCACAACCCCTGTTAGCAATGTTTTACGACTAAACACTAAATCACAAGATCGTTTCCTTGCAAGTGTGGCAAGGGCCAAGGTTAGATTTTTTGATACCATCTCATTTGTTTTAACCTCTTTGACACTTTTAATGCCCAATAATTTAATTACATCTTTTAGACGTTTTTACTTTAACAATCTATGTAACAATTGAGCTTGTGTTATGACAGAAATACCTTCAAGATAATTTTTGAGTATCTTTTTTCATTTATATCAAGTTGTATGATCACACATCGAAGGTCCCAATTTTCCAATTTTACTTGAATCCATATTCTCCAAACAATTGTCATCAATGACCATATTGTTGCAACTTCCAATTAATCTTTGTAAATTCATAGGTATGGTAGGATGTTGTAGGTTGTATGTTGACTCTGCATGAAAATATATAAATTTATAATATTGTGAACTTTCAAATCAATTATATACTAAAGTATTAAATACAATTTTATAAACATTAAAAAATATTTACTCACTGTTAGCTCCCCGTAATTTTCCTATGGTTGTGTTAGACAAACCCCGGGGGTAACCATTTCAAACCAATCTTTAGGCTACATTCGAGACAATACAGGCAGAGAGGGCTCTCTCAAGGTTCACAACGGCCTTTCACAGATATGGAAATTAGTGCTTCAGGAGGCTAGATTCATGATATGGGACAGGTTGCTTTTGTATTTTATCAGAGAGTGGAAAAACAAAATGGAAATGAACCATTGGGTGATGGAATCAAAATTTGAAATCAAGGTATTACAGTTTAATGATGAAAAATTGTTCTGCGAAATCTGAGGCAAAGTAAACCATGAGATTCGACCAAGTAATCTTGCAGGGTGAGTGATGAGAAAGAGAAAAAATCCCAGTACAATGATAGGTGCCTGTCTATGGACGAATCTCTCGAGATACCTTTAGTAGAAAACACATTGAAGGATGAAAACCAAAATGGAGCGTCTAACAATGGACGAATTCCATAACAGAAAATAATAAACATATTACAAACACGATATATTACAAGGACGAGTTCCATCCATACAAGCTAGATTATCGTATTAGAAGAATAAAGACATATGGAAATGTAAAGAAAACATGGTGAAAGCACAAATCGACTGTCAAAGCTGTGATGAATCTCAGAATCCGGGAACAATACTTCATTAAACTTCCAAAATTTACAGATTTACAACGCAGAGCACCAGAGTGCTTCTCAGTACTGAAAATCCCCCCCCCCTTTTTTCTTTTCTTTTCTACCTTACATGCTTATATATTCAACAACAAAATATCCATTTAGGGCTTGAGGAGTATGAGCTCTTACAGCTCATCCCTAAGATCCAAAATCATTTACAAAAGTGGCCAGTTGTGTACTTCCCTACAAACTAACAAAAACGGACAATGACAACATAATGGCCTTGGAGGGCTTCCAAAAGCTTGACAGCTGTAGATTCTCCATTACTCTTTCTGAAAGTACTAAACCTCCAACGGAAAGGCACCGTGCTGCAAGCCGATCTTCGAAAGCTATGGATCGAGATGGAAATTCTCCTCAGAATCGAAGAAGTCTTCGAAAAGGAAAGGAGGTACCACCTTCTTTTTCTCAGGAGGAGGTGATTGAGCGACTACCCTCTTCTTTTCCTTAGGATGAGGTTGAGGCGTTGATTTTTCGGGGCCCTTGGGAATCAACCTAGCCTAGATGACAACATCCCTATTCGCTAATGCTCTGCTCCTTCTTCTCCTCTCCTGGCACCCCTCCTTCCGCATGAGTGCAATGTAAACCCTTCTGCATTTGGATTCTTCTGATTCGCTTTTAGAATTCTTATCCTCAAAAAAGAGAGAGAAATTGTCGTCCTAGGAGGACAACAATTCCTTCTCAAACGTGAACTTATTTGGGGAATTCTGATCACTCTCCATCACTCCTCAATTCTGCGACTGAACCAACAAACAATCGAAACATTCAATGACTGCCTTATCTCTTATGCCAATTCAGAGCCGAGGGAGGCTCTTTATAGCTTCCTATGCCTCCTTCAAGAAATTATGAGGATTGGGATCGTTCATGATCGTCTGTAGGCTCCTCTGATCCACTGGCTGAATGAACTGATGCTTGCATACCATGGAGATAGCCTGATCCATGATTAAAACACTTCATAGGGAACGAGTGAGGCTTGGCTCGTACCTCGACATGCAGCCCCATTTCAGAATCCCTGATACGACCTGGCTTCGCACACCTCAATGCCTCCATCACCTTCAGAGTGGCCCTTGGCATGGTCGTAGGGGCAAGGAGACGTATGTCGTACAGGATGCAACTGATGGTAGCTCGTGCGCCGACGAATGAGGAGTGCTCCAGGGTGGCAGAGGCAACAGCGAAGAGGAGCTAAGTGGTCACCTAGTCGACAATGTTAAACCCTTAACCCCGCGGCTTAAACCTGGTCCCAACGTAGACTGTCGTGATTGCAAATGAGCCTGTGGGTATGATTTCCTCCCGATCGTGATGTGCAATGGGCTTATGACACGTCATCCCCGCACATGCCCCATCACGATTTGCCACCCTCTACCTTCTACGTACAAGTTATCATCACGATGCGGCGTGCCCACCGTTGGATGGCCTTGGTGGCCTGTGGCTCGTTGATCCCCACTTTGAGTTAACATGCCCCCCTTTTGGCAACGCGTCTGGCACAAAACTGACTAGGCCACTAAATCTAGCGAAGAAGGACCTATGCCAACCTCGATGGGCCTCCACTAATGCTCCTCATCACCTAACCAGCTCATCCACCAACTAATCCAGCCTTCCACTCATGGAACTGAATTTATACATTGACAACATCGGCTCCAACTCGGGGATACTGTCCTCCCTGTGAGGTAGTAAGAACAACATACCATGTTCCAATCCATAAGGCAAACCACTTGCAGGCCTTCTTCTATATCTCTGAGCTCACAAAATTAGGTAAAACGCATAAAAACTTAAAACTTAACTGATAGCAACTCGGGCAAACCCTAACCCCTTCAGCTCAGGCTTTGAATCTGCCAAAGAGCCATACCTTGCTGCAAGATTTTAAAAAGAAAACTTAAAACAACTGCAACCCAACTAACTAATGTTCAAATGTTGAGCTTATTCATATTCCTACCTACTCTAGACTAGTTGATTGGCTGTTCAGTTCAAGTAAAATGAAAGATCCAATGGATCCATTCAAACACCTTGTCGACTATTTGGACTCCTTTCACATGCCTCTCTGAAGGAAAGATAATGTGTCTTCTGGGAGGAAAATGCTCCACAAGCCTGGGCACCGCTTCAGACTTGAGGAAATAAGAAAAATCAGGCTCACTAGGCAATTGTAAGTATGCTGCAAAAGGATCTTGGAGGACACCAGTTTATAGTAGACCCCTTTGATGGGAAATGTGGGGTGGGCGTCTTATGCTTTCTTTCTACCCCGAGATGTGTGGCCAAGTGCTTTCCTCCCTTTCTTCAGTGAAAAACCCCTGCCTCAAATATTCTTCTATAAAGCCAAGATTATGGCTAGTGACCAGAATTTGGTCACTGCCATCAACAAACAAGAAACTAACATATGCTGGGATTTCATTCATCAGAAACTCCTCCTTGTGCTCAGTAGAGTCTCGACCTTGACTGCTAGGAAAACCCCACTTGGAATTGTACCATAATATAGGACTGTGACAGGCGGGTACGCATTCTAAAGTGCTCGAAACCTCGGGCCCCTCTTTCTCATCCTCTGATTGCGAGGTGTATTCATCATAAACAATCCCACTATCTATGCTCTATTCACTGAGTATTTCAAAACCAGAGTTGTGCTCTTCACCATGATTGCATAATTGAGCAAAACACAGGTCTGGGACCTTAACATATGCACTTGGATAATAACCTGGATACCCCTTTTTAAAATATCAAACACTTCAAAACAAAGGGGCAAGGTATTACATTCATCCTGCTCTTTCTCCCTTTGGCCCACAACGCTATTTCCGTGAACCACAAGTTGCTCCTTCTCCACCAATGGCTTAACACTGGTCCCTTCTACTGCAAAACTGTTGACCAGGTGCTCCAGGAGGTTGTCTTCGTATTCGTCGTAAATGGGAAGCCCAACTGCTTCTGGAAAGCCTTCAACAGCTGGGGCATCTACAAACTAGCCTTGATTCCCAGTGGAAAACTCTTTATAGCTACAACCCAGTATTTATCCCAGGTGGCCCTCCTCGGTTCCGCCCTCTTCTACTTGTCCAATCGGACTCTCATGCTTTTCCTTTTTTTCCTCCCCATTTTTCAGCTGTTCTGGCAGCCTTCTGCAGGTTCTGAGATTATGTTCTATCTCCAGGGCGTCTATGAAAATTTGTTGTAGGGTGGCTGACCTCCTCTCTGATAGAATAAGAAACAAGTGGGAGGGGAGAGCTGTTGCATAACACGGCTTAGCAGTTCCCTCAAGAGGCTGGATTGCTTTAGGTAATGCATAGTAAAAACTAGAAAACCTCATGTTGAAACTCGATATAGTTTCATCCTCTTGCTTCTTAACTGAGTGGAATTATGAAAGAAGTAGGCCCAAAGAATTCCTCTCTCCCGAGAAATCAAGGAAAGACTCTCTCATCTCACCCCATGAGCAGATGGATTTAGGGGGAAGATTATTGAACCACAGCTTGGCCTTTCCTTGCAAGGACTAGGAGAAGGCTCTCAAGGAAACATCTTCGTGGCCGACTTCAAAGAGGTCCAAGAAACCTTCGAAGGCTTGGACATGATGCTTTGCTGAGGGACCCTCTATTGTGCCATCAAATGTAGGGATCCTCTTGTAATGCTTCAATGAAAAACTCATGGAGGACGGATGGCAACCTCAGGGGTTCATATCTTGTCTGTAACATGGAATGGACAAGTATAGGGGAAGCAAAAGAATGTTTATCAGATTTACCAAGCCCCTGAAAGGGTTCCTTGCCGATAAGTGGTTGAGCAAATGCATCTGGGTTATGTCCAAGATCTCTACAAAGCGGCAATGGGTAAAAGGGTGGAGAGACACGTATGTTCTGCACATAAGGGTGTACCAAAGGAGGGTCCTAACTCTCATTCCTTCTATTTGGAAACAACAGGGAGAGTAAACGAAGGAGACATGCTTTGGAGAATTTAGAAAATAGCAAGGAAATATTGACAAAGCATAAGAGTGTTTTCTGAGGAAAATTCCAACCTGAGTACTTGATTATATCGCATAGTCTGTCCATCTCTACACCAGGTGAGCTAGTTCCCCAATAAAGGTCTCGTCATTGCTTTGAAACATGAATGGAGCGTCCATGAAACCCGCGTACTTTGCAGTAGAATGTGTAGGTATCGATTTTCCCAGTGAAGTCACTCTTAAACGAAGGCTCTGATATGTGGAGTCACAAGAGAAGAGATACAACCAAAATGTGCCTGAGCGTTTGCTGCTCTCAGACCTAAGAACTGTAACGATGTTGTTCTTCCTGGAGAGACAACAACAATTCATTCCCCGGCAACGGTGCCAAAATGTTAGCTCCCCATAATTTTCCTATGGTTGTGTTAGACAAACCACGAGGGTAACCATTTCAAACCAAGCTTTAGGCTGCATTCTAGCCAATACAGCCAGAGAGGGCTCTCTCAAGTGTCACAAGGGCCTTTCACAGATATGGAAATTAGTGCTTCACGAGGCTAGATTCCTGATATGGGACAGGTTGCTTTTGTATTTTATTAAAGGGTGGAAAAACATGGAAATGAACCATTGGGTGATGGAGTCGAAATTTGAAATTAAGGTATTACACAATGGCCTTGGAGGGCTTCCAGAATATTGACAATTGTAGATTCTCCATTACTCTTTCTGAAAGTACTAAACCTCCAACGGCAAGGCATCGTGTTGCACGCCGATCTCCGAAAACTATGGGTCGAGATGGAAATTCCCCTCTGAATCAAAGAAGTATTCGAGAAGGAAAGGAGGTACCACCTTCTTTTGCTCAGGAGGAGGCGGACGAGTGGCTACCCTCTACTTTTCCTCAGGATGAGGTGGAGGCATTGATTTTTCAGGGCCCTTGGGAATCGGCCCAACCTGGCTAACAACATCCCTCTTCTCCAACGTTGTGCTCCTTCTCCTCCTCTCCTGGCGCCTCTCCTTCCACATGAGTGCAATGTAAACCCTTCTGCATTTGGAGTCTTCTGATCCGCTTTCAGAATTATTATCCTTAGAAAAGAGAGGGAAATTGTCATCCTGGGAGGACAACAATTCCTTCTCAAACGTGAACTCATCCGGGGAATTCTGATCACTCTCCATCAATCCTCAATTCTGCGACTAAACCAACAAACAATCAAAACCTTTAATGACTGCCTTATATCTTATGTCAATTTAGAGGCGAGGGAGGCTCTTTATAGCTCCCCATGTCCCCTTCAAGCAATTATGAGGATTGGCCTCGTCCATGATCGTCCGTAGGCTCCTCTGATCCACTGGTTGAATGAAGTGACGCTCGCATGCCATGGAGATAGCATGATCCATAGGGAACGAGTGATGCTTGGCTCATACCTCGACAGGCGGCCCCATTTCATAATCCATGATACGACCTGTCTTTGCATGCCTCAACGCCTCCATCACCTTCAGAGTGGCCCTTGGCATGATTGTAAGGGCAAGGAGACGTACGTCATGTGGGATGCAACTGATGGTAGCTCGTGCACCGACGAATGAGGATTGCTCCAGGGTGGTGGAGGCAACAGCGGCGAGGATCTAAGGGGTCACCTGACCACCAATGTTAAACCCTTAACCCCACGACTTAAACGTGGTCCCAACATAGACCGTCACGATTGCAACTGGGCCCGCGGGTGTGGCTTCCTCCCGATCGCGATGTGCAATGGGATGAGGACACGTCAGCCCTGCACATGCCCCATCACGATCTGCCACCCTCTACCTTCTATGCGCTAGTTCTCATCGCGATGCGGCGTGCCCGCCGTTGGTTGGCGCTAGCGGCCTATGGGCCGTTGATACCTACTCTGAGTTAACGCACCCCTCTTTTGGCAGTGCCTCTAGCCCAAAAATGACCGGACCACTAAATTTGGCGGAGAAGGACCTCTGCCAAACTCGATGGGCCTCCGCTAGCACTCTTCGTCACCCAACCAGCTCACCCACCAACTGATCCGGCCTTCCACTTATGGAACTAGATTTATACATTGATAACACTCACTAATCATGGTCTCAATATCAATGTTACCCAACGTTTGTTCCACATTTTTCATTTCCTCATCACCTCCATGTTCTTCATTTCTTTCATCAATGTGTTCCTCGACATTTTGCATTCCTTCATCACCACCATATGCCTCCACATTTTACATTTCTTCGTCACTACCATGTGCCTCCACATTTCTTTCCAATGCTTTTTTTTCTCTTAACTTTCTCATGTTTTCACATTTTCTTTCTTTTCTTGCCTCTCCATCAGTTCTGTTGCGATCATGTTTTGTTGCACATTTCTCTTGGTTTCCCATGATGAAGGAATTGAAAACCTAAACTCCAATGCCAAAAACCCGAAATCATAGTAATATGTTGGATATAAAATTGTACAATTAATTAAACAAATTGCAACATGACATGAAAACATAACCAAATTCACAATATTTCCCTTTGTAAAAATAAGAGTAATATGCTAAAACCAAATTCACCATGTCCCTTGTAACAAAATGTAATATGACAAGCCATAATATGCAATATGTTGCTTAAAAAAAATAATATGCCAAAACCAAGTTTGTTTTTATCATTTAAAAAAACAAATATTAATATGATATAACCAATTTTACAATCTAAAAACAAACAGTAATATGTCAAAACCAATTTCACAATCTAAAAAAAACAGTAATATGTCAAAACCAATCTTACAATCTAAAAAAAAATAATAATAATATGCCAAAACAAATCTTACAATCTAAAAAATAAGAAAATTGTAATATGCCAAAACCAATCTTACAATCTAAAAAATAAAAATAAAAATAGTAATTTGCCAAAACCAATCTTACAATCTAAAAAATAAAAAAACAATAATATACCAAAACCAATCTTACAATCTAAAAAATAAAAAAAACAGTAATATGCCAAAACCAATCTTACAATCTAAAAAAAAACAATGCCAAAACCAATCTTTACAATCTAAAAACAGGGATAATTTTAAGGACCCATACTTATTTAAAAGTGTATAAATCTTGGCGAATCTTACCAATTCTTAAAATGTCAACTATAAAATATTTGGCGATATTTTTCTAAAATTATTTCAATTTCTAAGGATTTTATATAGTTTATATAATAATTTGGCGATTTTTAGAGTGAAAAATTTTTACCCCATCAAAATTGGGCTAAACGGGGCTTCAAAAAATGCAAATTGGTGAATCTTTTTTTGGAGAAAAACATGGAAAAATAGCCCATGGGCTAAATTTCGCCCCTAAAATTATCCATGTCTAAAAAATTAAAAAACAGTAATATGCTAAAACCAATTTTACAATCTAAAAAAAAATTAGTAATATGCCAAAACCAATTTTACAAAAAAAAAAAAAACCAGTAATATGCCAAAACAAATTTTGCAATCTAAAAAATAAAAAAACAACAATATGCCAAAAGAAAGTATATATTATTTTCATTTATAAAGAAAAAATAAACAAATATACCCTTTGTAAAGAAATTTAATATAAAAAACCTTAAAACATCCATAACCAAATAAATAAATACCTTATAAATATCTAAAGTTGAACTGTAAATATACAAAGTTCAATTTTTATGGAAATAAACTTTTGGGAGATGTATATGAGAAAGTTTAGAATCTTGCCGAGAATCACGGGTATTTAATAGGTCGATCCTTAAAAGATTATCGGGGCTTTATGTAATAAAACTCTCGCTTGAGACTTGTTTTATTCTTTCGACCAAGAGTTTAAACCACCTCTCGGGCGAGAATTTTATTTAAACTCGGGTTACTTTTCAGGCTGAATATCTCTTGTCCGAGAACTTAATATATTTCTCAGCTGAGAGTTTCTGGTCAACGAATACATCAACTATTTATGCAGTTTTCTGAAATTTGGCATGATCTCATTGTGAAAACACTGGAAAATCTGAGAATTACATGTCGGATTTTATACCAATAGATTCATCATTGAATCTACTTTCTCATAGTATAAGAATTTGGGAATTTCAATTGGGATTTTTATTTTTTACTATTTTTTTTTAAACTGTATCATTACAAAATTTAGTGAGCTAAAAATCAGTCAAAATGAAAATTCAATATCATCACAGTGATAGCAAAAAAAATGTAAAAACTCATAAGGATGTTCCTTGCATTGTCCTCTTCAAAAGGGTAGTTTTGAAAGAAAATGGGAGGACACGAACATGCATCAATAAGGCACCATTTTGTACACATGTGTTATTTCGAAAAATAATTAAAAATTGTGTTTAGGTTTGAAAGTCCTCAACATGTTTTCCGTTGCAAAGTACAATTAGTGTAGATTATGAACGTACTTTTGGTTTCCGTAAAATGAATAATCATCTCTAAAAATATGAAGGGCATAAAGGTCAATCATTATACAAACCTAAAAATGTAAAGTATATGTTATTGGTGCCCTTCAAATTTGTCCTACTATATGTCCATAAATTTTTTTCAAAAAACTATGAGTAAAAAGCTAATAGAATTATCTAAACCTCTTATGTTTATGTCAAGGTGAAATTCCTAAGGGAAATATGGGTTTGAAAGGCTTTATGTTGGAAAACATTAAATTTTACAGTATTTTTTGTAAAAAGTGTATCCCAACTTTGTGTTTTCACCCCAAACGAATCAGTTTTTAAGTAAAAATTCAGAAATATTTTAGGTCAGTACAATGTATAATTAAAACATATAAATAATTAAATAATAATAATACAACCATTTCCTTATAAATATTATTAGACATTAATTATAACAAATACAACAAATTTCTATCTTCTAGACTCAAATTAATAAAATATTGCTTTTTAACAAATAAATTAAGACTGTGTTTACTCATTGAAAATACATCAAAACTAACATGAGGTTGTTCAATTTGGCTGGAAATCAATAATTCTATAGTGGGGGATCGTTTTCTTCTCTTCTTATTTTAGCGAATGAGCTAAATAATTGGTTTACCATTGTACTCACTTGGGTTTACTGTCATCAACGAGATCTAAGAGTACCTAGTAGTTGGAGATACGAGCCCTCTCCAGTAGTGGAATCTACTGAGCATAATCCAGAATATCGAAGATCATAGATAATGCCAGTAATACATGGCTCTCCTTTTATTAAAATAATTCTTAATTTTAATTGTAAATGATATGGATAAAAAAATAAATGATTTGTTTTATATTTAATATTTAATGGTTGATATTATTGAATGATATTTGTATTTAATAATGTTTAATGATTAAAATTTGGTTTTTTAAAATTAATTTCTAAAATTTAGTAGTTGGTTAATGAGAACTAGTATCTATATTATACTTCCACCAAATATTTGATGAATTTTAAACTGTTCGGAATTTCTGTACACAAAAAATAAATACAACCCAATTATACTACTATTCTAGAAGGTAGAGCATAAAGATGGCAGGAAAATGAATAACAAACACATGCCAAGTGGTAATAGGTTGAAGTGAAAAAGACACTTGTCAAATTTTACAGAGTGGAGGGACGACGAAGGATACGATTCAATGGGAGAACAACTTCGGTGTAAATATGATTCAAAGTCTATCAATATGAATCAATGTCTATCACTTGATATTTTTTCACAAGGAAACTCTATCACTTGGATTTTATTTCTTTTGTTTTATTGGAGAGACCAAATTATGAGTGGTAGAGCCAATCAGGAAGGAATCTTGATTTTGGATGCTACAAAATAATTAAAATAATAAAAGAACAATGACAGCTGGAGAAAGGAGACGTTACTTTATGTTGCACAACTATTTTATTTTGGGTTGTAAATGTGTATTAAATTTTTTTTTTTTACAATTTCACTATGAAGATATAAATCATTTGTCTTTGTGCTTTCTTTTCCATATCATGGAAATGTGTTTGACATAGCTCTCATTCCTCTATCAAAGTCGGAGGATTTTATTTTCAATAATTTTAATCTGCGTGATAAAGATAGTTTTATTATGCGTGCTTTCCTTTTCATATCATGTAAATGTGTTTGACATGGCCTTGAGTTCCTCCATATGAGTCGTTGATTTAGAAGAATCTCTTGTATCTTATTAATAGTAGCGTTCTTTTTAGGGGAGATGAGAAATATTAAAAAAAAAAGTTTTTTTTGCATTGGCATTGATATGTCAGGCAATGTGCTTTTTATACAAGGCCGTGGGTAATTTTCATTTGGAGGTCAAGATATGTGGATCGATTTGGTATGAACTTTCAATGTGTTTATTTAAGGTAGTTTTTTGAGTTATGGTCTCATTTAAATATGGTTTGGAGGAGGGAAATTGTAAAAGTCATGGAAAATTTTAAGAAAAAGTGTATAATCCTTGGTGAATCTTACCAATTCTTAAAATGTCAACTATAAAAAATTTGGCAATATTTTTCTAAAAATATTCTCATTTCTAAGGATTGTATATAGTTTACATAATTTAATTTGGTTATTTTTATTATTAAAAAGATTTACCCCATCAAAATTGGGCAAAACAAGGCTTCAAACAATGGAAATTGACAACCCATTTTTTTGGAAAAAATAATGCAAAAATAGCCCATGGGTGAAATTTCACCCCTAAAATTTTCCCTAGTAGATTTTTGTAGGCAAGGAATGTAGACTAGATGAAGTTTCACTCTAGCAAACAAGAAGCTTCTTTGTTCTAGCATGGGGACAATAAAGCATCATTGCAGCAACCATGTTTGGTTGAGAGATATCAACCGTGCACATATCCCAAAGTACCTAGAAGATTATCAACAAGGGTAATAAGAGCGATAATCAATCTTTGTCTTCATTTTCTGCATCTCCTCACCTCCTAATCAAGTTTGTGTTTTGATTGCATAGTTTTGGTGTAAAGAAACTCTAAATAAAGTTTTCAAGTGATTTTGATTAGAGTTCAAAATCATAAATATTAATGGATATGCAATACTCCCATATCAACTTGGTGTTTATAGACACTCCCCTAAGTGATTACTTGGTATAATCCAACCTAAACTTTCAACAAGGGAGAGTTCTTATCTTTTCTAGAGTACATAGAAGATGATGCTGTATTGAATAATGGAGAAATCTATGTTGCATTACTCCTACCTCAATTTAGCAGATGAAATATCTTAGCACACTGCTCCAACCGTTGCCTCCACCTCCTTTTATTTTATAGAAGAGAAACACAAAGGGAGTATATTCTAGCATAATAGTGTTGGAAAGACATGTGTTCGTGAGTCTTCTAGTGCCATGGTCATATTATAGAATATGAGAAATGACAACCAAAACTAGTGGCACCAAGATTCTTTATTATTTACATTATGCAATATTGTGTATTATTTACATTATGCATGTAGAGGATGTCTTATTTGATTAAGGTAACAATCTCATTTCCAAGTTATATCAGATGTTCCGTTTTGGAGTTTCAAAACATATGAGAATGTGGGATAACTACATCAGTTAGTAAAAAAACAATTATAGATATGGTGCCATAGGAGCTCCCAAATGGTTTGTTCGATGCCATAGGAGACCAAATGGGAGCTATTCTGGTGTAGGCATGTTCAAGATGAAGTCATTTTTATTCCCTTTAAAATTATTATCAACTTCAAAAAAGGAGAACCAATACATACTTACTAGAATTTTGTGGGTGTGAGATGTATGATGGATTTAATGGTGTGGATGGGTACATTATACAAGCAAATAGATGAGAGGCAATAAGAATCAAGATGAATTTGGATTTTATATGCCACATGTAGTGGTATTTGTTGAATCTTGAACCTTAATCATGATTTACATCCATCCTTGTTTATTATTGATGTACAATGACCACTAAACACCTAGGATTTGGGAGTTAAGGCATTGATGGGTTGTTGAAAATGTAACCATTCTTTTGGAATGTTATAATATTTGTTGTCCTTCATAAATGACAAGTGAATTCAAAATTTTACAAGTTTGTTGAAAGGTAATTTTTTAGTTACACTTTTTAGATGGGTTTCAATGATCTGAAATGGCTCATTATATAATTTGTCATATATTTTGGTTTGTTCGATGCCATAGGAGACCAAATGGGAGCTATTCTGGTGTAGGCATGTTCAAGATGAAGTCATTTTTATTCCCTTTAAAATTATTATCAACTTCAAAAAAGGAGAACCAATACATACTTACTAGAATTTTGTGGGTGTGAGATGTATGATGGATTTAATGGTGTGGATGGGTACATTATACAAGCAAATAGATGAGAGGCAATAAGAATCAAGATGAATTTGGATTTTATATGCCACATGTAGTGGTATTTGTTGAATCTTGAACCTTAATCATGATTTACATCCATCCTTGTTTATTATTGATGTACAATGACCACTAAACACCTAGGATTTGGGAGTTAAGGCATTGATGGGTTGTTGAAAATGTAACCATTCTTTTGGAATGTTATAATATTTGTTGTCCTTCATAAATGACAAGTGAATTCAAAATTTTACAAGTTTGTTGAAAGGTAATTTTTTAGTTACACTTTTTAGATGGGTTTCAATGATCTGAAATGGCTCATTATATAATTTGTCATATATTTTGGTACTTTATGTGGAAAGACTAGATATATTGGCTTATAAGGCTCATTTTATGGGAAAGTCCTATTTTGGAGACTTTGAGTCCAAAACCTTTTAGGGCTCGTTTGAGACCTTAAAAAATGTTATTTGCGGCCAAAACTTTTTGAATGCAGTTCACAAGCTATTGGCATTGTTTTACACTTTGAGGCATTTTAAATGGTGCAAAGATCACCTCAATTAAAGTTTGTATGTGGAAGTGATGCCTCTCGTAGGTTGACCTATCATGTTGACCACCATGGTACCGATTGAGTGCCACCTTAACTCTTATTAATTGCACATGTCAATCTAGTTACATGTGGACTTTTAAGAAGATTCTAGAGTGTCCAAATCCTAACCTTAAATGGGAGTTGAGGCATGAAAAAACAATAATCCTAACCTTAGATGGTTATCAAGAAATTGTTAAATATTGAACCACTAGGAAAATAAGGGGTTCCATTCTTATTATATTTTGAGTATTTTTCCATAGTTGAGAAACATCAAGAGAGTGGATACAAGAACATAACAAAGGATGCTAATATGTAGAAACCATTTAATTTCATTGGAAACTCCATAATGAATACCCTTTCTTTATATTTGCATTGCTTTTCTAACAAGAAAAAAACAAGGCATAAACTTCACTTTTGGTTGATTTTTCCCATAATGAGTTTTTCAAGGGTGTATCTTGTTTTATTATATAAACATGTTTGTCTTTACTTTCTTTTCAATTTGACTATATAAGTATGTTACTCCATAAAAATAATAATTTCAAATCTTAGTCTTAAACATAACACTTCATAACCTTCAAAGGGTGTAGTAAATTATGAGATATATTATGACAAATTGTTCTATTAGAATAACCACAATAGTTTATAATGTTTACTTTTGATCTCTACTACCATTATTGTAGATCCCCTTGAGAGACATAAATTTCTACACCAAATTCATTTACATTCAAACTGTATTTTATGATTATTTTTAACCTAGAATTATATTGGTCAGTATTGGTGTTAGAGCATATGTCTTTCATATTTAAATTTAACTTTCAATGACCTTTTCTCTATAAACTCGTTTCAAGAATATATTAATTAAGGAAAAACATATATATTTTATTGACATTTCTCATCATATTTATTTTCATATTAAAAACTGTTACATTCTTTTTTTTTCACTCATTTCTTTTAATATCTTAAAATTAAGACAAAAATAAATGTTTTTTAATCATATTATTTTAATAAAACAAGCTTAATGACATTGGTTTTCATAAGGTAGCTTAACTTTTTAGAATAATTGTAAGGTTAATTGGAATATGTTATGGAATTTTATTGACAATTATATATAGCTTGATTGGTTGTGAGGAAAATTGTTGTCCTCGCTACTCAAGTTCAAATCCCACTTTGTGATATGCTTATTCTTAATGAGTCGATTATAAATTGACCTAACTTTTGCACATTAAATCATTTTTCATGTTAATTTAGTTAATCATTTAAACAAGAAAATCACACATAGTTTATTTAGACTACTGACATGACCATTTCACATAGTGTCATGACGTGACAACATTAAATGAATTGTTTTTTAGTGATTTAAAATAACAAGAAAGGAGAACAATACCTTTTATCTAAAGTCTGGTAATAATTATTCAAATAAATATAAAGCAAATATAATTATTAAAATAATTAGTGAAATAAGGGAAAAACGTTGAACCATTAAAATATAGGCAAGAAATAGGGAAAAAAAACAAACTTCTCTCACCTTCTTTTCCTATTCATGTCTTATGCAAACCAAATGATCAATAAGTAGTGATGAAGGGTTTCCAACAATAATGGGACCAAGAAGAGAAAAATGATCACCTCCTTTCCGTTCTTATCTTTTTTTTCGAGAAGTTAAACGATCAAATGAATAGGCATTAAACTATGAGTGGTTGAAGTCACAACCCTTGAGAACAAAAGTCCATCACCTTCTCTTCTTTCAATTTTTTTTTTTTTTTTAAAACAATCAAATAGATTAACTTCAAATGAATGATCATTAAACTAGTAGTGGTGGTCGTCTTCACATAAGGAATCTTCATTTTAGGCGGTAGAAATTGTAGGAACCACTGGAATATCAATTTTTCAAAATAAGTAATTAGTAACCATGTTTATTGTGTATAAAGTAATTGTGCATATTATTATTATTAAGAATATGGATGGTGGGATGGCACCAAGAAGATTAAAGTGAAAAGATCGTAAATATAATTATTAAAGCAAGGGGTAGTGAAATAATGAGAAAACTCAAACTCTTAAAAGTATGATCTGTGAAAGGTGGACTAAGAACAGAAAAGTCTATCAAAATCTATCACTTCCTTTGTATGTCTTTCGTTGGATAGACAAGACAATCAAATGAATAAACATTATCTATGAGTGGTGGATGTCTTCTTGTTTTAGGTGGAGGTGTGACCAAAAAGAGAAAAGCTTTTCACCTTCTTTCTTTTTTCTTTTTCTTTGGTTGGGTATGACAAAATGGTCAAGCATATAAGCATTAACCATGATTGGTTGATGTCTCGTAGTAAAAAGTAAAGTAATAAAGAAAATTTCTTTTTCTTTGGTTGGGTATGACAAAATGGTCAAACATATAAGCATTAATCATAATTGGTTGATGTCTCGTAGTAAAAAGTAAAGCAATAAAGAAAATTTCTTTTTCTTTGGTTGGGTATGACAAAATGGTCAAACATATAAGCATTAATCATAATTGGTTGATGTCTCGTAGTAAAAAGTAAAGCAATAAAGAAAAAATTAGTAGTGAAAGTAGGAATAGTACAAAGTAATAAAGAAACAAGAGCTTGTGCAGCTTAGTCCCTGCCTTAAATAAATATATATAAGAATAAAAAACAATTCTTTTAGATAAATAAAATCTTAAATATAAATTAATTAATTAATATATAAAATCCCATTTTTAAAATTATAATAAATTTAAAAAATCAAAATTTGTTTATTAATCATTCAAAAACGTGGTTCATTGCCATAATATTTTATGGCATACCTTTTAGTTATAATGATATTATTATTATTTACATATTCACATATAATTTTCCATTATGATATTATAATTATTTTTTACATATCAACATATAATTATATATAAGTGGTAGCAATTTGACAACATCTATTTTTTTAAAAATATTTTTGCTAAAAAATTTATAATTGGTAGTATTTTGTAACTTTTTAATGTATTTATTAGTAAACCAAAATGACTCCAATTAATAATAGTTTTTAAAATTAAAAACAAATATGAATCCAAAATTTTAATCAAAACTTTTAAATTAAAATAGATTTATAATTATATAAAATATTTCAAAACATTTTTCTATTGAAATAAAAAGAAACATCATACAAACAATACTTTATCTACCACATCCAAAATAATGGTGAAAGTTGGCTCACACATGAAAAAACAAATCTTCTTTGCTAGCACGAAGATATTAAGTGATATCTTTGGCAAGTCCAACATCCTCAGAAATACTGTTTCTTTTGGGATGTATGTCAACACAAATTCCAGGCATGGAGTCTCCAAATGAACTTGTCTAATTAACATTGATGAACTAAAAGTATAGAAACACATTGAAACATTCATGACTAATTTTACAGCCATTAATGTTAAAACAAGATGTTGCGGCATTCGTTCTTCACTTAAATATCCTCAAATGTTGTCAAATTTCTCTAAATAAAAGCCTAAAGAAAGCATCACATCTCCCAAACTCAAATTTGAATTCGGTTGTTCAAAACACCGGCATTGAAACATCCTCTGTACGTCCAAAAAAAATTGTGCTGCCCAAAACAAATAAAAATATTGTTTGTCCTTTTGAATAGGGAGAATTTCAACTCTTCAAAAAGAGAGTTGGTATTTTGAATAGGGAGAATTTCAACTATTCAAAAAGAGAGTTGATCCATCCAATGGAAATTCATTTTTCAGTCTGAAAAATATTTAAAAAAAGAATTTAACCCATACCAATAATGAAAAATATTTAAAAAAATTTTAACCCATACCAATAATATTTTTTATTTTATTTTTTAAAGATACATTTTAAAACAATTTTCATTTTCCAATAACATCACATGGTAAAAAAACAATAATCAAGAATCTGTCTGTGCTTAGTCAAAAGAAGCATAGAATTTAAGTAACAAACTTAGAACATATTAATATTTTCAATATAGACTAGGGTGCTCCAAGGCCCAACATATTCCATATTTAAATTAGAAGCTTGCTCCTTTGACTACAAACGCCCTATGCATATTCCTCAACAAATTAACAATAATAGGAAACAGTCTTAAAACTATTTCTCTTGAATCCATTTGGCTCCATTGCCAAATACAATCTACCAAATTCCATTGCCTTTTGCATCAACTCCTCCAAACACATATCAATGACAAATCTTGTAGGCAGTGTTGTTACTTTCTATAAGGGCAGTTCTGTAGGGTATGGTAAAATCAACATTCTCAGCTGTCCTTAAACAATCATAATTAAACTAGCTAGATATGTTTACAACTTCAACTTTCACGTCGGTGTAAGTCGTCATGTCGTCACACTTTTGCACTTAAAGAGCCTCTAAATGTCATCTGATTTTTGCCTGCAACATTTTTTCCCATGGAAATTGGTCCTGTAACTAAGCTTATAGATTTGAAGAGGCTCTAATCAAAATATTCTGGTGGTTCAAATTTATAGAATCACAGACCATTAAAAGCAAGCAAAATACTGAACTAACACATATAACTGAGATCTGAGATGCACATACCATAAGAAACTTTTTCAAATCTCTCCAAGATGCAATATCATGTATAACAACAAACAATCAATTGATTTCAAATATGAGAGCAGAAGCCACATCCTAAAATAGTTGTTCAGAAAATGATATCTGAGGGATACGCACTAGTTGTCTGCAAATATAAATTATCAGTTGAGATAAGTAATTAAAGAACCTTGGCTATATTTCTATGAACCTTGGCACTATTAAAGAACCTTGGCTATATTTCACTTCGATTCCCATGGCTTCCACGATGTTAGAAGACATGTAACTTTCCTGGGCACCCAAAGCCATGTAATTTTCCAGCGCATCAGAAGCCATGACTTTGACTCCTCTGCTTTCCTTATCTTTAGACCTGAAAAGTCTTATCATCAGGTCTGTCCACGGATCATTGAATGCTGGATTCACTGGAATGCAGATGCAACTACGTTCTTCTGAGAGGGATTCCCCATAAATGTAATCAAGTGTTTCAATGACTGATGATTTCTCCACGGCCGCATCCGTTATCTTATCTCCATCGACATCTTTCAAATATTCTTTTGGCACATGCAACATGCCCTGGTTGCACCCATGGCAGCCATTTGCTAGGAAGTTACGAGAGAGCAGCAGGAAGAGGGTATCTGTTAGGGTGGAAACGCAAAGGTGGGTAACACTTTGGTGAGAATTGGTGGGGGAATAACTATAGCGGAGGTTATTCGGCCGAATAAGTTTAATTATTCGGCCGAATAATATATTTATTCGGCCGAATAATTAAACTTATTCGGCCAAATAACTTAGTATTTATTCGGCCGAATAACCGTTAACGGGCCACTGTTAGACCTAACGGTGGCCTCGAAATATGTGCCGAGTTTTAGCCGCACGGAGGAAACTCACGGTGATGTGTACAATTATTCGGCCGAACACTTATTCGGCAGAATAATTGTTCGGCATAAAAGCTCGGTCCCGACCATTCACCTGTCACTTTCTCTGGATCCCGTGGACCCATGTGGCGCTGATGGTGGCCCTTCCTCTGCGTCATCTGTCCGCCCTGTCGCCTGTCTGCCACCCGATTGGTTGCTGCCGTGTGTCGCTAACCCGCCACCCTGCGCGTAAGTCCGCCCTTCGTCGTAGCTGGAGTGTTGCAGTCAATCCCCGCCTCTGCCATTCGTTTGTCAACCAACTTCCGTTCTCGCCACCTGCACATAAGTGAGGTTCTGTCTTTCCTGCGCGTTTGTATTTTCATTTCGGTCGTTGAACGCCATAACATCTGGAGGAGTTTTCTGTTTGTAGAGTTATCCTGCGGATGGTCGAACATCGTTGAGGTGCTGTAGCTGGCGACAGATCGACACGGTGTGTGCGGAGGTAAAAGGTTTCATATTTTGCTTTTGAAAATGTGTTTTTCTGTCTTCTAGTTTCTTATTGAAGTTGTTATTGTTATTGCAGGTTGTCTTATTTAAGTTGCTGTTGTTACTACAAGTTTTTCTTTCCGTCTGCCACGTTCATTTTGTTTCGGGTGTTTCAAATTTGGATTTGCGCTCTTTTCGGCCAGATTTCAATTCGCCTGCTTTTGTTTTGGCTGCGTTGTAGAGGTAAGGAGAATTTATTTTTGTAATTCTCTTGGATTTTTATTGCCTACAATCATTTCGTTTTATTTTCGTGTCGGCTGTGTCCATGGACAAAGTCCATGGACTCTGCCTATTTGGTTAGAGTCCATTTACTCTGCCCAGTTGGACAGAGTCCATGGACTCTGTCCAATTGGGTAGAGTCCATGGACTCTGCCCATTTGGACAGAGTCCATGGACTCTGTCCAGTTGGGCAGAGTCCATGGAGTCTGTCCAAATGGGCAGAGTCCATGGAGTGTGCCCAGTTGGACAGATTCCATTGACTCTGTCCACTTCCGTAGAGTTCTTGGACTTTGGTCGAAATGAATGTTGAAAATGATTTAAATTTAAATATAAAGAGGAATATCATTAGTGTTCAGTTGTTTTTTTAAATTGTTGGATTTGGCTGTGTTTAGAAATGAAAATAAAAGTAGGACAGTAATTTTATTTGGAAATGACATATCCTATTTATATATAGGCTTGTTTTATTTGAGAACTTTGTCAACATGGACATGGATAGAGTTCATGAACTCTGTCAACATGTCTATGTTGACAGAGTTCATAAACTCTGTTGAAATGGACGAGAACAGAGTTCATGAACTCTGTCAACATGGACATGGACTGAGGTCATGAACTATGTCTATGTTTACAGAGTGCAGAGATCAATATATTAGTTCTATTACAAACTGTGTGGGTAGACAGTTATAGATACAACCAAATTTTAGACAATTAAGCTCTATTTTTGATAAAACAAAACTTTAAATGGACTTTAGGTACAATGGAACTATAGACATGAATAGGCTTTAATTTAGATGTACTATAGTAAGTTTTATGCAATTGAACAATAATAGTCGTAGTCATTTTATAAACTGTTAGGTGATATTATGCCACAATGGTCTTGAGTTTTATTCTTGTAAAGGTGGTGATCTTGGTATTATGTTTTCCTTTGTTTGCAACATGGCAGACTTGGAGAACATAATACCAAGAATCGTTACCGTTATTAGATTGAAAGTAAAAATCATTGTCGAACATGGCCAATTTTGGAAACATGTCATTTAACTCCAATCATAATACTATGAACGATACATTTTTTTTTATTCTATGGAATAATGAGAATATTTGTAGATATAATTTATGTTTAGAGTATTAAGATATCTTGATTAAATTATTAGTTTAAGAAACTGAAAACCATTATCAAAAATGGCAAATTTGGAAAACATTTCAACTCAAAACATAATACATGAATTATCAATTTTTATTTTATTTTGTACAATAATGAAAATATTTTTAAGATGTAATTTATGTTTTAGGTATTAGGTTAGGTATTAAGAAGTTAAAATAGATTCATGAACTCATTCTTTGACATAAAGAAATGAACCCATTACTTAGTACTTAACTATATTGGTTCCATTCATTTTAAACATCAAAAACACTTAGAAAATTGGTACATTAATTCATCACACATCTAACAATATTAGTTATACTCTTTTTGAAAACTATTAGATAATAAATTAGGTAAATCTAGGTCCTTGTTAAATAAATTAGTCTCTTTAGTAGTTAGGTTTTAGAATTCATAGAATTAACATGTAGGATTTGAATATGTAATTAGTTGATATTTGTGTTTAAGTGTAGGCATTATATATTAAATGGATAGAGAGGATTCTTTGAGGTGAAAGCGTAGGAGGTCTTCACAATCTTCTGGGGTAGGTGGTACGAGTGATAATCGGAGGTTGTCAACCTCCCCTCGGGATTCTAATTTATTGTATAGTTCGCATCGACGAGGTGAAAGGGGTACAAATGATTCCCCTATATCTTCTGTGGGAGAACGTCGATCTTGACCCTCTATTAGTATATGAATATCGATCTTTTAACATTTATATGCAAATTGTTTTTTTGTGTGCACAAAATTTGTATTTGTGTTTAAACAAAACTTTATTTTCATTTGAAGCAGAGCATGATTCGAAAGATGCTTGTAATTCTATAGGGAGGGAGACAGGGAAAGCAAGGGAGACGGATGACGGTGCATAGCAAGGTTCTCAAGAGGCTCACCATTCTACACGAGGTGATGATGGTCGAGCTAGAACCCAATATGTTGAATTAATTGAGGGTTGTACACCCATTACAACATATCCATCTGATCTACCTTGGGAGCTTCCATGGGAAGGTGGTGATCATCAAATGACTCTTGAAAGATGTAGATCCCACTATGACAAGTTGCAAAATAATTTGTCTACTATGGATCTCCCTCCAGAGAGTAAACAAAGTTTGGAGATTGTTTTGGGATCATTGCAAAACTTCATTCAGGCATATGAGAATCTCGGACCAACTACAAATGGTTTTGTAGAATTGATGCGAAGACGAAGGGAACAAGTGATGGGTCCAGACAAATGGGATCTTGTGAAGGAGAGAGTGACAAAAGAACAGGCCAAATCAATGTTTACTTTCAAAGAAGGTTTGAAAAAAGAAATGTTGAAAGTGTAATATTTCAAGCATCCTCATCTTGCACATCTACTTTATGATCGGTTTCTTGCAGCCTATGGTCTATTTCCATGGAACGATGAGGTTTCTCAATATTTTGCTAGATTTTTTTATGCTGAGTTTTTTTTAAATATGAAGCCAGACTATACCGATGTTCATTCAAAATTTTATGGAGTTGGAAAGGGTCGAATATATGATCGAGAAGGTGCGCTTAGAGATCCTGCAACTCTTAGACCACCACCCCAGATATCTCGTCCACCTAGGTTGGTGGCATTAAAATCAGAGATGGAGCCCACATCTCAACTTGGGACAACCGCAAGGAATTTTGTTGGCGATGGTTTATCGTCAGTATTAGTGGGAGTAGATGTGGGGTTGGTTCGAGAAAGGGCTCGTTTTGCTATTCGTCAAAAGTTTGTTTATAAAACTGATGATGAGATAGATGGAAAGATCATTTAAGATATCAGGGCATATGCGAAGGTTTGTCGTGACCTAGCGGCAAATGTTATATCCAATGACACATCGAGTTTGGGAGAGGTTTGTTGACTATGATATGATTTGATTTTAATTAAATATTTTATTTATTTTGAATTGATTTTTTTTGTTACATTATATGAACGATAAATTGTGTTTTTTGATGTAAAGTAATAGGTACATTATGTAAATGTTTAAATTGGTTGCAGTTTTCAAGAATGATGAACGAACATTCTTTCCACATTTCAACTAGTGAAAATCTAGAGAGAGAGGTATATATTTATTATTAACATATTTGCAATTATGTTTGAATTTGATATATATATATATATATATTATTTTTTGAATGTTAATTTAACTATGCATCTTATTGTTAATTTGACTTATCCATGCAGGTTTCTTTAGATACCAACTTTATAAATTATTTACCATCTATTGTGAGCTAATGTTTTTTAATCTTTTTGTTTTAGTTTTAAGTTAATTGGCATAGTAATTTTTTTGGTTTGCATTATATGTTTTTTTTTTTCCTCGAAAAAAAAGCGTAATTTTATTTCATCTTGCGAGTACAAAATTACATTGGATCATCATCACTCTTGCAGAGTGTATATGCTGTTGAGCAGTACCAATAAAACTACTTCGAACTTACTTCTATGAAAAAAACAGATACAGAGAAAACTCAGGTAAATCCTACAGATAAAACCTAAATCTAGGCAACCATATATGGCTCTACAAGAAGCCAGCAGAAATGCCGAAGAAAAGAGGCAGAAGATACAAGAAAAACATTTCCAGAAACCATGAATAAAAAGCAGTGCCACTAGCATCTGCAGAAGATAACCCCAAGCCTGCCAAGAAGAAGAAACGTTGGCCCACGGAAACTCCCAGGCAGTAGCCGCCGTGATCTGCCGCCGCCATCAATGAACCTCAGCAAACCAGGGGCATTGGAACCCCGTCGCGCGCCCTCCACAACCTGAACGCCGTCAGAAATGTGGGATCCTAGAGCCCAAGCTCGATAGTCCACCAGTCTGCCGATGCAACCTGCCGAAGAACGCCCCGACCAGGAGCTACGACCCTCTGCGATTATGCTACCGCCGCCGCCACTGGGGAGCCGAGGCTCTCTGCCAATGGGTCGCCGCGCTAACGCGCCACCATTCGATTCACAGCGGAAGAAAAACCCTTTCAGTCGGCCAGACAGATAGCAGACTCAGGGGAGAAGGGAGGGGGGCGGCCATGGAAGGATCCATGGCCGCCAAAACCAGTTTCAAAGACCGCCAATCAAAACCCTAGCTCCGTCTCCTCAAGCCAGCAGCCAAATATTGAATTTGCATTTTATGTTTTATTTATTAATACAGCTTAAATTTTAGGGCGGAGATATAGGTTATTTACTTAATGCAGCAGATATTGGTAGAGAGGTAATTTCATTTAGTGCTTTAATTTTGTTTACTGTTTTAATATTTTAATTTTTATGGATTTAGATTTATGAGATTCTTAAATTGATTTTTTATATGTTGCAGCTTGGGTCTCTCAAATCTTTTGGAGGCAAAGGAAAAAGTCCTTTGGAGGATGGTGGTGGACAAGCATTTGGAGAATTTGATGTAATATTGTTAATATTTGAATTGTTTTTTGATATATAAACTTTAATATTTTTAATTTTCTGAATATAGTTTAAATAATTTAAATGATATTCATAATCTTTTTTTACACATGTTGCAGGGTGGGTTGAGTCCAGGGGGAGGCCCGAGTGGAGAATAGCATGGTGGACGTTTTATTTTTATAGCATGGTGGACAATTTTGTTGTTGTTGATATGCATCTAGATTGGAAACATTTGTTTTGGACATGTTGAGGAGGTTTATTTTTTGACTAGATATATACATATATGGGTACATTGAACTTGTATGTTAATGAGTATTTTTTTCCAGATTATATACATGTTCTTTGAACTTACATATTTTTGTGAATCTTGGTTTAAATTATCTAGTTTATTTTTGCTTATTTGACATATTTGGTGTGATTTAAAGGTTTAAAATATGTATTTTCATGTTTAAATGAATGAATGAATATGTAAAAATAAATGTTGAGACCATGACATTCTTGAATATTATGAAGTTTAAGAGATGTTATTTAGGAAGTTTAAAAATGGATGTTCACATAGGTTTAAAGTTCATAAATGAGAAGTTTTGATTGAAACATGAATGAATGATAAGATTGAATATATTAAGAACAAGAATGTTATCTTTGAATGTTAGGAAGTTTACTAATTTGTTAGAAGTTTTGATAGAAATATGGATGAACCAGGAAGTTTAAAAATGAATGTTAAGAACATGAATGTTATGTTTGAACGTTAAGATGTTTAGGAATGTTAGAATTTTTCATACATGGATGAACCAGGAAGTTTAAAAGTGATAACATGTTGAGTTCAAATTTTAGAGATGTTAGGAAGTTTAGGAATGTTTGAAGTTTTGATGAAAATATGGATGAAATATAAAGTTTAAAAATGAAATTTAAGAACATGAATGTTATTTTTGAATGTTATGAAGTTTTAGGAATGTTAGAAGTTTTGATAGAAATATGGATGAAATAGGAAGTTTATGAATGTTACGAAACTTAGGAATGTTAGGAAGATTATGAATATTATATAAATTTTGATGGAAATATAGATGAACTAGGAACTTTAAAATGAATGCAAAGAACATGAATGCCAAATTTTTGAGTGTTATAGTTTTGAAAGAAATACATGGATGAATTAGGAAGTTTAAAAGTGAACATATGTTGAGTTTAAATTTTAGGAATGTTAGAAAGTTTAGGAATGTTTGAAGTTTTGATGGAAATATGGATGAATTAAGAAGTTTAAAAATGAAATTTAAGAACATGAATGTTAAATTTGAATATTATGAAGTTTTAGGAATGATAGAAGTTTTGATAGAAATACGGATGAAATAGGAAGTTTAAGAATGTTATGAAACTTAGGAATGTTAGGAAGATTATGAATATTATATAACTTTTGATAAAAATATGGATGAATTAGAAAGTTTAAAATGAATGTTAAGAACATATTCAAATGTTATCTTTAAATGTTAAGAAGTTTATGAATGTTAGAAATTTTGATAGAAATATGGATGAACTAGGAAGTTTAAAAGGGAATACATGTTAAGTTCAAATTTTATGAAGTTTGAAAAATAAATAATATTATTTGTTCAAATTTTGATATATGGATTTTTAATTAATAATTCTTATTTTCAATGTTCAGGTACATTTGATGCGACTGAAATTATGGCAAATGGCGATAACGGTTTTTTGTTTTTTAATCATAAGCGAAGATTATAGGATTGTGAAGTTTGTGTTAAATTAGAGCAATGATTTTAAACAACAATTTGATGAATTTTCATCGATTTGTTGTAAATAATCATTTCTCTAATTTAGCATAAGCTTCACAATCCTAGAATTTTTTCTTGTGATTAAAAATCAAATGATCGTTGTCTCCATTTGCCATGATTTCAGTTATGTGAACTTGCACAAGCGATATTTTAAATTAAACATTTGGGGCGGAGAGTGGCGACAATTACAAATCCGTTAGATTTCATTATTTAATTGGTTTAATAGAAATATGGGTCCACATGAATAAAGTATTTCAGACATTAAAGATTAAGACAAATTTTATACATTCAGGTTTTCGTTACCAAATAATTTTATACAAGCGATATTTTAAATTAAATATTCGGGGCGGAGAGTGGTGACAACCACAGATCCGTTATCTCATCCCTTAAGTGGTTTAATAGACATATGGGGACCCGAATAAAGTAAATTTCAAACAGAATTAAGTCAAAAATTTTACACATTGAAGTTTTCAATATCAAATAAATTTTGAATTCAAATTTCAGCATACTAGAATACGATTATTTAAAATTTTATATATTATAGTTCTTTTCAAGATCATAAACATAAAAATAAAAAAAATATATTGTACACATTTGACAATGACATCGACAAAATCATTGATCTATTAATTTTAAATATATAGTTTTAAAAACATCGCAATGGAATGCCGTCTTCAATTATCCGTTCATGGTCATATTTGGACAGTTTCCATTTTTTATTTTTTAATTGTTTCTTAGATGGAACTTGAACCAATTTTATTCGAGATGCACATACTAAATGGCTATATTGACAACATATGACATCAGGTTCATAATCCTGAAAGTAGACATAATTTTGAGTCATATGGGTTTGCTGAAAAAAGTAGCCCTTTAAAATGATGGATCCTCTCGCGTATGTATAGCCGTTGTCATTGTAGTCTTCCAATAACTTCATTTTTCCTTCAGTGCATCGCATCAAATAATACTTCACATTTTCATTGTTGTCGACAGGTGCAATCACAGCAAAAACATCTCCTGTGCAAATTACAATTGATGTCAGGATTTTTAGTTCAACTAAATTGACTAATATACATGTGTATAAAGTGAATGACAAGAATGAATAATCGACAAAACAGTGGTATTTGATCATTACCTTCTCTAACGAGATCTGAAATTCTGTCGCCATCAGATGATATTGCTATATCTTCTGATTCTACTTCTTCTATGCTTGCTAGTGGCATTTTTCCTTTAGGATTAATTTCTATGTGTTTCCAATGTTTCATGTAGTTGTTCGTTATGTTTTCACAAACTTCTGTAGATTCAATATTTTCAGTGCAAATATGGCAAAAGCATGATTGTTTTCTACTGTCAAATGCATAAATTTTTTGGAAGGCTTTTGTTTGAATAGAGTGAAAATCTCTAGTCCCTTTTATGGTGCTAGCATTGTAGGGTATTGATCTATTTATATCTTGGATCCCAACATGCCAAAAAAACCTAGTAAACAAATGACAAATTTTGATGTTAGGTACATATACTTTTTTTTAAATTGACTATAAAATATAAATTAAAACATTTGTGTGTACATACCTACGCACATTTTTTTATTGTTGATTATAATCATGGTTTAGATGTGATTTACACCATTGGACAACCTCTACAGCTGAATGGAATCGTGCAGAACTATGGTTCATTTACCGTCTTCAAAGTGTTCTTTTTATGCATGCTCCTGCACCATCATGTTCACCTTTTCCATGACCAGTTTCAAAGAAATTCCAGTGATGTTTAATGTTCAATGCTTTATGAAGTCGACATAACCAATAAAATGATCGCGAAGATTTAAATTGTCCGGCACATCCATCTGACCATATCCAATGCTTATTGAATTTAATGTTACGTTCCTTTAGTGAATTGTAGAAAATACTTTCAATACAATGTTGAACAAAATATATATCGTGTGTACGATCGTCGCTGATATAAAAGTGATATTCTTTAATTACATCTCGATTGTCACGCGTGCTTTCAATGCCATCAACATCCTGTTGAGAATGTCTATATAAAACATGGACGAATATTGAAACTTGGTCAGAATGATAGTATTCACTCTGTATCTGTTTTTGTGCAGCAAATGTATAATTTTCTGCAAAGTCAACCACTGACAAAATTGTTCCTGGTGAAAAAATTTCATGAGACTATTTGAATTGAAGGTCTTGCCATCGTGCTCTATGTGAATGCCTGGTGTATTTATAAATTTCACTTTCGAATTTCTTGAGAAAATCTGCCACACCTATTTTATCTTCTCTCAAATCAATCCTTTTGGAATGTACATCACTAGTACTTGTAATGTATTCATATCTTTTCCAATCAACGGTGACATTTGACAATGAGTGATCATCAGTATCGATAGGATATTTATTGTGGTATAAAACCAAATTTCCACAATGATTACAATGTTTTCCATTGGCACATTTTTTATTATAAAATACTTCATCGTGATTTCTCTCACATAGGGTTTGAGATATGAATTCACGTATTGTAGGCGGAGGCGGTGAATTTGTCCAAAACATTTTACCAAATTCAAGAAATGTGTCGTAATATAATTGGAATTGCACATGATAATGACAACAACATGTGTCACGGATAGTAATAGGTCTAACATACCATGGTTTTAGTTGCACAAATGTAGTGATTGACACATTAATTCCACAATGATCTTCCTTGAATTTATTGAACAATTGTACTTGTGTCATATCCATTATATGTTTTGGACTGCTTACATATACTCCTCGTGATACTCTTTGTCGTATTACATCTCTTGAATTTGTTGAAACTCCAGCATGTGTCAACCAATATTCCCGTACAATATCTTTAACCCCTACTCCCATTCTATCTTTGTAAGGCTGTCTACAAATAATTGCCCAGCAAGGAATTTCATCATTTTCATCTATTTGCATTCTGAATTTGCTATGTCTGTATAATGTCTTTCTTGAGGTTCCAACTGATTTTGTTAGCTGTGTTGTCAAACGTTTTTGCTTAGTACTAGTCGAAATAATTGCTGTATGAATTGCTCTTCGTGCAGCACTAATGTCTTTCTTCCTAGATTTTCCAAACTTTTTTATTGCATCACCTATATTTTCTATCACATTATGTTTTAATTTCGACTCTTTGGTCGCTTTGTAAATACCCAATAATGATGTAGCATCTTCTAACTTCTTGGTCACTAATAAACATCTCAAAATTTGTGCTTATCCTGTTGCTGAATAATTCTTCAGAACATCATCATAAATTTTTTGAGCCCGATATCGTGCAGCGTGTATGGGTATTTTTTTTTCCATATTTATTGAAATCAATGTTCTCTAACGTTTCATCATCAATGGTGAAAGTACCTATACATCAAGATAAATTTAATTTAAAACATGCATCCAAAAATACAATTCATTATAAAAAATGAATTTGGAAAATACATTCAATATATACATACCTGGTCCAATTTTTGGTTCTTGAACTCGATCTTCAATATTGACTTCATCGACATTAGTATGTAAATCACTATTTACATCCTCAACAATGGTTTCTTCAACTTCAATTTGTTCCTCTTGTACTCTATTTTCAATTTCCATTTCATCGACATTATCATGTAAAACTGTATTTGTATCTTCAATAATCGTTGCTTGCATTTTTGCAAGGTTTGCTTTGTTGGCATGATATTTAAGTTTTTTCTTTTCTCTATTATCATCATCATCAACACGTTTACGATCATATTTTCTTTGACGGTTTCTCTTACTGCCCATGATTGTTTAATCTATAAATAATAAATTAAAGAAGATCATCATTTTATTGTAAATAAACAAAATGAATATTTAAAAACAGTTACGAAATTTATGAACACATGAATTGAAATTTACTTTACCTTATCAAAATCTTGTACTTGAGTCTTTTGAAGAAAAAGTTTTTGGAAACAAGTTTCTTTTGAAAAGAACCTTCTTTGAATGAAATAAGAACTCTTTGACAATAAATCACCTTTGAAAAAATCTCATTGGAAAAGAATAAGAACACTTTCAAAATAAATATTCTTTGAAAAAATATCTGGGAAAAAGATTTTGTAAAAACCTTTGCAACGAAATAACTTTTTTGCAAAAATAACTTGGGAGACTTTGAAAAAAACCATTTTCAAATAAATAAGAAGGAAAAATATATCTTATTTGTAAAAATAACTTGAAATAAAATCTTATTTGCAAAAATGCCTTGGAATAAAAACTCTGTAAATGCACACTTTGGAAAGAAAAATTTGCTGACAAACCCAGTGGAAAAGAATAAGAACACTTTCTAAATAAATCTTCTTTGTAAATCCACTGAAAAAATATATATATATATATATATATATATATATATATATATATATATATATTTGTAAAAACCTTTGTAACAAAATAATTTTTTTGCAAAAATAACTTGGGAGACTTTAAAAAAACCCATTTTCAAAGAAATAAGAAGGAAAGAAACGTTTTTTACAAAAATATTTATAAAAAAAAACTTTGAAAAAAGTCATTTGAAAAAATCACTTGAAAAAATAAGAAAGAAAAAGACAACTTCTTTGAAAAAATAACTTGGAATAAAAACCTATTGCAAAGATCTAAGAAGTATAAAAGCTTGGAATAAAAACTTATTTTGCAAAAATGCCTTAGAAAAATAATCTTTCAATGTATTTCTTAGAAAGAAGTAACAAAAAAAATACTTCATAAAAAAACTCTCTTTACAAAAAAGCTTTTTAGAAAATCCTTGGAAAAAAAACTTATTGCAAAGAAATGAAAAGTGCAAATAGCTTGAAAAAAATATTTCATAAAAAAAACTTTCTTTGCAAAGAAAGGCTCCTTAAAAAATCCTTGGAAAAAACCCATTGCAAATAAATAAGAAATGCAAAAAACTTGAAATAAAAACTCCTTTTGCAAAAAAATTCTTTCAATGTATTCTTTTGAAAGAAGTAAGAAAAGAAATAACTCATAAAAAAAACTCTCTTTGCAAAATAAGCTCCTTAGAAAATCCCTTCAAAAATATTCTGACCAAAAAGTATGCGAAATTGAAATGTGCGAAATTAATCGATGTATTTAGTTTTATTAATATAAGTGTAGAAAATATATATATATATATATATATATATATATATATATATATATATATATATATATATTTTTCCGGTCGACGTGTTTTTTTTACGTTTGGTTATTCGGCTGAATAACCTTTGATTAAATTGACGTCGCCGTTACGGAAAACTGTTATTCGGCCGAATAATTATTCAGCCGAATAATTATTCGGCCGAATAACCTCTGAAACCTGGAAATCTGATTGCCACTCACAGTTTTCAGGTTTCTCCATTTTTGAAAGGTAAAAATGATCTGTTACACTATAAGGCAACTGTCGGACTTGATACCATTAGTTTCGTTATTGAATCTACTTTCCAAATATATAGATTTCTTTATGTATAGGTAAGATCTGATATTTGTAATTGTTTGTTCTCTTAACAGGGGTCGAGTCTAGTTTCATTTCTTTCAAAATGCGGTGAAATGAAAAATCCATAACTTTAAAAATACACCACGAAAAAATTTGAGAAAACTATGGTGCAGTTAATTGGCGTGTCTACTTCAAAAGGGTATTTATAGAATTTTTAGTTTTATATTCAGTTGAGAGAAAAGTGTTGCGACAAAAAATATGTTGAAAATCGATAGGGTTTCCCCATTGATTGAATTCAAATAAATATAATAAGTAGTATATAGATCCGTTTGCTACAAACTTATAGTCATGCAGTAGTATATTGTGTGTAGATTGTTGTAGCATATTTTTTTTTTAAAAACACAAGTTTAACAACGATTTTACGTGTGCAACAAAACATGGCTATTTTGTAGTCCTTTCGTTTTATAAGAACACACTGTCAAACATTTGTCGAATCGACATATCAAATCTCAATATAAAAAATTGAAAAAAATATGGATAGCAAGCTAACATAATTTTCTAAAAGTTTGTTTTTTAGTGAAAAGTGAAATTCCAAACAAAAATATCACTTTTATTCGCCCAAAGATGGAAAACATGAAAAATTCAGAATTATTTTCTCATGGAACCCCCCAAAATAGACACCCATCTTCATGGATTCACCCTTAGTCGCTTGAGTGTTCCAGGCATCCGACGAGCAAGCATGACCGTGACCTCTTCCACTGTGCAGAATACAATGCATTTGCATGTATCATCGCACTTACAGATCTCAGCCATAAGTGCAACAGATTTTAAAGGTAAGTATTCCAGAAGGATGAACTGCACATTATGGGCACTGGCCCGATGTACTTCAAGAATTGCTTGATAGAAGAATTGGGCGACTGAATTGACAACAATACAAC
This sequence comes from Larix kaempferi, assembly GCA_027924585.1. NCBI lineage: Eukaryota > Viridiplantae > Streptophyta > Pinopsida > Pinales > Pinaceae > Larix > Larix kaempferi. The sequence continues at coordinate 7,140,724 of BSBM01000927.1, forward strand.
ATAAGCATCTTCATATTCCTCACAAGTGACGAGGCCAAATCTGTGTATGCGCTTCAATTTGGGACCTCCCCGTAACTAGAACATCCATCGAGGCCAACTCGAGATCCAACCTTCCTCTACTGGGTATTTTCAGTCAGACAATCGAAATCATGTCATAACTTTGCTTATATCTACCAAAGGAGATCATCTTTTAACTGTTATTGTTGATATAAGTGGAAAATGTCAAAGAGTCATTAAAATTACTTCAACAAGAGAACATTATAATGGTATAAAGGCCAAGGAGCACAATCACTTACTTATTAATAAAGGCTCATGTGTTGGACCGGACCAGACGAACAAGATTGTGATGCCCAGTATGAGAACATGGCAAATAAGTGTGAGTAGTTAATATCTAAGCCACTCAAACAGGAGACAGATAACAATAGCACCAACAAGAACACTTGCTGAGGTTTGCTTGTTCCTCCATAGTATTACATCCGCAGCTACACATTCCGATATAGGGTTTTAGAATCATTTCATGATGAAAACGAGCACTGCAAACATCTTAAGAAATGAAATAAAAACTAAATGATATGAAATTCCACAGGAAGGTTTCAAAATAATCCTCCAAACTAATCTAAAAATCAGGATCAGAAACACACTTTCATTCATGGCAATGAAAAAAGTGAAAATCAAACAAACAAATATCCTAACTGGAGAAGCTGGCAAAAATATATGCAATACTATGTATTTCTTTAAATATTCTTCAATTTTCTATAACACTCTAAAGAAGAGGATTTTCCATGTGATGGCATAGTTGTTAGGATCTTTAAAAAAACACACACACAGATCAAAATTCGACTTGGCTTTTTGACTACTAAGATGGACCGTCGCCATGGCTGAGAGAAATGGGAGTAAATTATGTTCAAAAAGTTTGGATATAGAGGTTGCTCAGAGATGAGAATCAATGAGTAGACTTCTGCAATGTGGGACGAGAGCCAAGAACCATAGCTAGAGCCACAGGGAAGGCGATAAGTAGTTTCTATGTTTCGTACTGTTTAGTGACAGCTGACAAGAAGCCAATGACTCAATGATGCTACTTGATGTCAATTGTTGATCACTCAATGCCAGGTGCCGGTGGATTATTGTCTATTTTCGAAACCGATGGATTTATTATGTTAATTGCCTCTATGTTTGTTTTTATGTCTTCTGTGAACCGATGCATGTTTCAGCATTCTATCAGGGAACGAATATTTCACAATAAATCCATCAAACCCCTGAAAATACTAATTCAAATTGAGATTCAGAGAATGTTTCGTATACTGTTTGTATGAGCTCAATGCTTGAAAATGAGGTAAAAAATGATGGAGAGGCTCAGAGTTAAGGACAGTAAAGACTTCCTTCCAATTAACCTTGACCTTCTAAATAATATGTAATCTTTGCCAACTGGTAGCAGATGAAATTAGATGGGTTTTCAGCATCAAAGAAACAGACAAACATTGATTGGGCTGAGTTGGATGGGTTGGTGATCATGAGGCATTGATATTTGATATAATCTCAATCAAAATATAAAGTAAACAAAATACAACAGAGCCCTTCGCGTTATTCATATGATCTGAACCTCAAATGATATTACCCTCAAAATTTGATTTTGCTCAGAAGAGAGAAAAGTGCTCAGTGATTCATTTACTTACCTCCTTCTTTGTTCTATCTATTGCTGCTACTTGTTGATGTTCATTGGGTTTTTTGAGCTATCCTTCATTCTCATTGTTTATTCCGTTATTCTTGCCTCTCCACAACAATGCTAACCATTCCAAAACCGCCAAAAAGAACACTGCCATACAAACTGCACTCTCATATTTACACACAGCTTTTTAACTAAATACTTTCATTTTCTTACGACTCGACATGAAGTTTTTCCTCAGGCGGATTAGTTGGGAGCTTGTCTCACACAAATACCATACAACACATCTCTCAATACAATTCAAAAGCTTCTTGCCAAAATACATTGTGAAAATTGATGTTGTCATACCCATCCAAGCTTTGTAGAACAGAGCCATGTGATGGAAATTTGTTCATCCTACAGGTGGAGGACGTGCATTCAACTGCATGCACACATAAATCCATGCATGCAATCATTTGATCTGAAGTTGCAGCCCTTAGAAATTGCAAGTGATTGCTTGCACGACAAGTAAGTTAGAGCGTGAAGTTTCACGCGTAAAGTTTTAAGGTATGGGTTTTTTTAATCTATTTATTTATTTATTTTAATGTCGTGTAATGAGAAAAAATAGTCAATTCAAAGTGATTGTCCAATTAGAAAGTAGTAATTTATTTTTTCTAACTAATTATAAATACAAATTTTTATGTTAACATTAATCTAACTTTAGAAAAGAAAAATATTGATTGCAATTAATGGAAACAACCGGAACATATAGTCTCCTGCCTACCGCAGGGACTAAAAATGAGTAGTGGAGATAAGAATAATTTTAGTTGAGGTTTTATAATTAATGAGTTTCTATTGTAATAGTTATTGTCATGTTCATAATTAGGAATTTTGGTTTTTATCAATTTTATTGTTAAGGATAAAAGTCTTTCATCATTGTGATCACTTTTGTATGTAATGTGACACATTCAACATGAGATTAATCTCCTTCTATGTAATTTTTTTTATTTCACCCAATTCTTTATAAATGTTAGTAAAAATTTATATCATTTTTGTCACAATTAGAAGCATAAAAAATAAGATAATATTTGAACTAACATTGATTGAAATAAGATAATGTTAGTCAAAAAATATTATATACTATATAATCTTTGTAATGAAAATTGACTTCCATGAATCCATACCAAAAAAAAAACCTTAAAAACTTGTGGTTTTGAGGTTGTTAAAAACTCACAAACTTGTACTTGCATGTATTGAATTTATTGTGATGTTTTGTGAGCTTGCACTCATTTAGAGTTTAAGAAATATAAGAGTGTAGAATATATCCATCTACAAACTTCTATTTGAGCATTGCTTGTTCAGCAATAACCCACAATGAAGATAATGGAAACCAATTAGGCTTATTTAACATTTTGTATCTTTAGCAATCTAAAATAAATTTTGAATATGTTAAGTTATAAATCCCCAATATAATTCTTAATGTGAAGGGAATTTCATAGTAGTTTGTAGTGAGATTACCATAATTTTGTAATAGCAATGAAAAATTGATCAATGTTAGGATCACTTCCATAGGAACCCTATAGAATCAAGATCTCAACATGCACCCATATAAATTAAAAGATAAATATGATTAATAAATTCATGATGCTATATGTTTAGGTAATGGTTACTATTTTTAGGGAGTGTAATGCCCATATTTTGATTTGGCATATTTATTAGTTAGACACACCATACTTTATTTCTTATATATTCTGTTGAACTCAGCTCGACTGAGTAAACTATATTGGACCTCGTTATATGATGTTACTCTGTTTTATGATTTCACCATGATTATGATGTTACTATGTTATGCGATTATGATGTCATGATCATCATATGATTTCCTTATTTTACGATTGCAGTATATGTTTATATGTTTTCATTAATGAAATGTGAAATATATGATTCGGTACGTGGATACCATCTTCTTATATGAATTATTGAAATGTTATATGTATCTATGATGAGCTAAAAGGTTACATGAAATGAAATGATAACATGGATCAATTGGCGATCAATGGAAAATGCTTTCTATAAATTGTATTTTGCAAAACACTAACCTACAGGACACAATGGCTATGGGATAGCCAGTTACTTGATCTGATATACATTGGAAAGGAAAACATGTTCATACAGCAAACCTTAGCAGCCAAAATGAGGATACGATAACACAAACTGATAATCCCGATAGCAGCAAGTATGAGTCGATAAGGGCGTAGGCCCAGAATGTTGAGAGGGATGGATGTGTTTCCCACCCTATGTTCCATGAGACCCGAGGTCGTGGGAGGGCCGTGCTGAGACACGCTCCCCATGTTGTTGTGATGACGATTGTCGGATGCCTGCTAGGGGAGGATAGGTCCGCTGTTCAGCCGACGCTATCGCTCTCAGGTTCTATGTGGTCAGATCGGTGAGTTCGACATCCACTGTTGTACTAGCAGAGGAAGGATAGGGAGGATGCTGGACGTAGGTTATGATGGGAGGATGTGTTAGTTAGTACTGTTGAGGGTTTAGTATTCCTTGATTCCGAGTTAGTGGAAGTAGGCACCCTTCCTGTACTTGATTGATTAAACTAATGTAAACATAAAGACAATGATGTTAAATCGTAAAGGGCTAACTGTTAAATAACCGAGGATGTTAAAGTAATTATACTATATATTATGCGTGCTCTTCTGCATGGGGGTAGATACTATTATTAGTTAGCAAGTAGGCATAGGCGGAATGGGGTTTGTTTATAGTACATGTCCGACATGTGCATACACTGGCCATGCATGCACACCTTGTACGTGTACAATATTACTGGTGTATAACATACTTGTCATGCTTGAATAGTAGTATAAATGTCATAGATAACTCAGTTAAGGATACATCAATCAACTTAGGTAATGAATGGTTAGGTTGTCAATGTGTAAATAAGTGAATTAGTAATTATATGAAAATATTGTAATAATAAACTAAGACAAGTGTCGTCAGTTAACATTGTCATAGAAGAACTGTTGTGAATAGGGTAATGATAGTGTCTAATTAATTAGTAAAATTGTTTAAGACCTCACAAGTGCTTTGTTTATAAGAACAAGGATGCTATGTTGATGATAGGGTACTCATGTGATAAACAAATAATTAAAGATACTATGATTGATTCACCTTTTATTATTGTCAAAAGGTGATTTAATTATTATTATTAATTAATAAATGATATTCCAGCAACATTTATATCCCTACCGTAACAAATGCAATATAAGTAAGATTTAAAATAGTGATTTATAAATTAATATTGTGTGATTATTTCCATTTCAAAAGTTAGCCATAATAAGATAATCATTTTTGGAATAAACGTGGTGTGATGAAAAATGGTTATTTAATTATTCAATGTTAATCTTGGAATTTAAACCTCAAGTTAAGTAGTCTCGGCGGATAAGGTGGATCATTAAGACACATCATGTCCAAATTGACAAGGGGCAACTAATTATGTAATATTTTATTAATTACATTAATAACATTAAAATATCAAGGATGGCAGATAGACTTGTATTTAATGAAACTTGTCCCGAATAGATAACCTTGGGGTGATAATCCCCACCATAATAAATATTTACGACCGTCAATCCAAAACCAACTAATTTTTCCATGAGAGTAATTAATTATACTTTTTTTTATAAAGAACCGTGTATGAATGAACTGGTCAGAGGGGTAAATGTTGAGGGGCTCGAGAGGGGGATTTTGGGGCGGTGGAGTAAGCCCAAGATATTCTCAAGGAAGGGAAATTATATAGGGGGGGAGAGCTTGGAGAAAGGGGAGGTTTTTTTTTGATGGAGGGAAGAACAGAAGTTGGGAGAACAGAAAGTTGGGCGAACAGAAATATTTGGAGAACAGAAGGAAAGACTGCTCTCGGGATTATCAGATTGTGGGCTCGGGGGCTTGGAAATCCTTTGATTTCCAAGGGCTAGCAAGATAATAGCTGGTCGGTAGGGTGGACACTTCAGTTTGGCTGTCTAAGAGGTTATACAACCTACTACAACCTACAGTTAGCATCAGCGTAAGGTAATTTCCTTGTCATTTACGTTATTTTGATTATTGTGCTAAAATCTTACTGTAAACATGCATAACTTGCTATTTACTGATTTACTAAGTTGTGAAACCTATTCTTATGCTGGAACATGATTGAATAAAAGAAAATAACGATATGTTTGTTTATTTTAAATTACGAATGTAAGGTTAGTGAAAACACGACAGTACACTAAATATTATTTAGGCACATAGTAATTCTTAGAAATTTACTTCCATAAACTAATAAAGTTTAAAACGTAGAAAATTAACCCCGAAATTTTACATAGTGCTCTGCTGAAAAAAAACCAGAGCACTACAGGGAGCACCCTTCATTGATTGTGGAAACACTGAAGTTGTTATTTACACATGATGACAGGTGTCTGGCTGTTATCGAGCCACATATAAAGTAAACGACTTGAGTAAATTGGCATGCATATAATGATTTTATAGGTATGTCACAAGCTTATCATGGACTTATAGGTTATTTTTACGCCGAACACAATCCAACCCCTTAGCTTGCATTGTACAATGAGTGCTTATAAAACAAAGTAACAAAACAAGTTTAGAACAAAAACTCTATGACTAAATGAAATGATAAATAAGATTGCATAAATGAAATGGAATTGCTAACAAACGGAGAATTTATCATGAATCTCTAATCAACTTGATTTCGTTCACTAAATTCAAATTCAGAAAACTAGATTGAGTTGCAATTGTAAATCCAGAATTGCAAGTAATTGAATTCTAAGCAATTAGGCAAATTGGAACAATACGAAAAATAGAAAAAAAAATGCTAACTAACTAAAGTACAAATAGCAGCATTCTTACCACATTGAGGGCCCTTCCTAATTAGTAAATTCTGCTACGATAAAATCAATCTCCTTGAATGCTCAGGGGCACAAAATTCCAACTCTCTTATTTCACGAAATTCAGAAATTACACCAAGAAGATCACAAAGTTTTTTCTATATTAATGATGAATGATAATGACTCATTTCTTTAGACCTATGAGGCCTATTTATAAATGAAAATAAATTGGGAAGAGGATTATACCAAATTCCCAAGCTTAGAAAACAAATTTACAATTTTTAGAGCATCCCAAAATCTGGCTTTTTCTCTCAATATTAAAAATATGCCCAAAGACCCATCGATATCTTCCATCTCGTAGCTTAGTTTGAAAAACGGTTTCTGGGTTTTCAAGCTGGCTTGGTTTCCCAAAAACACATTTGAGGGCTTTATCAGATATTCTTCCATATTCACAAAAATTGAGGCGCAATATGGCAGTTGAGAAATATTTGCTACTAAAATTCTAGGTTTTAACATTTTTTGAAAATTAGCTTTATCTTCAAATACGTACCAAATGTTTGAAACATGTTTCTATGAGAAGTAAATCAACCAATTCTCTACAAAACCATTTCGTGGATTTGTCAGATTCATTCTTATCCCCTTGGAAATCATGAATGAAGTTGACTAGTGTAGGAATATTGCTAAAGTCTGGTGCAGGAATTCTAGGTTTGACTGTTATTTTGGTGCAGGAATCAAATGTTTATCAAAATGATCCCTCTTTACATGGAAATTTGATATGCCCGATTTGCTTATAAGTTCTAGTTAAATATTATGTCCACCATTGATTTTTGACTTAAGTGCAATAATCTCATTGAATCCTAGTGCAAGAATGATGTAGATGAAGAATACTGAGTGCGCTGGTGCAAGAATAAGCTTAGTGGAGTAACATTTTGCTTCCTTGAACCATCATCAATAAAACCATGATAAAACAACTTTAACAATAATAAAAATGTAATATTCAATCACATGGATAAATGAATATTTTTATTGGCGAAATGGTTATGGAATGTTTCAAAAGTAAGGGAATATATTTTATGAATATAGATTTTGTATGGTGGAAAACATGGCAAAAGTGGACATAGTTGGAGGAACACATATCCATGGGGGATGAGGTTGCATCCCGTGGGGACCGAGGATGGGCATCCACACCCCCATGACTAAGTGAAGTCATAAAAGATTATATACTATATATAATCTTTGTAATGAAAATTGGCTTCCATGAGCCCATACCACAAAAGAAACCTTAGAAACTTGTGGTTTTGAGGTTGTTAAAAACTCACAAACTTGTACTTGCATGTATTGAATTTATTGTGATGTTTTGTGAGCTTGCACTTATTTAGAGTTTAAGAAATATAAGAGTGTAGAATATATCCAGCTACAAACTTCTATTTGAAAATCTTTGACATTTTTTGTCCAGCAATAACTCACAATGGAAACCAGGCTTATTTAACATTTTGTATTTTTAGCAATCTAAAATAAATTTTGAATATGTTAAGCTATAAATTCCCAATAGAATTCTTAATGTGAAGGGAACTTCATACTAGTTTGTAGTGATATTACCATAATTTTGTAATACTGATGGAAAATTGATCAATATTAGGATCACTTCCATAAGAACCCTATAGAATCAATATCTCAACATGCACCCATATAAATTAAAAGATAAATATGATTAATAAATTCACAGTGCTATATGTTTAGGAAAATATTATTATTTTTAGGGAGCATCCTTCATTAATTGTGGGAACACAAAAGTTCTTATTTACACATGATGCCAGGTGTCTGGCTTTTATCGAGCCACATATAGAGTATACCTGAAATTTTTTATGACTTGAGTAAATTGACATGCATATAATGATTTTATAGGCATGTCAAAAGCTTTTCATGGACTTATAGGTTATTTCCACACCGAGCACAATCCAAGCCCTTAGCCTAAATTCTCTTTAGCTTGATTGTTTCAGCTAGGACTAGTAGTCGTTGACTAAAACTATAGCAATGATTGGGTCTGAAGGAAACAATGTAGTTGCACTCAAGATTTTGACCACAATATGTCATTAGGTAGAACCACTTGAATGGGGATAAAAAATGGAGGATATATATTTTGAATAGACAGAAGGGTGGTGTAATCACTCCAGGAGTCTTTCCCTGACTGTGAAGGGAATGAGCTTGGTAACTTAAATATTCAATAATGTATGGGAAAAAGAATCAAGTCGGATGACTAAATATGCTCACATCTACTCAGAAACATATGAATCCATTAGAAGACGAATGCTTTCTACTATACTGTTCAGAAGGTTTAAATCAAATGTATGGAAGCATGGAGAAGACTTATCATACTAGCAGAAATATACATACAATAGCATATGTGAATGGCCAGCTATGATAGGTAAAGTATTTGCAGTCCAAGATCATCAATGCAGTGATAAGATGACAGTTACCAGGCATTAGATGAAGCATGAAAGAATACATACAAGTTTAGTACATCGATAAAGAGATGAGATGACAATCATCTGTCATCAGATATACATAAACATGAAAATAAAGAAGATGAAAATTGAACAAACACAGCGAAAGAAGCTTTTGTGTTAAACTGAATCCATAGATGTCTGAAATAAAGTATGGTTACAAGCCTCCAAAGTTGAATCACAGTCCTCAGACTGTCTCCCCCACTCTATCCAATATTGCAAGAAGACATAAGCTTTATAGCTTTTACAAAGCAGTTTCAGATCCTAAGAAACTGGATCTGAATATGCTAATAATAGAAAATCAAAACAGGTTCACAAAACTAGGATAAAATCCTATATTAAGGGTCAAACCCTTATCATGATGATCTTCATGGCCTTCATAGTCTTCAAGAGCTGCAGTAGATATTCATAGGCTGAAAGCTAAGTCGAAATTGCCACCTTGACTGACAGGTCATCTCTTGCCACAAAAATTGGGCCAAACTGCTGAAAACTGGGGTTCAGAGATGGATTTGGTTCTCCAAATCTATGACACCTATGTATAACCGAAAGAGGTTTTTGTGGATTGGTTTGTTGCGAGCAAAAACCTCTCTCAATTATTTGAAATTCGTTTTCATTTTCTCGATATATGTATTTCAAAAACATGTGTCAAACAGGGAAATTTTGAGATCCGAAAATTAGGGCTCAAAGATGGATTTGATTCTCCCAATATGCATAACCTGTAGGAAATCTGAGAGATTTTATTGTTCTATGAAATGTCAGGAACAAAAACCTCCGACCGTTTTTCAAAATGATTCTCCAGTCGCTCAGAATCATCATTTGAAAATGATGACTCAGCAAAGTAAAAACGCCAATTTCGATGGCTTAGAGCACCCTGAAATTTCGCTGTAAGCTACCGAAAGCTAGGTTTTCGGTGGCTAATGAACAGTTTAAATGTCCGCCTAAGCCACCGAAACCTGATTTTTTACTCTTTTGAAATGAAAACAAAATCCAATGTTTTTCAAACTTTATTACATACCTAAAACTCTAAAAAATAAGCCTTAAAAAATTTAGAAATGTATTTTTTTCAATGACTTCCTATCACTTAAAATAAACAAACTTGACTATGTTATTTGAGGAGATAACAAGTGGATAGAATAAGATATTGCTGGATGCAATTTGAAATGTTTCCCAAGTTTAAAGTGTTGGTATCACTTTGTACAGCCTATTGTAATCATATAACTTCACCATACCTCATGGTGCCTTAAGAAAATGAACGAATGAACTATATATACTATTTTAGAGATTTGTATTTCCCAAAGTAGACTTGATTTATTCAGAGATAAACACATGCCATCTTAACATGTATTTATCAAGTAGTTATCATTAACATTTACAAAATAATATATTAGAGTTTTTTATTGCCTAAAGTAGACTTTATTTATTTCAGAGACAAACACAAGCCATCTTAACATGTAGTTATCAAGTAGCTATCATTAACATTTACAAAATACTATACTTGATTTATTCAGAGACAAACACCAATCATTTTCACATGTAGTTATCAAGTAGTTATCATTAACATTTACATAAACTTCATTTTTCATTCAGCCTAAGTTTGCAACACCAAATCTAATACAAGACAAGCCCCATTATTTTCTATATGGTATTCTAAAAACGAGGATGACCTTTATTATATTCTCAGGAGCTCTAACTTCAATCACACCTTTTCCTGCCTTTATTGTTCTCTTTGTACGGCTAACCTAGGTCTGCAATCCCTTTCAAACAATTTTATGTTATATTGATTTTACTTTGATTAGAGTGCTCATATTGGAACTTGCATCAAATGATGGTAGTTTTGTGTTTATTTTGAATGGGTGTCATTTTAAGCCTAACTAGTAACACTTCCTTCTCCTAGAGGAATGTCGAATAGTTTTGTGTTTATTTTGAATGGGTGCCAAGCCTAACTGGTGACACCTCCTTCTCCTAGAGGCATGTAGCAAATTTCTACATCTAATATTTTCAATCTGGGTTAAGAGCTTTGGTAAAGGTTGGTTATGTGGCTCACGTCACTCCTGGTGTTGAAAAAGGTACAATTTTAGATATTGCTCCAAAGAATAAGGATATACCTAGTGGTTTTGTCCATTTGCTAGCCAAGAGAAGCCTATCAGGTGATGATCATGTAATGCGATTAAAGGAGGGGTAAGACCATTTTCTTTTTTTATATCTTATCTTTTCATATTTATTTTGTGAATTTGATAAGAAATGTGGAGTTTCATAAAAACAAATATTCTAATGAGATTATAAGTTATGATACTTCCTATAATGGAACCTATTACATCTAATTTCTTTGAGTTCTATGGCTACCGGAGGCAAGTGTAATAAGTAATGACTTTTACTGTATATATTATTTATTTCCCTACAAAAAAAGTTTAACATGAAAATGTCAATCTGATAATGTGGATGAGTTTTAGCAATAGCTTGGTCCTTCAAATGGTTTGATTATTTAAATTTCACTCTAGGCACATCAAGGAAGAAAGTACAATGATCGTCATGGGTGATGCCCAACAACATGAGAATGCTTTGATGATTGTTCTCTGTAATGCCCCTTTTTTAAAATTTTATAAAAATGCCTATTTTTCCACTTTTTCCCCAAATTCGACCTTTGACTACTTTTACTGTTTTGGCCTCCAAATTAACCCAAATGCACCCAAATCTTCTGTAAGGTTATATGAATCTTATTGAGACTTGAATATCAGGTTCGGGGATGATTTATAACCCTCAAAATACTTCTGCAAACTTGATTTACATTCTGGTCAATGTATGGGATTTTAACTAGTGATTTGTGCATCAGATCCCCCCCGGGGTAACTCTGGAAATGGCCTCCCAAATGCTTCCAAACTCCCTTGAATTTATGAATAGAGGTGGGGAATGTATTAAGGATGTTATTAAGGTATTATGTGCACCACTAATTGATTATTATCTATGTTCCAACCCTCTCCCATTCAACTGCAAAAATCACTAATTCGACCCTTGGGGAAATGGCACTATTTCTTTTCCCAATGCAATTAAACTGAGTAAAAATACTTCAAATGCTCAAGTATAGTAAATGAAACTTTTAAAACACATCCATGGCAGTCTATTAATCATAAATTTATCATAGAATCATCCATTCATTCGAAATCATCAGCATTATAATGATATACATCAATATAGTGGGGAAATGGACACTGTTTGCTCATTAATCAACATTTTTGCATACAACCAGTGGGTATTTCGACATGATACTTTCAGAATATGAATAAAAGAGGATATGAATCTATTACAATCAGAGATACATAATGAGAAGCTCTCCCAAGAAGCACAAGAGCTCATCAAAAACACCCTCCCTCGAGGAGCATGAATATGCCTTCAAAATTGGAAATGGTTGAGAGATGGTGCTACAATAAACAAAACCACGAGCTGCCCTATAGCTGATAACTGAAAATAAAACTCCATTAAAGCTCCATGAAATACCTGAGTGGCCTCTCCAAACACCAACTTGGATGGGAATCTTTCACCCTCGAAATTGGCTAAGGCAAGAAACTAGTCATCCACTAGCTCTCTCTTCACAAATGCAATTTTTCTCAAATCATCAAAAGACATTCTCCTAATTGATTTATTCATTTTATAACTAACATTAGCCTTCTAAGCGTCGAAATCCTCTCCATAGCTTCAAGATATTTCCATTTAGGAAATATTCACCATTTGCCACTTGTCTCCTAGTTCCAACCTTCCATCTTCTCCCAAATTCGAGTTTGAGTCTCTTTGGCTTCTCCAACTCCCATGAGCGCCTTCCTTGAGCCTATTTTTGGGGATGAGATGTCATAATGGTCAGATGTCAAAGGTCAAGTCTGCAATTTGTCATATTTGTCATAGATGCTCCATAATTGGTGTCATAAGGGCTAGGGAATCTAGCCCAAGTGTCCACAAACTTCCAATTTGACTCTTTATCTTCCATGGAGGTTACCAATCCATCCCAATTCGACCTAAGATGCTCAATTCCATGTGTTATGACTTACCAACTCACCCAAGAGTGTTCACCTTCTCATAAATTCGAATTGGCAAGAGAGAGATGCCATGTGTCCTTGAAAATTCAAGCTAGTGTGGGTCCCAGACCCTCCATATGTCTCCAAAACCACTTGCCACTTGGAATTTCTCTTGAATTTATTTATTCACCTTATTTATTAAATACTTGAACCCTTCTAATGTCTAAACATCATTTATTTGCTTCCTTTTTACCATTCCACATGTGCCCATCCAACCTAGGAAACTAGTAGGATTGATGGGATTGTCTTACTATGCAATTATTTGAATGGGGACATTACAGTCCTCCCCACCCAAGATTGCTTTCCATCAAGCAATCTCAATTTACCATGTTGAAAAATTGTCCCTCCTCTATCATGTGGCCTTCCATGAGTAATGTCTCCCAGAATCTTTCTATTCTGGTGCTTCATGTTGTGGGAAGAAACTACTTGATTCGGATAGGTGTGCTGCCCTCTCACAATCCTTAGTACTCCTTTTGAATCTTGGAATTTCATTTCAGGAATTTCATAATTTACTGTATGTTCTCCTATTGAATACAACCATTGCACTCCCAAAACCACATTAGTATCAGCAATATCAACCACATAAAAACTATCGACAAAAGTATAGCTATCTACGGTGACTTGCAGCTGTGGAATCCATGTTTTGCACTCCATTGTGTTGTGACCGGGAATGACAACCGTGAAGCCAACGAATGGTTCAATAGGTAACTTTCTTTTCTCCACCATCTCTGCATCAATGAAGTTATGGGTTGCTCCTCCATCTACCAAAACTGAATTTCTTTGTCCTTGTACCATACCCTTGCATCAGATAGTATGATAGCGAGGTACTGCTGAAAGTACTGCCAATGTTACTTTTGCGGGTGATGGATGCTTCACCTCTGATTTCCCTTCTTCTGCTGTAGTATCTCCTTCTTCTTGGGCTGAATTATGTCCTTCTTCTTCCATTCCCCCTTCATATCCCTCATCACAAAATGCTTCAATGAATTGGGCCTTTCCTTTAGCACATTTATGTCCAGGTACCCACGGTTGGAAGCACGAGTAACACAATTTCTTCCTTCTGAGATCTTCCCTGCTTAGTTCCTCTTTCTTATCCTTTCCATATTCATCTTCTTAACATGGCTTCTTATCAGGTGCATCTATTTGCCAAGGTTTCTTTTCAATTATGAAGTAAGGCTTGGGAGGAAATCCCATTCTAGGAAGCACATTTTGGAGATCCCTAGTCAAGTTCATTGCATATTTTAATGTAGTTGGATTGTGGGCTTTGACCAATCCTTTTAAGGGTTCAACCAAACCTTCAGTGAACAACAATACCAAACTTCCCATAGATACATCAGCCACCTTGACTGATAATTTTTTAAAGTCCACCATATATTCAGTAGGGGTCCCAGTTTGCTTCAATTGAGCTAATTCCTTGAAAGGCAATTCTGGATCTTTTTGTTCAAATCTTTCTAGTGCCCTGTCAACAAATTCTCCATATGCTTTAACCTGATCATTACCCAAGGTTTTCAGGCCATAGAACCACCATTCATTGGCATCTCCTTCCAAATGCAAAATGGCCATTTTTAATGCATCCTCTTCCAACATACGATTTAGCTGAAAATACACATCCAATTTTTGCACCCAAGTGTTAGCAAAATTTTGAGAAGAACCATCAAAAGTAGGAAGTGACATTTTTCCAATAGCAATATTTAATTCTTTGTTTCGGAATGTACTCCTATTGTCTTCCCTCCTTTTCATTTTATGTATAGCATCAATATAGTCATTGAATGGTAAACCTCTTTTACACTCTTCGCTCAACCCATTCCAATCAGTTGCTAGTTTAATACTATCCATCTGAATGTCGGGATATTCTTTGGGTGTGAGAAATTTAGGTGCAGTATGTCTTTGTGTGCTTTGGAATTCATCAGGTCTATTATGTGGTCCCGTGCTTGAAAAAATATGCTCACTCCCTTTTATCTTTTCCCCTGAGTGTGAACCACTGTTATCTCCTATCACCCCCTTGCTTCCAAGTTGGCTGATCAACAATTCCAATCCTTGCATAATTTTGTTACCCATTTTGTCCATGCTAGTGGAAAGTTTAGAGAAACATGGTTCTAAGGTTGCAATAAGTTTATCCTACTATTTAATTCTTCATCCTCCTCTCTACCCATTTTTTCAAAACAAAAAAAAAACTCTTTTTCTCCTACTATCTCTTCTTCAACCAAACTTCTTCAACTATTGGTTCAAAGGGTGGTGGTTTATTTGTTTGGATTCTTGTTAATACCATCAGGTTCTAAGACCATGCTCTGATACCACTTGTAATGTCCATTTTTTAAAATTTTATAAAAATGCCCAATTTTCCATTTTTTCCCCAAATTTGACCTTTGACTAGTTTTACTGTTTTGGCCTCCAAATTAACCCAAATGCTCCCAAATCTTCTGTAAGGGTATATGAATGTCATTGAGACTTGAATATAAAGTTCATGGATTATTTATAACCCTCAAAAGACTTCTTCAAACTTGATTTACATTCTGGTCAATGTATGGGATTTTAACTAGTGATTTGTGAATCAACTCCCCCCCGGGGTAACTCTGGAAATGGCCTCCCAAATGCTTCCAAACTCCCTCGAATTTCTGAACAGAGGTGGGTAATGTATTAAGGATGTTATTAAGGTATTATTTGCACCATTAATTGATTATTATCTCTGTTCCAACCCTCTCCCATTCAGCTGCAAAAATCACCAATTCGACCCTTGGGGAAATGGCACTATTTATTTTCCCAATGCAATTAAACTGAGTAAAAATACTTCAAATGCTCAAGTACAGTAAATGAAACTTGTAAAACACATCCATGGAAGTACATTAATCATAAATGTATCATATAATCATCCATTCATTCGAAATCATCAGCATCATAATGATATACATCAATGTAGTGGGGAAATGGACATTGTTTGCTCATTAATCAACATTTTTGCATACAACCAGTCGGTATTTCAACCTAATAATTTCAGAATATGAATATATTACAATAATAAATGCATAATGAGAATCTCTCCCAAGAAGCACAAGAGCTCACCAAAAACACCCTCCCTCAAGGAGCATGAATATGCCTTCAAAACTGGAAATGGTTGAGAGATGGTGCTGCACTAAACAAAACCACGAGCTGCCTTGTAGCTGATACCTGCAAATAAAAATCCATTAAATCTCCATGAAAGACCTGAGTGGCCTCTCCAAACACCAACTTGGATGGGAATCTTTCACCCTCAAAATTGGCTAAGGCAAGAAACTAGTCATCCACTAGCTCTCTCTTCACAAATGCAATTTTTCTCAAATCATCAAAAGCCATTCTCCTAATTGATTTCTTCATTTTATAACCAACATTAGCCTTCTAAGGGTCGAAATCCTCTCCATAGCTTCAAGATATTTCCATTTAGGAAATATTCCCCATTTGCCACTTGTCTCCTAGTTCCAACCTTCCATCTTCTCCCAAATTCGAGTTTGAGCCTCTTTGGCTTCTCCAACTCCCATGAGCGCCTTCCTTGAGCCTATTTTTGGGGTTGACATGTCATAATGGTCAGATGTCAGAGGTCAGGTTTGCAATTTTTCATATCTGTCATAGATGCTCCATCATTGGTGTCATAGGGACTAGGGAATCTAGCCCAAGTGTCCTCAAACTTCCAATTTGACTCTTTATCTTCCATGGAGGTTACCAATCCATTCCAATTCGACCTAAGATGCTCAATGCCATGTGTTATGACTTACCAACTCACCCAAGAGTGTTCACCTTCTCATAAATTCAAATTGGCAAGAGAGAGATGCCATTTGTCCTTGAAAAATCAAGCTAGTGTGGGTCCCACACCCTCCATATGTCTCCAAAACCACTTGCCACTTAGAATTTCTCTTGAATTTATTTATTCACCCTATTTATTAAATACTTGAACCTTTCTAATGTCTAAACATCATTTATTTGCTTCCTTATTACCATTCCACATGTGCCCATCCAATCTAGGAAACTAGTAGGATTTATGTGATTGTCTTACTATGCAATTATTTCAATGGGGACATTACACTCTCCTTGTGAACTGGTATGGACACTAGTTGTCAATTGGAAAAGTTCCTCTTTCCAGGAAATGTTGAAGGACTAATTATGGCATGTAATGAGACCTCAAAGTTTGATGGAATACCACTTTGATGATTGAGTGATAGGAAATGTTGCAGTCTTGATTAATACATTGTTTTTTTGCCTTTTTAATTTTAAGATGTGCATCCATTATTTGTACTGAAGGTTATTGCGAGGATTCCTTTTCCATTTATGAAGGCAGATTTAGGTTTGTTATTACATACTTTCAAGTATTTGACAATGTTCCCTGATAATCGGGGCATAAAACTTAACCTTGGAAGAACCTAAAGTATGTGTTCATTAAGACCTATTGGGGGATTTCTATGACGTTTCTTCGAAATTCAGTTGACATACATGCTCAATGATTTTTTGAGCATGCAATGTGCGATAGTCACCAAACTCCAACACCATGAAAGATTTTTGGTTCATTTGATTGACTTTCTATATTGGGATAATGTAATGTTTCAGTGGCGTGTTTGTCTTTATACGTTTTTAAGCATCAATTATTTGCAATCATACTTTTGGTCAAACAATGGGATTCTTGAAACATCTACTAAATTTTGTCCATAATATTTCCGAGTGTAACTGTTGCAAGGTGGCAAGTATCGTATGCCTTTCATACTCTTTGCAACTTTCTACTTTTGGTTTATTTTTCAAAGTACAAACCATTGTATCTATTGAAGATTCTCAATTGACATGTTAATAGATGTTCTTTTAATTATTATTTAGTGTTTTTACATAAATTTTGGGCTTTCTGAAGAGAATTTTGAGAGAATTTCTTTATTATTTTTCAGAATTCCTTATAATGCATGGTGAGAACTCGAATTTCTTTATAGCTTGAAATATTTATGGAAATAAACAATTATTTACCTGCATTATCGTTTTCTCTCTACATTTAAAGAAGGTTTATGTTCGAGAAAATTCTCAATTTATTACAAGAATGATTCAATTTATTATGTATGAATGATGCTTGGAATCGGGCACAAAATATAATATGAATCCCCAGTTTTCCAGCATCATTTTCCCTTCCTTGGCCACATCTCAAAAATCCTTGTAACAGGGAATTTTAAAAACTTGTCAGAAACCCTGATGCTCGGTGTAGCTTTACTTTCTAGTTGCATCTACTCCTAGTGCTCTATAGCCTAGTATGTTTTCACCAAGAGAAGTGAGGTTCTCTACAACCCAGTATGAGGGAGAAGTTTTCATGTACTATAACGTAGTGTAACATGACAAAAAATAAATTGAAGAAAAACTATTTTTTTATTATCTAAAACATCTAAAAAAATTAAACTATCTTAGTTTCATGTTCAAGCGGGATCTATCAGGCACTGAAATGGATCAAACTTATTGAAGTGTGAATTAATACATAAAATATTTAATGGTAAAAAAAATTACTCAATAATCTTGAATCCTCTTGGTGCTTGATAGATCCGGCTTGAAGATGAATACAGGTTAGTTTTTAACATCTTATGTGACTCTCGAAGGTTTTGAAGTCCTTTCAATTATTTTACCATGAGATATTCATTAATGAAACAATCTAGCAATGTGTTATGTTGTGATTGAACCATGAGTTTTTTCAACCTAAAATTAAAATATTTGCAGTATTACTAAGATATATGCAATTTACTGATATTAAAGTACAAAAAAATAATGGCCAAAATCCATTAATGGGGCATATGTTATTTTTCTAGTTCAACTCTAACATACCTTGACAAAGGACTCCCATTAATCTTGTACAAATGACTAGTATGGACATATGGATTGACACCCAATTGTGAACATTAATGTTTGCTAGCATCATGTGTTTCTGATTTTACTGATAAGTGTTCAATTGAAAGTTTATTGTATGAAACTAGTTGTCTAACATTGCAAAGTATTTCACAGGTTCAATTCCTTGTATGGGAGTGATTATGACCTCTTCAAACCAAGTTGTGTATGAAGCTTTAAAAAAATGGCAATTATTGTAAATACACCCATGGTTGTGCTTTCAAAACCTAGAGTCCGGTCATGTTTACATATTTTAGGGTGTGTTGGAAGCTCATTTTGAAGGAAGGAAACAACCTAATCTTATCCTTTGAAATATGACTAATATCCAAACAAATTATATAGAGTCGTTCTCAAATCAAATTTTATTCGGGGTGATATGGTTGGATTATAAACTGAATGGAACAAAGTGGGTTTCCATGTGGAGATGTTTAATAATATGCTTGGAATACATTCAAAGAAAAGCATGCATAATGATTAAAGATACTAAATGACACAAGTACATGCATGCAAAGTTGCATTTTTACTGCAAGAGTAAAAGTATTGTTGTAAGAGTAGAGATATTTTTTGTTATTAGTTGCATATTTTCTTTTCAAAGCGCAATTGGAAATTAAAATTCCTTATGTTGTATAAATATACAAACATGGTTGAAACCAATTTTAAAATATTAATTTACAAAACATATTACACAATGTGATCTATGAATAATTTTACACAATGTGATTCTACCAAGATTGAATGTAAACCATGATGTAGGTTTTTTACCTCATGTTAATCCTCTTCACACTAAACTCATAAATTTGTTAATCTACAATCTTTGGTGCATTCAAGCATCTTGAAACTATCTCACAACATAATTTTTTCAATGTTTGTTAGATAAATTAATATTAACAAGTTTTCACTGTAAATTTAACCGTTTAATGACATTGGTGTTGATGGAGTTCTTTGTAACACCTCAGTTTTGACCCATAGATAATGAATATGCATGTAATAATGAATTGGTTATAAGTCTAGTCATATGGAATCTAAGTTGACATGTGACATAAAACATGATAATTTACAAGATAGATAATGTTTCCTGTAGTATGTTTTAGCTTGTAAACATGTACATTGAAAATATAATATAAAAGACCATTAAAAGGCTACAAATGAAGAAGAAAATTAAAGGTGGTTGAGCCCATGTGAGGGGAAGAACATGGCATCAAGTGGGGGATAATTGGAAAATAAGAATGTTTCATTGTTTCCTCCCTTCAAACTAAGTTCTCAACCTTAATCGATGCATGTTAAATATTCACCAACCATAAGATTAGTTGTCCAAAAAGAGATGTGTGGACTTCTTGCAAAGGCATGTGGCCACTTATTAACATGCAATATACAACACATGATTTTTGGGCATGGTTTCATTATGCGTTTTCCCTATGTTGTAATACCCTTTTTCCAAGCATTAGCCTTACATAATCGTTGTAATGAAAATGGGAAAACCATGACTAGGGTTTTGGGAGAATGTAGATGAAAATAAAGGTCATTGCTCATAGTCAAAATCCTTGGTTCTAAACATTACATTCCCTTGCTTGCATTGGAGCACTAGAGGGAAAGGGGATTACGTAAAGGGCTATAGGATAGAGAAGGGGATTCTTTTCATTGTATTGTGTAGGTTGAAAGGGAAGAGCATGGCTAGTTGAATGAGATCATTGTGTTTGGGAAGGGTTGTAGTGTTAATTCCACATCTGAGAGTTTTGGAATTGAGGTAAGGATAGCGATTAAAGCTAATTATTCTAAAGAAATTCTCCCCCTGTGGCAAGGGTTAGACCACAGGTAGATCAGTCTAAAGATAACATCTCGAATTCCCAAGTTAACTAAGTATACTTTAACAATAAATACAAGAAAGAAGAAAAATTGGTACTTGGTGGCTAGGTGTCTAGCCCCTCTTCTTGTTGATGAGCATGAATGGTCCTTGAGTCACAAGCATTGTCTCTTGAAACTTGCACACCAACCATGAAACAATCTTCTAGATCAAGTATATTCAAGATAGTAAATAATCAATAAATTGACCAAAACCTTATTAGATTCAAAACCTAATTAGCAACACCAAAATCAATTCAAATAAAGAACAACGATTTTGGGGAGGGAAAGAAAATAGATATTTATTATAAAAATTAATAGACAACAATTAGAAAATAATACTTGATTAGTCATAGCCACCTCATCACTTTAGTCGACCATTATATCTCCTAGGCCACTTCGCTTGAATAAGGATGAAAGACAAGGCGCTCAAATCAAGGCAAAGAAACAGGATTGCAAAATCTTGATGATTTTCAAGGCATAGGATTAGGTCATAAAAGACCAAGGCTATGAAGAAGGTCTTTTAACATACAAACAAGTTGGATGATGGTTGAACCCCCTCATCACCAATTATAAGTCCCTATTTATACCAATTAGAAGAGATTAAGAAGAGGTTAGGGTCGTTGTCATGGAAAATATGGAAAATAAGGGTCGTACAAGTATACAAGCCTCGTGATTCCTACCTAAGGGGGTGAAAATGTTGATATTTTATAATTTTTTGGTTCCTTCTAGATGCATATGCTCCTTGCAAAAGTGGAAGGTCCATATAGAATGTTGCATACTACTGTTAGAGCCAGAGATTGCATGTCCATAATCATCTTCGTGGTCGCTATAACAAGATATAGTCTGAGCTTGATGAGCTATGAATGCATCATGAAACTCTTGTAGACGAGAGATACATACTATTACTATCACACAAAGAACCTCCATGCAATGTGAACAATCGAAGGGCAGAAAATGTGGACATTTCTCTTCCATGCAGCTGTGAGAATAGCCATTCCATTGTAAAGGTCTTCACTCATTATATTCCTCAGATTTTCCCACCCAAATTACACATCAAAAGTGAATGCAACCATTTAATGCATGGGAAATCTCTGGCTTATAAGAAGATAATCGATGCAGTCCTCAACCATCTCACTGTAAATTATTAACACCATACTCCAAATTTTTAAATACCCTCTGTGTTTCATGCCAAAGAGAATCGATACAAACGTTATTACAGAACCTTTAGGGTCCATCAACAAATCTTGTTGTTTTATACCATCCATGATGTCCATGTTCCTAGCCATTTATTTGCAAACCTCCTCTGCATCATCACATGAAGAGGAGGAGTATTCTGGGCATGAATATAGTAGATGTATAGTGATTACTTTGAACAATTATTTGTATCCATAAATTGAAGAAAATAACTTTATGTTTTCTACCCTATATTAGCAATACAAACGAACTAGATTCATTTTTTCCACATGCCTTTCCAATGCTCTAACTCCTCCTCATCCGACTTTCTATTTCTTTGATCCCATCTCTTCTTCTTCAAAAATTGCACACATGGATTTCCAGCAGCAACCAACTCATTTAGCAGTTGTTGCATCTCTGTCTCGTTCATTCAGTAGTTGTTTCATCTCTGTCTCGGGAATGATCATAAGGAATATTCTTTCATCACACTGTTAACATACTCTTCACTCTTTAGGAAGGACATCATCATGTAAACCCATTTTTCTTCGTCTGATGGTATGACATAATGAAAGAAAGATTTTTATCAGAACTCTGGGAAGTGAATCGACTGAAAACTATACGTTGAGGATCTTGTTAGACAGAGTGTCCTTCCCAACTCATCGAACTATTTAAAAAAAACCAACACTGAAATCATAAGAATAATTTTTCAGTCGGACTAATAGTAGTGTGTTTAAAAGGGCATGGAAAATGTTAGTTCTTTTCTTCGTTAAGAAAAACAAAACTAAAACAGAACTTCAAGAAAAACAAAACTAAAGGAATGGCTATAGAAATAAATCTTCATCGTTCAATAAAGGATGACGACTAAGAATATGCTTAGCATATTCTTTCTCATTAAATATGTGTCATGAAATGCCTAAACAAGATTAAAATGTATCGATCCCCAATACAAGTTGAAACAAGACGACTATCTACGTAATTAACACATACATGGAAAAAACATGGAGAGCTTTATGAGATGCGGATCCGTCTCAAAATCCTCCATTTGGGTATTCTTTTCTGGGCTCAAACGAAATACCGAAGTGAAGATCACCCCCATGTAGAATGTAACTTTCTAGATGATCAACCCTACATTAGAATAATAGTCTAGGAAATACCATATACTAAAATCAATTAAAATAATGAAAGAGAACACAAATAACATTGAAAGAAGAAACCAATTATTTCACAATAATAAAATTGTTGGAGGAGCCCTACAAAGGTACCAAATCCATATTAAGTAATCTTTATATGATACCAAATGATCTGCAATGCCTTCAATCCGTACATAAACAAGAACATAAGCCATCAATATTAACACATAGCACCATCAATATTAACAAATAACACTGTGAGATCCAGATCCGCATGTGGGTCCCTCATTTCTCTGATTAGGATTTATTTGTGGCCTCGAAAGAGATATCAACAAAAGATTTATCCTCTAGTACATTTTTTTGGCGAAAGTTAAGCATTGAGTTGCAGAGCATTAAATGCCGCAGCTCAGTGCTTAGGGTCTGTATTTATGGTCTCGAAAGAAATACCAACAAAAGATTTATCCTTTGATACATTTTTTGGCGAAAGCTAAACATTGAGCTGCAGAGCATTAAATGCCGCAACTCAGTGCTTAGGGTTCGTTCCAAGAGACCCTAAACACTGAGCAAATGGACCCTAAACACTGAGCTGCGACATTTAATGCTTTACAGCTAAATACTTAATACTTAGCTTTCGCCCATTTTTATCATGCAAAACGTTGTAACGATTTGGCCCTTTGACGTCAGTATCCGGCCGTGGGTCGTTACATTACTCCTCCCGCCGTTAAACTCCTTTCCGACATCTTGGTTCTCTGTCCGGCGGCTTTCTTCTTCGTCCCACATCTTTCTTGGTCCACGAAGTATACAGACAACACTGCAGCCGCTACATCTCCATTTTTTAATTTATTTCAAAACTCCCCGGGCGCCCATCTTTCAAAACTCTCCAGCCCGTCTGCATATTTTCTGACTGAGGTAGATGCTAGAGTAAAACAAAATTTAGTATAATCGCCCACTCAAATTTTCTGTATTTGAGAAAGTAAAACTAATTTGAGCCTTGTAATGGAAGTTCTTGCAGAGACATCTTCAAGCAGCATAATCGATGAAGAAGACCAGATATCTCCATGGAATGCAGAGGAAGATCCAATAGAGGACGAGGATGGCCAGTCTCTGGTAGAAGGTGGCTCTCATTGTTCCTACAATGGATGATCCAAGACTTCCTGTCATGACTTTCAGGATGTGGGTTCTCGGAATCTTGGCATGTGTCGTTCTGTCATTTCTAAATCAGTTCTTTTGCTATAGAACAAAGACCCTCATAATTACTGTGATCTCTGCTCAGATAGCAGTCCTTCCTCTTGGTCAGCTAATGGCATCAACATCAATTATATTAACCACGAAAATGCTCATTTAGGAACGAGATGGGAGTTCACGCTGAATTCAGAGCCCTTTAATATGAAAGAGCATGTTCTCATGACAATCTTCGTTAATGCAGGGGCAGGAAGTGTGTATTCCCTTCACATTGTCAGTGCTGTCAATATTTTCTACAAGAAGAGGTTGGACTTTTTCATTGTATTGGTGTTCCTAAAGCACTTGTACTTCATTTCTTGATGGTTTAGATGAATGAATTCAAGATCCATTTTTACTCGGTTCTATTATGGATCGAGAAGGATCAAATTTTTTGGTGTAAATTTTGTTTCAGTTTTTGCACTTTAAAAAAGGGTTTGCACCTCAAAAGATTTGATTTCCTCTCAGCTCATGAAAGATAAAACTGAATCTAGGCTGGTTGCAGTTGCAGAAAATTAGATCCAATTTATGATGATCATCATTATGTTTTATATGAACTTGATCCTTTGATTTCTATAAAGAATATGAAAGACGTTTTTTATTCCATCATAATTCCATAATTATTTTAATTTTTACCCTTAATTGCTTTCATATTTAATATTTAATGATAATACATAGTGATGATATCGACCTCTGTCACGTACCCATGAAAGTATTCAAACAATAACTCATTCGATCGTTAATTATCCATCCATGTGTTTGTTGTTGATGTATACATGCAAAATGGCTCTCGAACCTGTTCGATCATGGTCCATTGTTATAATATGTTCAACCTACCAGGCTGCGATGGTGTCAACAACGGTCCTAGAATATGCCCTGTCAAACTGCGAAATGCCTATTCACTGCTAGAACGGTAACCATTTCTTATCGAGTATGTCTGCCAAACACCTATTGTCAACCTCCATGCATGTTTCTTTAAAAACATTATGCCAATGCACCAGTTTTCTTTGTCTTTATCACACTGAAATAAGACATGGGGCACCCAAACCCTAATATGAACAAATTGTACAGAATTTTTCATTCACCTAAGACTTCATCTCTGGTGCTTCCTAGGTTTTATTCAGTGGAGATTGTGATAGCATTGGAGCATCTACACAGTTAGGGCATAGCCTACATAGATCTCAAACCATCCACCAATTTTCTTCCTACCAATCGAATTCACCGTGTGCTCTCCTTGTTTTCACATTACCGCGCAAGGCCATTGAATCTATGCTAGCCAGATTACAGTCTTCTTTAATTATATAGTCAAGTATAAGACACGTTGAAGAGCTATACCTACGTTATAATAAATATAGAAAATGCATTGTTCTTATCTACACCATGGTTGTCGCGTGCTAGCAAACACTCGAGGTTCTCTATGGTAGCCAAGTTACCTTTTTGTTTGGCAAGCAATTGTGATCTCTCAATGCCTCTTCTCTGTTCATGCGTGCTGTGAATTACAAAATAAATATATGCTTACGACCCTCAATCTACAACAAAATCAATGGGATTCTCTTGTTCATGCGTGCTGTGAATTACAAAATAAAATATATGCTTACGACCCTCAATCTACAACAAAATCAATGGGATTCTCTTGTTCCTGGGATCTAATGATGAACCCCTACTATCCTACTATGCAAACCCTAACAACTCCAATGGTAATCCATGATAGTACATCGATCTATGTGGTCTGGCCTTTAAGTATTATTGTTCTAATAATTAATGCAACTTTAGCGGTTAAACCGTTCCTAAACTCCTATGTTTGGCATTTCTAATCTACAGTAGCCACTTTCTCTTGTAAAATAAGAGGGCCACTTTCTCTTGTAAAATAAGAGAAATCATCAAAGAAGAAGAGGGATTCTCGAGCTTATTAAGGATCAAAGGTTTCATAGAGTCATGCCTTGTGCATTCTCTCATAAGACCGGCAAGCAATGGATCGCTATTTCCTTTAAAGTGTATTCGATGCCATAAGAAGAAGGGTCTACAATTGGAGCAACGCCACTACTGTAAATACTTTTGGAATGGTTAGCGATGACTTAAAAACAATCTTCAGATTGTGTTTTAAAAAAACCATGCAGCCAGTGGTTGCAATTGAAAAGTTAGGTATTTATCGTTCTAAGTATTCAGGTAACAGTGACACACACAACAACAGTGAGGTCGGGTACCTTATATACATTGATATAATGGGATGGATACCTTATATTATATTGATATAAAACAATGCCATTTTATTTTATTAAGAGATAAACACACATCATTTATATCCTTATGGTATAAATAACTTCATTCCAAATCATTACGTTACAGCATGTCCCCCGATTTCACTTTATAGAATCTCTAATCATGTTAGATTCATGTATCAATAATTTATTACATTTAACAATAAATAGAAACCTTAAGATCAATATTTATTTCCTCATCAAATATATATCTCTTGACAAAATGCAGCTCCATCCACACATGAAGAATTCTTTGTAGCCTTCTGAGCGCTAAATCACCATTGGCAAACTCAGCTACCTTCAAGATGGCGTTTTTTTAAAGGTTGCATGAAACAAACCAAGTGGAATGATTGTTGCCATGAAAAAGCCTCATGACATTGTATTTTTGTGATGGAATGCGGCATGTCGGTTTGACTGTTATTGGTGCTAAAACGATTGAAAAGTAGTCCAGTCCGGGTACTTGAATATGTGTGTTTAAGGAGGAAAGAGATGTACTAGCTGCGGGAACTTTTCCTTTGAGTCCTGTCCATTGGGTTGGCCTTAAATGTGTTCGTTGTTTCTTCCTTAAACAATTCCGGAGGCGGAACTTCGGTTCTGGCTGGCTCAATCTCAACCGTCCAATTGAGTATGCAGGATTTAGCGTCTGCTCCAGTAATACACTCAAAATCTGAATACACTCAAAATCTCGCCCTCTGTGACACGTAAGTAACGGTCATTTCCGTTTCATTCACAGCTTCAATCCTCTCGGTTGCGTCTGTTCCCGTTTTCATTCCTACACCCAACAGTCATTTTGCTGTTATATTCAAACCAAAAACATCCTTTTAGTTTTAAGAAGTTGATTGTTAAATAAGAGTTAGGTTTCATCAGGTTCGTTAAAGAGTTGGACTTCAACGGTGATCCTAAAATGAAGATAGCTAATCCCATGAGTACCAAATGATAGAAGCAAAGAGAGTAGAAGAGATCCAAATGATATTACAAATTTAGCTCACATGTATCTATAAATTTTTGATACTAACACCTCTCAATTCTATTTTAAATAATTATTATTATTATTTAAGTAATGAACATTTATCATTTTCATATTAAACATGGAATTACACTTCTCCCTCATACTAGAATGTAAAATACACCTTTGAGTACAATCTTTAATTCATTTAAAACTTGGAACGAAAAAATTTCTTCCATTTCCATCCGTATACCTTAGTTCCTTACGTAGGTTTAGCTTCAGGCTCACGAGAATGTCCCCTTAGCCGTCATTCATGCATTTCGATGTCTGCACCCGACATAGTAGTCTCATCAGTGCCACTACACCATGGTAGGTTAGGGTCGAAGCAACTAAATCTAACTCAACCAGCTTTTGAAATGCTATTGGCAACGAATCCATCCTATATATCTATCATTCCTCCTTGGTTGTCTGCATTATTTCTTACTGCATATATTGGGGTTTGGATGAGCAGGTATATTTAGAAAATATGTTGTGGAGCATGCTGCTATGTGGTGGCATGCAAACCTTCTGAAGTGTGAAATACTTAGCTGGGTAATCATTTTGGACTTGTTTAATGAAGTTCACTTCTTTCTTTTCTTGTTTCCATGTAGAGGGGAGAACGACATACAAATAAACGAGCCTAATAGTAAATGTTATGGACATTATAGTTTTAACTTTAAATTAGTTTTCAAATTGGATATCTACATGTGTGTGGTGTGTTTAGTTGATAATAATTGTAGTAGTGTCATATTAATTAAGCCAAAATTTCATGTTAAGTGTAGATAAATTTATGGCTATACATGTGAAGGAAATGCAGAAGCAAGATCACTATATAATTTGTCATCTATTTCTTTACTTTCTAGGTGGGAACATTGGAGCTAATGGCTTGTAGAGCCCATTTAAGTGTAGGTCATGTTCTAGTGATTTGGTGTAGTGAAACTTCTAAAGCCCATTTAAGGCATTAAACACTTATTTTTGGGTTGAAATTTTTACAGACAATAACAACCTACAAGGTTACTACTAGAACATAGTCAATATTTTTTTTCAAGGCATAACTTGAGAAAGTAGAATTTCAAGGGAAAAATTTCACCCATGGGCTAATTTTTCCATGTTTTTTTCCAAAAACATATCACCAATTTCCATTTTCTTTAAAAAATTATTCACCCAAATTCTATAGGATAAAATACTTTACTATGAAATAGCTAAACTTTTATAGAAACTATATAACATCCTTAGACATTTGAATCCTTGTTAAAAATATTGCTAAATAGTTTATAGTTGCCATTTTAAGAATTATTAAGATTCCCCAAGATTTCTACACTATAATACAAGTATGGATACTTAATATTTTCATTTATCTCACATACTATGATTAGAGTAAGCAATAAAGAAACATTGAATTATTAAACATCATTTAAACTCAAAGTAAGAGCACGACATATGCCAAATGGAATTTTATTGTAAGTTAGAGTATCCAACGACTTTTATTTGTGACAATATAGTTAAACATAATAATCACAACAACAGTACCTATAAATCCCACACTCGTTCATGTCCAAGTGCATATCCAAAATCAATAAACCATGAATATATTTCTATATTTCTAGCCAAGAGGGGTAATCACACCCACAGACCAATTTTCTACTCAACTAATCCAATAGCATATCTAGTTAATGACCCGGGCCATGTAAAGCTCAAAGCTCAATGAGGAGATGCAAACATGGGACACACAAGAACAATCCAAATATAACTCATACAACTCCTAATGAGATGATCCATAAATAGGAATCTATGTGTTAGCCCTAGAAGTCGTCCCTAGAATGCGAAGGGACAAGCCTAGCACATCTTATTTCAAATATTTTATGAAATGTGGAAGTTCGAAGGATCACAAGATTCCAATGACATGAGGATATTGCTCTGTTTAAACCGTTTCCCTATGCTCAACGGATCAAGTAACAAAACCAGGATTAACGTTTTGGGTCTTAAACTAGAAAGAAGAATAAAATTCGCGCACCTCTAATTATGGAAGGCTAAGGTCCTGAATAAAATTCTAGGTACAAGGAAGAATAATATTCTTGAACATGAAAGTGTACCCTCAACCTCATATTCCATATAAACCAAGTTGGAGAAGCCATCAACATTCCCTTCCAAATGTCACTTTCTTAAGAATATCACTTTTTTTCTCATGTGTAACAACATATACCAAGATTTGATCTTGGAATTTCCCTCCCCTTAGCATCTCATACACAAGTTAAATGCCTACGTCATGTTTTTTTTATTACTCCGAGGATGAAGGAATACTAACATATTGAACATAAATGTACTTGAGCTATAGTTATTGAAATTGGTTGTAGGGAACCCAAAATTTACTTGGGTGTTCACAAATGATTGTTTTGCAGTATGTTGTATGAAGTCATTTTTCTCACAAAGAACAAGGAAACCTGTATTTCAATATTTATTGACCCTAATAAACGATACATCATAATTGTGGAATATGATTAGGAGGCCTATCAAAATATGCATAAGGGATATTCCTATGGCCACGAAGGATATGAAAAGGCATTTACAATCGACTCTTCTCATTGTCCATTTTTGCAATGGTTCAATCAACATAACCTTTACAACATACTTCTCCACATTAATTATTCGAGTGAAATATATGATAAGTTTACCCATTACAATGTTCTCATTTGAGATCCAAATCCCCCCTTAAAGTTTTCTTTTTTTAAGTAATATTTGTTGTGTGATTCACGTAATTTAAAATAAAATCTAGTTATAATATATAAATATTAAACAAATATATGACAATCTCAATAAATGTTTTTTACAAATCACAAAATTTTAATGATTTGATTTTTGTTGGGTTGTAACTATTAACCTTTATTTAAAAATAAATAAATCATTCAATATTGTAATAATTTCTAAGAAAAAGTAGATAAATAAGATTTTTTATTTTGTTAATGTTGAATTGTTCAAAATAGGATAAAGCCTCGCTCTGAATTGTTACAATAATTTTTTACTAGTAAATGGTGCATTTTCTCATTTTATTAATTTTTTTGGATAGAATTTTAATTTTTTTTTTTTTTTTTTTTTTTTGTATTTATTTAATGGTGATGGTTATTATTCATCAAGATTAATTTTGGTTTATCAAATCTTAAAATAATAAGTAATTAATTTTTTTTCTTGGCATTTTATTTTTCTAATGGAAATGACAAAGAGAAGCTTTCCTAAGTCTCCATAGTTTTGATGACTTAACAAGCTATAAAAATTGTTAGTTTTACAAATATTTTGATATTGAGATCTAATGCAGACATAGGAAGGATGTCCTAGGAGAATATATTTTCATCCTCCATGCTCTTAGTATCACAAAGATGATAAACTCTTTCATCCCATAGTGTTTTAGGATTCTTGCAATGCCAAATTTCATTTTAAAACCTGTAAGAACTTTCATTCATATTTTTGTATTGTTGAATTTATTCTTTCCAAGCTAACTATAACAAAATTTTTCTTTTAATCCTCTAGATAGGGGTTAATGACCTCAAGTTATAGTACGTTGATTTTCCCTTATTCTCTATTTCTTCGTTGCACTAAAATTTCTCTTTTTGGAAGTGAAATAATTTTTAATGGTATCAATATTCTATAAAGTGACCTCCTCTTCTATTCTCTAATGGTATATCCATCTCTAATGATCTATCCATGAAGTAGAATACTTATGGCATCCTCTCTTAAGAAGAAATTTACTTTGTTAGGAATTTCAAGCAATGACATGAAGCATCATGTTTTTTCATGTTTTGATATCATGTGCTTGTACACTAGGTACATAATAATACTCATACTATCAATGTGTGGAAGGACAACTTCGAGGAGGATGATTGGATATGGTGTGTAGTTTCTAGTTTTAAGATTATAAAATATAAAATTCTAATGAAATTGTTTTATTTTTCTAGAGAATAGTTTTTAGAAATGCCACAACTCCAAACTTCAAATTCATATAAGAAAATTAGTACTAAAAACTATTACATATATGCCATTTTTATAGAAAAAATATGTTAATTATAGCTGTTCTCAAGACCAAAATAAGATCTACATCCTCAATTGATCCTTATCTTAATGTTATAGGTTCAATTAAAATCTTATGATGAATGTCAAATTCAAGATACTACGAATTCTTACTTTCTTGTTAAAGTTAGATGGACGCCTCATAAGAAGAATAATATCATCATCGGGTGTGTGCAAGAAGATGAAAGACCTTTTAGATGCAATCCTAGTTTTTGAAAACACGATCACGTTACATAAAAATATAACGTGTTTTTGCTATATAGCACTTGGTATGGTTAAACTCGAGCCTAACAAGTCATTAGACATCTAGGATAGGTAAACATAACGCATACACATTCTATAACTACAAAACGCATACACTTTATCTAGTTATAAAACACATACGAGATTTGTAAATCTAAAATCAATTTAAATACACGGTCCCAATACCCGCGACACATTTCCACCACCAGGAACACTGTTTTGAGCACTAAGGAATTGGAGGATCGCGGTTTTTGTGCCCTAGAGTATTGGAGGAGCCCGATTTCGTTGGAGGGGAGGCAAATTCATCGGTCAATTTTCATCTAATTGGGTAATTCAAGCACCCATAGCATTTTTTTCTCAATTCTAAAACTAAATTACCGTTTTTTATAATTTAAAGCAACCAAATTTTGTAATATTTAACAAATTGGAAATAACCCAATCTCTAATTAAATTCACAACTCCCTCAACCGAGATGAGTGAATAATTACAATGAATCCCTTTTCAAGAACTCAAAAATTCCTAATGCAACCAAAAATCCAAAAAAATACAACTCCTCCCTTTCTACAATGTATCCATCCAGATGAAACCTAAATTTCCACCCCTCAAAGGCCATTTCCCCATTATACTAATTGGATAAGTTTCCTTGGGAAGGGCCATAACAAGATGAAATGCATGCATAAGCGTGAATAGAAAAATGCATACAAAATTAGTAACTTGGTTTCTCAAAATTTCATCACAATCATTTGTCCATGAACATAATCACAAATAATTACACACAACATACATAACCGATAAAATTAAATATAGATACTAATTGAAATTTTTGATATTCATAAACAACTTGAAAGAATACTTATCCTTTATCAACATTCGGTCCATAAACTCATTGCATGAGAGAAATTTCCACCTACTAGTAGGAACTACTTGGCAGTTGATCTCTCTTCCAAATAAGCCACCCCTAATATTGGCTATGAGGACACTATAGAAAAGTATTCTACACTCTGTAGGCTCTTTCTCCCCCAGCATAACCCATAGTTTCTCATTCTAAGCCAATGTGTTCAACCATAGATATTGCAGGCATCACAATTTGCTTCACCTAGCTTTGGCATGCACAATACCTACCACGCACAACACCAGGAAGGTACTCCCTTCTTTGCTCCATAATCCCTCATAATACCCCTTTCCTCTAGTGCTTTTAAGTGTTTGCATCAAAAGGTTCAATCTCTTGCAAGATTTTGAAGGTCTCCTACCGTGCACTAGGTTTATCAACCGCTTTTTAAAATAGTAAAAACAATGGGTAATATATTTCTACATGTCGAGTATCTAAGCTCATATACAACCAATTACATTCTAGCCCATAATTTCCCCATTTTCCCATGTCACTTTTGGTTGGTTTCCATGTTTATAGAACAATGGAAATGGTGAACACCCATGAACTACCTAGAGTGTGTCGTGAGAGTGTTCCCAACCATGATCGAGTCAATGATATTTAGAGGATTGGTGGTAGCCCTGTATCACCCCTTTTCTTGCCTCACATATCCTAATAGTCCCTCGCCCTTGTCATTGACATATCCAACAATCCTAATCTACACTCAGAAAGACATGTGGCCCTAACCTAGTAACTACACCTGGAAACCTATCCTAAAACCCTTCTAACATTCTTACCTATCTTGGACCTTCTTCCCTTGGATGTTGTCCTAACCCTACATCTATCCTAAACTTCCATCCCTCGTAAAGACTGCGTTTAAGACACGGGTCTGATTTTGAGCACCTGACATGCCCCTGGGCATGTTACCTTAACCATCTTTCTATACCTAACAAGTCATATCCTATTCTTAATTATTCATTAACTAAATGTAGTCATAGTCCTAAGACTGTGAAATTTAAATTTAGTTTCTCTATCTCAACTTAATCTTCATCCTCCTAATTAACCATCTTGTCATATCAATCACATATCATAATACTTGGATCATTAATAAATATATGAGATAATTCTGAGATAACACTATCATATTCCACTTGTGATATCTTATTAAGTTGACATTGATGTTATTGTGATTCTAGTCACAATCTCGAGTTGATTATTGAACATCTTAATCATTGATAGTCATCTCAAGTATATATAATCATATTGGCAAGACAAACTCATACATATCCATTTCATTCCATGCCACTTTGTCCTCCCCTCCAACCACAACATGTAATATGTTGAAATCAATAAATTTAATGTTAGCTTATGAAGTTGATGGAAATATTGTTTTCTGTAAGGGACGTAAAGGCCAAAACTTGTCAAAATAACACTCTTAGATTCTAAGAAGTTTAAACCCAAGTGTGAATGGAAAAGTCACCAACGAGGGTTAAGAAGTGCCTTAACTTCTAGAAAGAAGTTGAACGAAACTTACTTTTTAATTATTAAATGTTTAATTTTAAGTTTTAACTGTATGTAAGTGAAGGCCATTAAATTGCTTACTTGAGTTTGATTGAATACATTTTCAATTTTCAAGAGATGTCATTATATACCATGTATATGTTTCTAATGATTTTCTTATTGATGTTTTTATTGCAGTTGTGGCTCTGGACCGAGATGCCGAGATACTGATTGAGCTTGCCCGCTTTAGGGGCATTAGTGCAGCTTTTAGTGGTGGTGACAGGATTCGCCACTCACTTGCATCAACTTTGGATGCAATTGTTGACACTATTTCACAGTCAATCAATTTACTATATGATATTACATCATATAAAGAAAGAAAAAAGACAAGAATATGCTAATGGGCTAGACTACACCGCAATCAAAAAGTTGAAAATAACCAAAGAGCACATATTTGCATTTTTTAGGGACTCTAGATCGGGGGAAATCCCAAATACAAACAGGCCTCATATCTCTATTGAGTGGTGCACATTTCATCCATTTGTTGATAGCTAGAGGGACAAATGGTATTTTGTTTTTGATATGCCACCGCACAACAACTGGTAAATCACCTTGTATTTCCTTCAAAAGATGTATGCAGAGGTCATGTTGGGTAAACACATAAACTATTTTGACATCTTGCAGTTTCAGGGGATCAGTGGAGGGATGCCCCAAAATTGACCCAATGCAAGGTTTCGAGACCCTGATCTCCCTATCCCTCCACCTAGCAGTCAGTTTCCTGGGCCAGATGTCCCACCTACACATCGTGTTATTCCTCAAACACGTGATGCATTTTTGAGTTTGGTAGGAGCGGTTGTTCGCCATAGCACTATGGTTTAGACATATGGGTGAGGAAGGGACATATGTCCCTGGTGTGGTACATACACCATGTCATCACGATGCAGTACCATCGTCTAGTGCAAGACCATCCACTAGTGCAGGACCATCGGCACATCCCCAACCTAGTTTTGAGCCTCACGAGTGCACATCGTGTGGTCGTCCCTACTATGGTCTTTCCTTAGATGTTTCCTTTAGTGGGTTTTTGAGTGATGTATGTAGATGGTTAATTGTAATAAATTCTTCATTTATTTTCCTCTTTGTACACATATACATAGTTTGAGCTAATATATTAATTTTGTGAGCTTGTAGTTGATGCTTTATGTCGGCGGTGACGCCCCGGAGTTAGATGTTCCAGACTCTACAAGGGGCATGACATTCCATCCACTGATCCCTTCATTGGTGGAGAGATTCATGATGCTACCTAGTTGACATGCCCCTCTTATATAGCACCCATTGCTGTATCTCACACCGAGGTGGACATTTTAACATTTCAGTTTTTTAATACTTGTTAATTTGTTAATTTACACATACTGTACATGTTAGTTCACTAATGCTATCTATGGTCTAATATTTACAATTATTAAACTTGCAAATGGCAGATCCTTCACCAAGGAAAGCTAATATGGAGGTAGCATCCATGGTCGTATCGTCCGAGGAAACGTCTTGGGTCCAGGTAAACAATTAAAAATGTCATTTTTTAAATACTTGTAAATTCGTTGAATCATGCATGTCCAACTACATGAACACTTGCTGACTGTAGGTACCAACCAAAACATCTAGACAATTGCCTGGATTTGTCTCTTCTCATAGGCGATACGTGAACAAGGGGCATGTCTATGTGAGGCGGCCTACTCCTAGCAAGACTCCATCTACCCACGACCATGGACCTACTGATACCATGGTAATGTATATCTTTCGATGATATTTGTTGGTTAACTTGAAATCCAATGCATAAATTGTTTTGTCAATGTTTGATTTGCATGTTTACTGCATCAGGATCCAGTGTTGTCTATTGCAAACCTTGCAGGGATCGTTGATGCAGCAATCATTGTTGCATCTGCAATAGCAACAAGTCACATAGAGGTACAACTATTTCAACATGATCTTTACATAGTTTATTATTGTTTTCTATTGTTTATTCATGCATGTCTAACTATTTCAACATTTGGTGATTGTAGCCACCAGCAGCAGGAGTAGTTCCTAGTACCTCTGGTTCAACCATGTCTCCAACCATCCTTGATATTCAACCAACAGCTCCATCTGATACCATGGTAATGTATATCCTTCAATGATATATGTTGGTTAACTTGAAATCCAGTGCATAATTTTTTTTTTTAATGTTTGATTTGCATGTTTACTGCATCAGGATCCAGAGTTGTCTATTGCAAACCCCACAGGGGTTGTTGATGCAGCAGTCAATGCTACATATGCAATAGCAACACGTCACACATAGGGACAACTATTTCAACATGATCTAGACATAGTTTATTATTGTTGTCTATTGTTTATTCATGCATGTCTAACTATTTCAACATTTGGTGATTGTAGCCACCAGCAACAGGACTAGTTCCTGTCCCCTCTGGTTCGACCATGGTTTTGACCATCCTTGATGTTCAACCAACAACTCAATCTGCTACACAAGGAACATAATCCCCTTTGTTACAGTCTCTCATTGAGGTGAGATGTCCATAAATGACCAAGTGTTTCATGCAATTTCCATGCACATGTTAATAATTGTTGAGTTAATTTAGATATGGTATTTTATTTGCAGAGACCGATTCCAAAGAGGAGGAGATTGGTGCTCGGACCACCAGAGTCGCCAATTCATCCAGCAGAGTGGGTGAGTTTTTGTTATAAATCAGTGAGCCACAAATTATTTTTTTTAATTTCTTTCAAGCTAATGTATTAGTACATATGTTAGTTGAATTTAACAATTGATATTTAATTTGCAGGATCTAGTGATGCACAATGATCCTACAGATGTGCCTAGAGGATCAACGTCAAAAAAGAACAAGAGGAAGCTTCAGTTTTGATTTATCTTATGGGATATATGTACATTTGGACAAATGTACATGTGGCTTGGATAGTTTTGGATACATGTACTTTTGGATATATATGTACTTTTGGATACATGTACTTTTGGAGACATGTACCTTGAAATTCCACATATAAATGAATGATACATTTCACTTTGTATTTGTTCTTCGATTTCCACATGTTCTTGTGTCAATATATTGTGTTGATTTGTGTGGATTATCTATTATTTATGAATGCACTATGTCAAAAGAACAAACTATTATATTTAAAGGTTTCAACGAACTCACTACATGCACACTAATTGGATATCTAATTAAAAATTGTGATTTTGGATGATCATTACAAGTTAAGTCAAAGTTCTTGCTCGTGTAATTTAATAAAACTAAGTGCAATACAATGTATTTCAAGGTTTCAATGAACTCACTACATGCACACTAATTGGATATATCTAATTAAAAATTGTGAGTTTGGATGATTAAATTACAATTTAAGTCAATGTTCAAGTGTAATTTGATAAAACTAAGTGCAATACATGCTACACATTTCATCCATGCCCAATATTTGATTGTACAATTAGATTTAACACTACATATGAGTAACTACGTACAAGTTCTCAAAGAAACATTGGTGAAAGGAACAAACGTTACCTCAGGATTCGAGAAATAAAGTGTAATCGATAAATATAGTGCAATCTTACTCAATCAACGTGAACAATAAATGCTCACTCAATATGAACCTAACACAACCAACAACACTATTCAACAAGCCTCACGCACCCAATGACTAATCACTCAGCATTAAAGGAACTACAATAGAGTCCAACTACCGAGAACCAACTTCGTGAATCAACATGATTTGAAGCATAAGCATAAGT
Organism: Larix kaempferi; assembly: GCA_027924585.1. Classification (NCBI taxonomy): domain Eukaryota; kingdom Viridiplantae; phylum Streptophyta; class Pinopsida; order Pinales; family Pinaceae; genus Larix; species Larix kaempferi. The sequence continues at coordinate 7,178,757 of BSBM01000927.1, forward strand.
GAATCAACATGATTTGAAGCATCAACTCTAATGCATGGTAATCCCTAAACCCTGGTTAGGATTAGGGTTTCCTTGTTAGGGTTAGGGTTTCCCCATTGATGAACATCCAGTTGAACAATCTATGCATGCTAAACCATAGGTTATGAATTACAAACCCTAGGCCATACATGTTAAACACTAAACTCTAGTTAGGGTTATGGTTCCCCTGTGAACTCGTGCCGGCGCACAAAAACCCTCATGGAGTAGCGATTTTGAATTTTGTCAGCTCTTGCTAGTGTGTTTGGGTAGGGGCGATATGGAAACGCGAACCGCAACCCCACCTTCTATGGTTTTCTAGGTTTGACACTGGTTTGTGTGGAATGCATTGTCCCCTATTGAGTGAAACCCTAGTTTCAGAAAACCACTGTATACAGAGGTCACCGGGTGATGGACAGGCATGAGAGAGGCCCCCCTAGCTAAAATCCCTCATCACGAATCCAATGGAATCGACGGTTCATCGATCGGAGGCCCGACCATCGATCTATGGCGAGTTTTAGGTCACCTCCAGATTCCATTCGGGGCCACTTGGTGGAATTGTGCCCGGGGCGCAAAAAACCACACAGAGCAACGATTTTGAATTCTGTCATCTCCTGCTAGCATGTTTTGGCATGGGCGATATGGAAGAACCAATGGTGGCCCCACCATCAGTGGTTTTCCAGGTTTGGACCTGATTGGCATGAAATGCATTGTCCCCTACTGAGCAAAACCATAGTTTCATAAACCACCGTATACAGAGGTCACCGGGTGATGGACAAGCAAGAGAGAGGCCCCCTAGCTAAAATACCACATCATGAATCCAACGAAATCGACAGTTCGTTGATCGAAGGCCCGACCATCGATCTATAGTGAGTTGCAGGTCACCTCGAGATTCCATTCTGGGACACTTGGTGGACTTGTGCCCGGGGCACAAAAAACCACACGAAGCAGCGATTTTGAATTCTGTCTGCTCCTGCTAGCGTGTTTGGGCAGGGACAATATGGAAACACCAATCGTAGCACCACCATCCATGGTTTTCCAATTTTTTCCCTGGTTTGCATGAAATGCATTGTCCCTTACTGAGCGAAACCCTAGTTTCAGAAACCACCATATACAGAGGTCACTGGGCAATGGACAGGTGGGAGAGACCCCCCTAGCTAAAATCCCATGTCACTAATCCAACGAAATTGATGGTTCGTCGATCGGAGGCCCGACCATCGATCTATGGCGAGTTGCAAGTCACCTCCAGATTCCGTTCAGGGACACTTGGTGGACTTGTCCTCATGGCACCAAAAAACCACACGGAGCAACGATTTTGAATTCCGTCAACTCCTTCTAGCATGTTTGGGCAAGGTCAATATGGCAATGCCAGCCGTAGCCCCACCGTTAGGGGTAGGGATTCCCTATTCGAATTAGGGTTAGGGTTTCCATAGTAGAGTTAGGGTTAGGGTTTAAGGTACTAATTAATTTGTACAATTCATGGTAGTAATTAGTTTAGACAAATTGAGCCAATGGAAAGATAAGACATGAGTTTTTCAAATGAAGAAAAAATTGGCATATTCATAAACTTGACATACAAGAGAACTTTTGGCATATTTATAAACAACATAAACAAAAATTTGGCATATCAAGGACACAAAATTGACATATTCATAAACAACATACATGAGAAAATTGAGCATATATCAATATTCAATTACAAATAGTATAAATAGTATAGTATTAAAAGTATGTAACATACCTCATCATGCTAGATCCCACCTATTATCATACAACCAAGCCCTTCATATCATCTCTTTTAATGATGGTCTCCATTAGTCTCTCGTGCTCTGTATCTAGTAAGAAGTAGCGTACCTTCGATGAATTTCGGCTAGCCATTGTTTGTACATGGAGGTTCGTACCCATGATTAAGTTGGTGAAGTGATACACACTTGCAGTTCTAGTTTGTAATCCCTGTAAACATATCCACCCTTGTTTCTTGCATTGTTGTATTGTGTCAAGTATTCACCTTTACCAACCATAGATCCGATTGGAAAGTTTTTATTTTCATCGTCAGTCATGGAAATATTGAGGGTTTGCTTTCCCTCTATACAACGTTCCAACCAGTAATCACCACCCCATTCACTATCTTTTGAGGAAACCACTGCATCTATGTTCCATGCATAATATGATTATAGGTATATGATCAAAATATTTTTCTTGTGATACAAGGTCATTAATGTGCATTTGAAGACTACGTAAATAAACAAAAAAATGTTAAGGAAATGCATCATACCAAGTTGTACAAGGTCTGGGACATGATCAAAATCTATACAAATAGATGATTGGTCTTCTTCCAACGGAGTTAACTCAACAATTGCACGCTGATCAAGTGGAAGTGATATGTGATCCCATCCATCAACCCAATCCAATGATTCACATCCATCCCCGTCACCATCACAACAAGGCACGAAAAAACAAGCGAGTTTTCTGGTCCAAATTTCAAATACTGGGTTATCAGAGCTTCGAACCAAATGAAAGCCACGAGTCCCAGGAACAATCTTGCATTCCCATGCATGTGAACGATCTATGTCTACCACCTCCAAAAAAAATCTCTCCACATGTCTCTTTCTTGTGGATTCTACTCGCATAGTTGATTCCTCTCCCATTACTGACATGCACCACCTCACTATAGATTGAGCATTTCGAATAGTAGATTCTGTAGATAATTTCAATTCCTCTCTTCATAGGTTTTTTTTGACACATGCTCCGGCTCCATCATGCTCTCCTTTACCATGCCCAGTCTCAAAATAGTTCCACATATGTTGCACTTTGTATTTTTGATGCAATGAACATAACCATTGAAATATGCGTGCATTTTTGAACTGACCAGTACATCCATCAGGCCAAATCCAGTGTTGATCCATATATATGTTCCTTCCCTTCAAGTGATCATAGAACATGATGAAGCAATGACGTACATAGTGGAAGTCATGGCACCTATCATCACTTATGTAGAAGTGATATTCCTTCATAATTTCTCTTTTCTCTTCACTACTATTTGGCCCATGCCTATATGTGATATGGACAATCAAGGAAACCTGCTCAGAGTGATAATACTGACTTTGGATCTCATTTTGAGGTTGCAGAGTGTAGTTCTCAGCAAAATCAACAACTGAAAGTATAGTACCACGGGGAAATGCATCTCTACATATTCTAAACTTCTCATCCTGCCATTGTGCCAAGTGGACATGTTGAACATATTGATGTGTCTTTTCAATAAATTCCTTGACGAAGTCACTAACTTGTACCTACTGACACAAAATGATCTAAATATCAGTTGTTTTTTGTAAGTAAGGTTGAAATGTAACTGTTCAAAACATAAATTTATAGATAAATGCATACCTGAGATGTCACCAATTGTATTTTTTTTCTTTCTTTCCCTGGGACTATTTCATAGCTGATATATTTGAAACTTTTCATGTCTATAACCATATTCCCAAATTCATTGTCTCCACTCTCGTGCATACATTGACTTAATAATTCCATTCAGCACAGTTGGAGCATGTTCCATCCAAACAAGATTTTGCATAGTATGTTTGCCCCTCAGGCCTATTGCACATGATGCTATGAATGAACTCTCTTGATGAAGTCGGTGGTATTGTCAGGGAGAAATCTTGCACATGGTTAGTATGCAACACACGGCGAATGTACAAAAATGTTTCATAGTAATATTCATATTCTACATGGTATCTACATCAACAAGTGTTACAAAGAGTATTTAATCTAACATACCAAGGCTTACATTTCTTAAAATATTTTTGCCCAAAGTTCAATTGTCTATGTTCATTCCTAAATTTATCGTATAGTTATGTATGTGTTATATCAATAAGATGCATAATATGTGGTTAACGATCCTTTGAACCACTTCTCAGTTTTAGTACATCCTTCTGGTTTGAAGAAGGCCTTGTGTAATCATGTCAAAAACTCTGCACTAGTCCCTTTACCGCATCAACTAGCTTCATGTCACGACGTGGCAATTGATTAATAAATGCCCAAAAATATTTCTGATCGGTTGTGTCAAGATGTTATCTTCTAATAGAATACCTACGAAGGGTTTTTACATTCAAATTAACTAGTTTGGATTTAGGCTTGAGAAAACAAAGGACCTTGGTGTTCTTATTTACAATTGCTTGTGACAACACACGACAAGTCACATTGCGGTCCTTTGAACGTGTGTTCTTAACAATTTTACCAAAGGCATCTACTAAGATTTTAACTATATGAGAACTTGGTCCATAATTATTTATCATCTTTATCCCTAACTTTTTCCTAACAATATTCATGCCCCTAGATTTTAACAATGATAAAAATAATCTACATTTATCTCCATCACATTTAGAAACAAAATATTTATTTAGTATTTGTTGAGTTTGATAAGAAATACTATGTTTAGATAGCGTGCCTTCAATGGAATTGAGGAGACTTTTATCAACTTGTATACTCTTCGGAGTTCTTCGAAATGTGCTTGCTAATGGAGGTAAGGGGGTTGGAATTCAACCATGTAGCTCATCACCAAGATGCTCCGACGTTTCAGTAGTAGCTTGTTGTCCTTCATTCTCTTCCTGGTAGTTGGATGGTGGAAGTCCAACATCCTCATCGATGGTCCGGATAACATTTTCTTCTTCAACAATAGGCTCCATGTCCAACACCTCTCTGACTTGATCACTTGTATAACCACAAGAGGTCAACAAATTTTTTGTTTCTTCATGAGATTCATCTTGAGATGGTAACTTATCACTTTGACATGAAGTGGGAATTGAAACATCCCCTAATAAGGACCTACGTTTTTCTTCTTGATTACTTACATGGCATGCTTGTTCAACAACTATTGTGGAATTGAAGGCCCCTCTAGTGAATGCTTCCTTTTTTCTTGTCGTGGATTAATAGGATGAACCGTGGTATCATCTATAATTGGATTTGGATTAGTTTCCAAAGAAATCCTCCGATTCATAATGTCTATTCTTTTCTTTTCTTTCTCTTCTTCAATCACTTCTTGAGGTCTCTTTACTGATTTTGTTCCTCGGTTACGTACATTCCCCATCCCCACAATGATCAATTCAATATAGTTTGTTTTTGTTGCTCCTCAATTACAAGCTTTCAAACCTTTAGTGCTTTAGAACTATAGATCCTTCAAGGTTCTTCAATATTCCTTCTCAATTGTTCATATTTCCCATCAAAACAATGATGAATGAGAAAATTTACCTTTGGTGCTCTTCAATAATAAGCAAATGAAAGTTAAATCAGAAATTGTTCCTCAAGCTGATTCTCTTGTACAATTGTGTATATCCACTATCACGATGAAATGGTCTTTAAGCTTGATATCTTATCTTTGTGCTCCTCAATTATAGGAAAAATGAATCTTTTAAATACCTTATCTTTGGTGTTATTCAATAGGACATTCTTCAAGCTTGTTGATTATCTTCTTCAAATATGATCATATAACCCAACACCACACTGATCAACCATGAAATATGTCCTCAATGGAGCACCTGCATAACAAAAAGAATGATGGAGATGTTGTATTGTGAATATTCAAATGGCAAGCTCATGCTCTATTCAAAAAAATTGAGTGATAACCTATTTTTTGTTTGGACAGAGTAAAGTGGCCATCGAATAGGGACAGTCCACTATTTATACAGTTACAAAACATGCACGTGTTATTGTTAAGCACAATAAATAGGTTAGGTGCACGACTAAGGCAACGAATAAAATCAAAATAAAATAATTTTTTTGTATGGTTACATACAAAACAAATGTTTTTAGTGTTCCCTTCTTTTCATGCATATACATTTTTCTCTCTATAACCCCCTAACTCTCTCTCAATAATCCCTAGATACCCCCTATCTCTTTCTAAATATATATCCCTCATTCTCTGTACATCCCTCCCTATATGTTTCTTTCTCTCCCTTACTCCATCCCTGTCCCTACCACCCCACTCTCCATCTCTCCACCTTCTCTTTATCTTCTCCATTATCCCTCCCTATAGCACTTTCTCCCTTCTTCTCCCGTAATCACTAACCCTCTGTGCCTTTATCCCTCCCCCCTACCCTTTCTCTCTCTCACCTTGTATCCCTCCCTCCCTATATCTCTCTCTAGATCTGTCCCTGTATCTCTCTATCTACCTCAGTTTCCCTTGGGTGTGTGGACCCCTTCCCCTCTCTCTCACAACCTTCCTCACTATCCCTCTCCACTAATCTCTCTCTCTCTCTCTCTCTCTCTCTCTCTCTCTCTCTCTCTCTCTCTCTCTCACACACACACACACACACACACACACTCACACACACACACACACGCGCGCGCACACACACACACACACACGTGCACATTCCCTCATTCCTTCTACATCCCTCTGTCTGCGTTTCTTTCTCATCCTTACTCCATCCCTGTCCCTACCACCCCACTAATCCCTCCTTCCCTACTACACACACATGCACAACCTAACACTTTCTTTGTCGCTCACTGCTCCCTCTAGTCTCTTTTTCCCCCACCTTCTATCTCTCTCTCTCTCTCTCTCTCTCTCTCTCTCTCTCTCTCCCACACACACACACACACACATTTTGTCCCTTGCCCCTCTCAAATCCATCCCCTCCATCCATCACAATCTCCACCTTTATCCCTCCATCTCTCCCTCTCTCACCGTCTCTCCCCTTCTCGACTTCTATCTCTCCCTGCTGTTATCTTTACCTCAACTTATCCCCTTCTCTCTTAGTCTCTCAATCTCTTTCTCCACCTTCTCTTTATCTTCGCAATTATCTCCATCTCTCCATCTCTCTCTCTCTCTCTCTCTCTCTCTCTCTCCATCGCCACCACTCCCTACATGTCTCCCACTAACACTTTCTGTCCCTCCCTTTCTATCTCTTTATTTCATTCTATCCCCATCTATATCTCACTCCCTCTAAATCCATTCCTCCCCATTGTCCCTCTCCCTCCCCCGCTCTATGTCCCCCCCCCCTTGTATTCTCTCTTTCTCTCTCACACCCCCCTTGCCTCCATCCTCCCCCCCTTGTCACTCAAGTCTCACTTTCCACTTCTAATCCTATACCTCTTTAGAACCTCTTCTACTCCTAATAGTGCTCTCAAGCCCCACTACCCTTCACCCCTGTAGCCCATCATGTTACCATTCCCTTCATCTCTCCCCACTCAAGCTTCCAACATCCTTCTAAGCCTTTGACCCTTTCCCACCCCTATTAAATATTAACCACATATTCCCTTGACCTTTCCCCACCCCTTCTCAAATATTAACCAAAAATAAGCCTCCATCCCTCCCTCTCTCACCGTCTCTCCCCTTTCCGCCTTCTATCTCTCCATGTTGTTATCTTTGCCTCAACCTATCCCCTTATCTCTCACTCTCTCACTCTCTCTCTCTCTACCTTATCTTTATCTTCACAATTATCCCTCCCTATAGCACTCGTTCCCTTCATTCGCGCTTAATCACTAACCCTCTGTGCCTTTATCCCTCCCCCATGCCCTCTCTGTCTCACTTGGTATCCCTCCCTCCCTATCTCTTTCTCTATATTTGTCTGTGGATCTGTCCCTCACTCCCTTTACCTCCATCCCTCTATGTCGCTTTGTCTCCCTTACACCATCTTCATCCCTGCCACCCCACTGATTCCTCCTTCCCTATCACACACACACACACACACACAACCTCCCACTTTCTTTGTTGCTCACACCTCCCTCTAGTATCTCTCTCCCCAACCATCAACCTCTCTCTCTCTCTCTCTCTCTCACACACACACACATTATGTCTGATTCCCTTCTCAAACCCATTCCCCCTCCATCCATATATATCTCCACCTTTCTCCCTCCATCCCTCACCCTTACCTTCTCTCCCTCCCTCTCTCACCATCCCTCTCTCTCTCTCACCTTCTATCCCTCCCTCATGTTAGCTTTCCCTCAACCTATCCCCATCTCTCCATCACTCCCTCTCTCTCTCTCACTTTATGTCCCTTCCCCCTCCTCTCATATTATTTCTCTCTCTCTCTCTCTCTCTCTCTCTCTCTCTCTCTCTCTCTCTCTCTCAATCGCCACCACTCCCCACATGTCTCCCACCAACACTTTTTTTTCCTCCTTTCCTATCTCTTTATTTCGTTCTATCCCCATCTATCTCTCACTCCCTCTAAATCCATTCCTCCCCATTGTCCCTCTCCCTTCCTCGATCTATGTCTCTCCTCCCCTTGTATTCTCTCTTTCTCTCTCACATCCCCCTTTTCTCCATCCATACCCCCTTGTCACTCAAGTCTCACTTTATATTTCTAACCCTATACCTCTTCAAAACCTCTTCTACTCCTAATAGTGCTCTCAAGCCCCACTTCTCTTCACCCCTATAGCCCATCATGTTCCCATTCCCTTCAGCTCTCCCCACTCAAGCTTCCAACATCCTTCTAAGCCCTTGACCCTTTCCCACCCCTATTAAATATTAGACACAAATTCCCTTGACCCTTCCCCACCCCTTCTCAAATATTAACCAAAAATGCCCTTGAGTCTTCCCCACCCCCTCTCACGTATTAACCATAGATTTTATCTTTTACATAACGCTAGCGCGTTTTTGCACTACATAACGCGTACGTGTTATAGTTATACATAATGCGTACGCATTTTGTGGTTATCTATCGCGTTCACGTTTTGAAATTCTAAAAGCGCGGGAATAATTTTTGAATTTAAACATAATGTGCTCGTGTTTGGTAGAGCCTAAACCAAGCCACCTCAGTTGCTCGCATGCCAACCATAATCCTATGTGTATGCTTTGGAGTTTGCTTCTATAATACCAAACATGTGATATGTATATGATAAACCAAAGCTAATTGGGCATTTCTTCTAGTTTCTGAAGAAGCCCATGCTTAGCCACTCATTACAGTATGCTACACACAGTCATTTTTGACGAAATCTTAAACACAATAGCATTTTTCTGCAGATTCAAAATATGTAACTTTTATTTAAAAGCATTAAATTTTCCTTTTTTTCAATTTCTTTTGTGTCCTAACTCCTTAACTCGTGAAACACACTGTTAGTGTTTCTTCCATAACTTTTTCAATTCTTGATCATTTTAAAAAAAATTGTATGGTGCACAAGTAGACACTAACCTCTACATTCTATCAAAACCCCATTTCATGATTATTGCATTAAGACCTTCAAAGGCTAAACCCACAAAAGACGTACTATTTTCGAGGTTTGATCACTTAGACAATTATAAAATTACTAATTTAATTTTCGAAAAATAATGTTTCACTAGTGCTATATGTTCTCTACATGCAAGTCCATTTTTGTAGCTTGATTCCATCATTTAGGTCCTCAAAGGTTGCACCCACAAAAACATATACCTTATCATTTGCCTGAAAAATAAAAAGTGACTATTAGGAAAAATGAAACTTGAAATAGCTATGCAAATTTTCAATACATAAAAGTTATATATTTGGAAACGTGATTCAATTTCCTACATTTCATCTTTTTTACTCAATGTAAGTAATTTTGCATAAGTATCTCAAAACATCCAAGTAAGTTGAGAGATGCCTGATTTTTCAGTTTTCTATTGCATCTAACATGCCAAAAGTGACCCTCATTATCTTGCAGTGACCCCATCATAAAGAAGGATGATGATTATTCGAGATAAGGTAGTGCCATCACAACCTTCTCTTTCTTCGTCTAACCAAGAATCTAATTTGTCAATATAAATGCCAAAAAGGGTAGGAGACAATGGACAATCTTACTTAACCCTTAAATTACAATTAACTTCTTCTAACCAATCCTCATTATTTTTGAACCGAGTAATAATTTTCCTATACAACCCTTTTTTATTAATAATAGGGCTCACTTTGACCATTAGGAGTAGGCCAAACATTACCTATCATTATTCAGATTATATGCATGCAAGATTGTGAGACAATCAAGATAGATTCCCAGTAGTCTAAGAAAGATGAAAACAAAGGTCTCTTCAAATTCAAAGGAAAAGACTAGCTCTTCTAGTACATTCCAAAATTTGTTTCTAGACACTATATCATAGGTTTTCTTAAAATTCAATACAACAACATAATAGAGCTCCATAGTTTTGTCACACTCCAATTTTTATTATTATTTTTTTATGATTTTATTTTGTTTTTATCATTTTTTTTAAATTGCCACTTAAAACATAATAATTTATTAAAATATTAAAAAAATAACTCGAAAAATGAAATCGATGAAAATACTTGCTCATTCGCTTATTGCGCCGAGAGGCGCTCTACAGCCCACTATGAGGGAGATGTTGTAACATGTGTGAGTTTCTCGAGTTTGTCTAGTGTAGTGTGAGGGAGATGTTGTAACATGTGTGAGTTTGTTGAGTTTGTCGAGTGTAGTATGAGGGAGATGTTGTAACACGTGTCGAGTGTTTGTCCAGTAAAAAATTAATAACCAAATAATTAAATTAAATATTGTAACGTCAGCCATTAATAAACAAAAAATAAAAGGACGTGTTTTTTCGAAATGAAATCAATTACTATATACATATTGATCATGAATTGAAACAACCAACACCTCGAACAATTCTGAACTACGGCATGTGTGGATTAAAGAGTCAAACGTGATCGCAACTACCTACAAGGTACACATTTAAACATTGAAATTGATATTCAATATTTATATTAATTTTTTAATTGAAATTGGAAATCAAACACGCTCCCAGCTCCTCCCTGCGCAGCCCTCTCGCCCTCCCTACGCAGCCCCTCCACACTGCCCTCCTCCCAGCTCCTCCTAGCTCCTCCACACTGCTCCTCCTAGCTCTTCCCTCCTCCCTCCATGCGTATCCCTCCATGCTTCCCTCCTCCCAGCTCCTCCACACTGCCCTCCATGCTCAGCATCCCTCCATGCTACTCCTCCCAGCTCCTCCCTCCTCCCTCCATGCTCTGCAACCCTTGTGCCATCCCTACGCAGCCCTCAACGCTGCCCTCCATGCTCAACAACCCTCCATGCTGCTCCTCCCAGCTCCTCCCTCCTCCCACCATGCTCCACATCCCTCCTGCCCTCCGCTACTTCTCCTAGCTCAACAACCCTCCTCCCTCCCTGCGCAGCCATCCTCCCTCCACGCTTCCCTGCAACGAAATATTAAAACATTAATATATTTAAGTTTAATTATAAATATTATATTTTAAAATTCAAATTATATTATGTTATATTGTAATTGAAATTGAAATTTTAAATTTTAAATAATATTAACTTTATATTAAATTATAAACTTTATATTATATTAATTTTTTTTTTGAATTGAAATTAAAATATCCTTAGGAATAAAAAATATTACATTTAATGAAGTTTTACAGTTATGTTTATTTGTGCAGATATAATCAATTTTAAATTTTACAATCCAAGAGAATTTAAATTTAGAATTAGATTTAAAGTACCGAGATTAAATTGGCATAAGGTGCTTGATTAGAATTAAATTTAGAATTTAAATTTAAATATAAATTTATATTTATATTTAGAATTTAAATTTATATTTAGATTAAAATAAAAATATAGTGTAATATTTAGAGTGTATAATATAAATTGAATTTCAATTTATATTTCAATTTAAATTAACAGTTCATTTAAATTAATATATATATATTAATTTTTACAAATAAGTATATAACATATTTACATTGTATAATAAGAACTACATGTGGTATAGTGCTAAGGGTGTTGGCATAATGGTTGTGGGGTCCAAGGTTCAATCCTCTTGGATCACCTACTTTTTTTAAAATATAGAATTTCGTAAATATATTGAATTTCATGTAAACTGAGTTTTAGACTTGCATAGACTTCAGTGTATGGGGTCTTTCTAATGCATTTTTTCCAGTGTAGATGTTATTCTATGGACGCATTGATTTTAGTGTATTGATGCATAGATTCCAGTGTATGGGGTTTTTTATTGCATATTTTTCAGTGTAGATGTTATTCTGTGGATGCATTGATTTCAATGTATGGACACATAGATTTCAATGTATGGATGCATTGATTTCAGTGAATGGATGCATAGATTTCAGTGTATGGGGTTTTTTATTGCACATTTTTCAGTTTAGATGTTATTCTGTGGATGCATTGATTTCAGTGTATGGACACATAGATTTCAGTGTATGGATGCATTGATTTAAGTGTATGGAGGCATTGATTTCAATGACAACAAAAGAACGAGAAGAAGACTTGAAACGAAAAGCAGAAGAACAAAAAGAATTTTGGAAAAGGAAGTTGGGAAAAATGATTGTAGAAGAACTAGAAGAATGAAGAAAACGAAACGTAGATCAATAAAAAGAATATCGAAAAAGAAATTTAGACAAATGGACAGGAGAAGAACAAGAGGAACAAAGAAAATGAAACATTGATCGACAAAGAGTGTATCGAGAGATAAAGTTGAAGCAGTTGGAAGAACAAATAAATCAAGTTGCAGAACAAAAAAAAATCAAAATGTACGAAATGGCGAAATGACGACAGAAGAACAAACAAAACAAAACACAGATCAACAAAAAGAAAATCGAAAAAAAAGTTAGGTGAATTGACGGAGAAGAACGAGAAGAACAAAGAAAATGAAATGTTGATCGACAAAGAGAGTATCGAGAGAGAAAGTTGAAGCACTTGGAAGAACAAAAAAATCAGTTTGCAGAACAACAAATAAATCAAAATGTATGAAATGACGAAATGACGACAAAATAAGGAGGAGAACAAACAAAACAAAACGCAGATCAACAAAAAGAGAATCGAAAAAAAATTAGGAGAATTGTCTCTATTTTCCAGTTTAACAATTTACTCAATCCTTAATACTTATTACTTACATTATGACAATCCTCGTAAATGTATCTGTATTTTCAACTTAACCTGTTCCTTACAATGCTGATCAAACTTCAGTTTTGTGTCACTGCCCACGACTGAAACCAGCCTAGATCCAAATCCTAGGCTCTATCAAGCGCCGAGAGGGATCAAATCTCCCGAGGTGCAAACCTCTTCTTAGGTATTGCACTCAGGGAGCTTTTCAAGGACAGGTTTGCACCTCAAGAGATTTGATCCCTCTCGGTGCTTGATAGAGCCTAGGATTTGGATCTAGGCAGGTCCATACAATGACCATCTTGTTCAATACTCAATTTTCATTAAAAAAATAATTACAATATCACATTTAAACAAAAATAAATTTAGATGGATTTTGTTCCATCCACCCGGGTTCACGCACTACCACTTCATTATGTCAGTTGGAAGTTACTTGACTCACCATCCACGAAAGTAGGGAAGTTTGTAAATTGGATAGAATATTTAATACCTCCACTTCATTATCTGAGTTGAAAATTGTACAACAAGTTTAAAAATAAATTATTTTAGAAGAAATTAATTGAAATCAAACAAGCATTCTATACAAAGGTTATAAATTATAGATTTAAGTGTAAGTTTATATATATGGGGTTTAATTTCCACAATGTTTTTGGTCAAATTACTTTAGACAATTAACAATTGTTTTGGTTTAGGTATTCTAAATAATTTGTTGACTATCATTTAAAGAAATCCTAATTAGGCGATACAATGAGCCAACAACAAAGTCAACCAATCTACCAACAACTCAACTTGAACTTGAGACCTCCTAAAATCATGACATATCTAGAAAAAAGGTAGTAATATCAATTCACTCATAAACCTAAACCAAAAAATATAAACAAAAGATACATCCAAACACTCACTATTTGTGAAACATCTCTTTGGAAAGATTTTGTGAAAGATTTTGTGAATGTAAAATATATCATTTAGCATCAATTTAGATTTACAAAATCCTCTACAAATTTAAAAGTTCATATAAATACATATATGTACATCTATTGAATGAAGTTTTCATTGATGTCAACATGTAACGCGGTGTTGTTAAAAGCACATGAATGTTTAGAGTTGCAGGAGAAATCAAGCCCATAGACAGAGAAATCAAATACAGGCATGAAATGTTTTATATGTAGTTGGTAGAGGTGCTGGAAGAGGTTTACATGAGTTATCATTCACTAAACTAGCACTATGAAGAATCATCCAAAAGTGTCGTCTTATTTGGAGGTTTTATTCTTCTGTTAACATGAGTCCTAGATCTATGGTGGAGATTGTTTCGGGCGGTCCCGATGGACATCCAATGGATATCACAATCAGATTTGCATGGGAGGTAAAAAGGTGTGGGTAGTGCGATGGAAACCAGGTGGTTTTACCTTTTTGGTGACGTGTTCGAATGCGATAGGATATCGCAATCGAACCTTCCGTACTCAATACTACTTTCACCTGATTGCGATAGGCACTTTTGGTTAAAAGTCGTGATCATATGTGGATAGTGTTGGGCGCATGGAGAAAACGATAGCGAAGGTTTCCCAGATCGAACGGTTTCCATCACATCAGAAAGAAAATCATGAATTGACCAACGAACAGGATTCTCTGTCTTTGCAAAGCCCTAAACTATTGATCGAAGCCCCTAAAGTGCTTAATCTAAGCTCCATGAAGAAATTAACAAGTCGGCATATGATCCAATTAAGCAAATAAGTTTAATCACATAAAAATTAATGGCAATTGGCTTGATGAAGTCATGTGTGAGTGAACCAGTGATGATCTGAAGGAGATGGAGGTGTGAGAGATAGTATGAAGGTGGATAAGGAGATGGCAGTAATATGACAACTCGGATCAGGGATAAAAAACCGAATTTTAAGTATGCTTCAATGGTTTTGGTTTAGTTATGATTTCGGGACTTTATTTTATTTCGTATCAGGGAGTTTGTTTTTTTGGTTCTACTATTTATTGTTAGTTGAGCAATAGCAAACAGAATGTTGGAGGAACAATAGCAGTGGTGTTGCTCTGATGAATCCATACTAGTAGTAGAGGCAATAAATAATGATGCAGAAACAACGACTGTGACCATTGCTGTATAAAGTCAGTGATTGATGATGTGTAGAAACAATGCTTGATGTAGGGTTGATTGATGCAGAAATGATCAAGAAAAGAAGTGATCGTACAGTGTTGAGACAGTGATGATAATGAAGCAACAGAGACCATAATCCTTATGATGATACAACAGAGATTGAATTGAATGTGATGAATATGAAGATCATGCTGAGACTATAATGAAGAAGAAACAAGCATAGGTTAAGTAGAGATAGCATTGATGAAGAGACAACTAAAAGAGTGAAGGAGACAATGCAGAGAAAGGACAATAACCATGACTGATACAGTGACAAATACATATACATAAACCAGGGTGTTGGTGCATCCATGTTAGTTGGTGTTGATAGAAGCTTCAGTGTGTAGGTGCATGCTTGTCAGTTGGTGCTGACAAAAACTCTAGGGGGTAATAGCCTCCTGCTTTTTGGAGCAGGAGAAAAAAAGGATGGTGTAGCATCCTTGTGAGTTGGAGCTGGCAGAAACCATTAGGGGGTTTTATCTTCCTTGTTGTTGGTGCAGGAGAACTTGGAAGTTGGTGCTTCCAGTCAGTTGTAGATGACTCATTGGATGTAATTGATTATGAGATTATAACATTGTTAAGTATTTCCACAAACATCTTGTTTATTCTCTTGTTGATGGTGTATATTACATGACATGCATATTAATTAATGATCATGAATAATTGAATATGGTTGGATGTGTGTATAAAAGTAAAAATTGATCAATTTTGTCTAATATTGATTCACATCTCTCAGTATCTGTGAATATTCCAACAATTGGTATCAGAGTGAGTTACCTTCATAACAGTTTAACCACTAGAAGGAAGATCTCATTCAATAAGTATGAATCAGGTAGCAGAATATACAAAACACAGATTTCCATTGTTTGATGGACATAACTATGCCTTCTGGAGCACCAGAATGAAACTGTTCCGACAAGCACAAGGATTAGAAGTTTGGGAATTAGTGAAACATGGATTCACATTGGATGAAGGTATGGAAGAGCCCACAGACCCACTTGAAATAAGGATGTTTGTAACCAATTCAAAATCCATGTGTGCTATTCTAGGAGTATTGACAGGAGCAGACTTTGTGAAAGTAATGCATTGTACCTCAACAAAAAAAATATGGGACAAACTTAAAAATATCTATGAAGGAGATGTTAAAGTAAAGAAAGCTAAGATGAAAACACATAGAAGGAAATTTGAGCAACTCACAATGAAAGAGGAAGAAGACATTGTCGGCTATCTACTAAGGGTTAATGATATTGTAAACACCATGAGAGGCTTAGGAGAACAAATTGATGAATCAAAGGTTGTTGAAAAAATATTAAGATCACTACCAGCAAGATTTGACTCCAAGGTGTCAACAATTGAGGAAATGAAGGATTTGGACAATCTAACCAAAGACGAGTTACATGGGATTCTTGCAGCTTATGAAATGAGAATAGATTCACACAACCCATCAAAAGGTGAAGCAACATTTAAGATCTCCAAGAAAATACACAAACACGGGACTAGCTCAGGCTGCAGCTCAAAGGATGATGAAGAAGCCAACTTTACAAAAAGGCTACAACGAGGAACGAGAAAATATAAAGGTAAGCCTCCCTTCAAATGTTTTAATTGTGGAGAATTTGGTCACTTTGCCTCAAAATGCCCACATAAAAACTCAAGCAATAATAATAATGGAGCTCGTAAGAACAGTAACAGACAAAACTGGAAAACAACCAAAGGAAATTTCTTTAAAAAGAAAAACAATTTCTACTCAAAAGAAGATAGTGAGTCCTCTTCAGATGAAGAAGACAGTGATGATGAAGAAATGCTCTTCATAGGAATTGAACAACATAGCAAAAAAAAAAGAAAAAGACCATGAAGCAGAAATAGAAGCACAAGTAGACTATGAAGGGGGATTGATTAGTTCCTTAGATGATCTACAATTTGAAAGGGAGAAGAATACAAATCTTAATGATGAAGTTGATTAGTTAAAAAGAAGAGTTGAAGGATTAATAAAAAACTCAGAAGTATCCAAATAAGCAAATATTCATCTAAAAGAACAAATAAAAGAAGCTAAGGCAATCGAAGAAGCTCTCACCAATCAGTTACAACAAAAGGATGAGATCAATTAGAAACTTGAAGCAAAAATAGCAACAACAAGGGTGAAACTTCAAAACAAGGGAAAACAACAAGACAACAACAAGATCCTTGAATAAATTATCAACAATCAAAGGCACCATCTTGACATAAATGGTTTAGGATTTGATTCCAAATCTGTTGATAAAGGTTCAAGCTCCAAGATAATAGAAGACAAACACAAGAATTATATAGATGCTCTCAGAGGTTCAAAAAGGAAAGAGGACTACCCACAGAATCATGACTTCAAGAATGTATGGAAGCAACCACCAAGCATAAGGATTGTAGCAGATTCTGAAGATAAGCATAAAATTCATGATTTCAGAAATAACTGGAAGCAACAACCAATCAAAAGGACATCACCGATAAGAAGGCTTCCCCTCACCAAGTATCAAAATATTTTTCTTGGAATTTTCTATGTATGTTGTAACTTGGACACAAAGCGGTGAATTGTAAAGCCTATCAAAGAAAATAGGTTACATGGAACAAAAGGAAAAATGGAGGTGCTACACATTACCCTTCCAGAAACTGTAATCGCTTTGAAAACCTGAACAAACAAGTTGAATGTTACAAGTGCAACAACTTCAGACACACAGTAGAAGAATGCAGAAGCAAGAGCGCTGTGTTTACAAAATGAGCAGATTATCATTATAAAAATTGTGCAATATCCCTACAATCTCAAGACATGTCAGAACAATGGTGTGTTGACGGAGGATGCTCAAAGCACATGATAGGTGACAAGAACAAGTTTATCACCTTGAACAAAAACAAGTCAGGAATAGTTGTCTTTGGGAATGATGATGGAGCAAACATTATTGGTAAAGGCATAGTTAGTCTTGGAACTAAGAAAGCCAAAGTAGAAAACATTCTACTAGTGGAAGATATGACACATAATCTCTTAAGTGTAAGTCAGATATGTGATCATGGTTACACATGTACTTTTGATTCAAAAGGATGTGAAATAATGAAGAAAGGTACAAATAAAGTTGTTTCTACAGCAACAAGGACTCCTCAAAAAATTTACATCCTTGACAAAGTCAATCAAGTCAAATGATGCATAGGAAGAGAAGATGAGAGTTGGCTCCGAAATAGAAGATTGGGGCACATAAACTTTAATAATCTTGTCAAGATCAACAAAAATAAGGCTGTCAGAGAAATGCCAAAAATTGCAAAACAAGACAGCACCATACACAAGCAATGTCAACATGGGAAACAAACACATGTAAAATTCAAGACAAAGGAGCACTCTACCTCAACACCTTTGGAAATAGTACAAATAGACTTATGTGGTCCAACCAAGTCAAAGGTATTTCAAGGTGAGCAATATTTCATGTTGCTCAATGATAATTATACTAGAATGATATGGGTATGTCTTCTCAATAAGAAATCTGAAGCCTTCAAACATTTCAGAAGCTTCAAGGAACAAATTGAAAATGAAACAGATACCAAGATCAAATGCTTAAGATCAGAAAATGGAGGAGAATTCATTTGAAATGAGTTCAACAAATACTGTAGTGAACAAGGAATAAACAAGCAATTTTCAATAGCGAGAACTCCTTAGCAAAATGGAGTTGCTGAGAGAAAAAATATGACAGTTCTAGAAATAGCTAGATCCATGCTAAATGATGCAGGAATCAGTGATAGATTTTGGCCATAGGTAGTACACACAGTAGTACATATTCTAAACAGAGATTTACTCAGAAATAATACTGATAAGACCCCATATGAACTCTAGAAAGGAAGACCAGCAAACATCAAGCATTTCAGGATATTTGGCAGCAAATGCTATATACAGAGAGAAGAGAAATTGGAAAATTTGACTCCATAGTAGATGAAGGTATACTACTTGGTTACTCAAGAAAAAGAAAGGCATATAAGTGTTTTAATCTCAGACTTAAAAAGATAGTGGAAAGCATAAATGTGAAGGTTGATGACAATCTACAAAAGGAAGAAAATACAAGAAAAGGAATCAATGCAGATGATGACTCAGTTGAAACAGAGTCCTCACTAGAAGAACAGTTAGAACGAGTACCTCAATCTCCATCAAACAATATCCAGACTCCATCCAAGGTTTTGACTCCAACAAATGTTTTTCAACCTTCTCTCAAGACACCTACCAGGTATGTTCATAAGAATCATCCAATAGAACAAAGAATTGGGAATAAAAGTGTAGGAGTAGAAACAAGAAGTAGAAAACAATTGCAGTCACCAGAACAAGGGAATGTATCTCTACTCTCTACAATTGAGCCAAATAATTTCGATCAAGCTAGTCAAGATAACAGCTGGACCAAACCAATGGAAGAAGAACTAAGTCAAGTTGAAAGGAATGATACTTGGGAACTGGTTCCAAGACCGAAAAACAAAAATGTAATTGGTACAAAATGGGTTTTCAGAAAAAAGCTAAATGAAGATGGACAAGTAACCAGGAACAAGGCAAGATTGGTTTGCAAAGGATATGCCCAAGTAGAAGGAATAGAATTTGAAGAAAATTTTTCTCCAGTAGCCAAGATGGAATCAATCAGAATGACTTTAGCATATGCAAGCTCCAAAAACATCAAGGTATATCAGATGGATGTGAAATCAACATTCTTAAATGGAGAGCTAGAAGAAGAAGGATTCTCACTTTCAAGGAATGAAGATTATGTATGCAGATTAAAGAAATCATTGTATCGTCTTAAACAAGCTCCTAGAGCATGGTATGCAAGGTTAGATAAGTATCTTCAGCAGGAAGGATTTAGAAAGGGGAATGCAAACAATACTCTGTACACAAAAATGGAACAAGATAGCTTAATCATTATCAAAGTATCTGTTGATGATATCATATTTGGTAGTGACAATGATAAGTTAAGTTAGAGTTTCTCAAAAGATATGCAAAAAGAATTTGAAATGTCCTTACTTGGTGAATTGGGTTTTTTCTTAGGTCTTCAGATATCTCAGCAAGATAATGGGATCTTTATCTCACAGTCCAAGTACATCAAGGAAATGTTGAACACATTTAATATGGAGGAATTTAAACCAGTAAGTACTCCTATGATCACAGGCTATAAGCTGAGAAAAGATGATGAATCCCCAGAAGTAGATCCCAAACTCTATAGATCAATTATTGGTAGTCTACTATATGTAACAGCTTCAAGACCAGATGTAATGCATGAAGTTGGACTTGTTGGAAGGTTTCAGGCAGCCCCTAGAGGAAATCATCTATAGGCAATGAAAAGGATCCTTAGATATCTAAAAGGTACAACTGAGTTTGGTTTATGGTATCCCAAAGGGCATGAGCTAACATTAGTATCCTATACAGATGCTGACTGGGAAGGTGACACAAATGATAGAAAAAGCACCAGTGGTGCAGATTTCTATCTAGGAAAATGCTTAGTGGCTTGACTAAGTAAGAAAAAATCTTCAATATCATTATCTACAACATAAGCTGAATGCATAGCTGCAGCAGCCTACTGCACTCAAATTTTATGTATGAAGCAAACTCTACAAGATGTACATGTGCAGTATAATGAACCTATTACTATTATTTGTGATAATACAAGTGCCATCAACATTTCAAAGAACCTAGTGATGCATTCCAAAATCAAGCGCATTCCCATTAAATATCATTTTGTGAGAGAGCATGCTTTAGACAAAACCATCAAATTAGAGCACATTGGAACAAAGGAACAAGTTGTTGATATCTTTACAAAACCCCTTCCCAGGGAAACATTTGAATATTTGAGACAACAGTTAGGAGTGATTGCCACTCCTTATTGACTAATAAGGCTTAGTTTCTTCTCCCTGACATTAAACAGGAAATGGGAAGACAGATGTTCAGAGCATGAAGTTAGGGGGAGCACAGCTTGAAAACATGAAGAAATGAACAGCACAATTGTAGGGGGAGCACATTAGTTTGAAGACAAGATGGGCATGGCTGAGAAACAAGAGAATATCAGCAGTTATGACAGCACACAATTAACTGAAACCCTCTTCCATTGTTGTCAATGGGGGAGAGAAAACTGATAGTATTGACATCAATGACAAAGGGGGAGATTGTTGAATGAAGTTTTCATTGATGTCAACATGTAAGGCAATGTTGTAAAAAAAGCACAGGAACGTTCAAAGTTGCAGGAGAAAACAATCCCACAGACAAAGAAATCAAATACAGGCATGAAATGTTTCATATGTAGTTGGCAGAGGTGCTGACAGAGGTTTACATGAGTTATCATTCACTAAATTGGCACTATGAAGATTCGGCCAAAAGTGTCGTCTTATTTGGAGGTTTTCTTATTGTCTTAACATGAGTCCTAGATCTACGGAGGAGATTGTTTTGGGCGGTCTCGATGGACATCCAATGGATATCGCAATCAGACTTGCATGGGATGTAAAAGGGTGTGGGTAGTGAGATGGAAACCGGGTAGTTTTACCTTTCTAGTGGCGTGTTCGAATGCGATAGGATATTGCAATCAAACCTTTCGTACTCAATACCACTTTCTCCCGATTGCAATAGGCACTTTTGGTTAAAAGTCATGATCATATGTGGATAGTGTTGGGCACTTGGAGCAAACGATAGTGGAGGTTTCCCAATCGAACGACTGCCATCACATCGGAAAGCAAAGCATGATTTGATCAACAAACATGATTCTGTGTCTGCACAAAGCCCCTAAACTATTGATTAAAGCCACTAAAATGCTTGATCGAAGCTCCATGAAGAAATTAACAAGTCGGCCTATGATCCAATTAAGCTAATAAGTTTAATCACGTATAAATTAATGGCAATTGGCTTTTGATGAAGTGGTGTGTGAGTAAGTGAGTTATGATCTGAAGGAGTTGGAGGTGCGAGAGACAGTATGAAGGTGGATAAGGAGATGGCAGTAATATGAAAAGCTTAGATCAGGGATAAACAACCGAATTTTAAGTATGCTTCAATGATTCTGGTTTAGTTATGATTCAAGGAATTTATTTTATTTCATATCGGGGAGTCTGTTTTTCAGGTTCTACTATTTATTGTTAGTTGAGCAATAGCAAATAGAATGATGAAGGAACAAAGTAGTGGCGTTTCTCTAATGAATCCATACTAGCAGCAAAGGCAATAAACAATGATGCAGAAACAGTGATTGTGACCATTGCTCTATAAAGTTAGTGTTTGATGATGTGCAGAAACAGTGCTTGATGCAGGGTTGATTGATGCAGAAATGATCAAGCAGAGAAGTGATAGTAAAGTGTTGAGACAATGATGATAGTGAAGCAGCAGAGACTGTAATCCTTATGCTGATACAACAGAGATTGAATTGAATGTGATGAATATGAAGATCACGCTGAGACTGTAATGAAGAAGAAACAAGCAGAGGTTGAGCAAAGATAGAATTGATGAAGAGGCAACTGAAAGAGTGAAGGAGACAATGCAGACAAAGGACAGTAATAGTGACTGATACACTACCAAATACATATACATAAAACAAGGTGTTGGTGCATCCTTGTCAGTTGGTGTTGACAGAAGCTTCAGTGTGTAGGTGCATACTTGTCAGCTGGTGCTGGCAAAACCTCTAGGGGGTGCCTCCTTCCTGTTGGAGAAGGACACCAAAAGAATGTTGTAGCATCCTTGTGAATTGGAGCTGGAAAAAACCATTAGGGGGTTGTAGCTTCCTTCCTGTTGGTGTAGAAGAACTTGGAAGTTGTTGCTTCTAGTCAGTTGTAGCTGACCCATTGGTTGTACTTGATTATGAGATTATAACATTGTTAAGTATTTCCACAGACATCTTGTGTATTCTCTTGTTGATGGTGTATAGTGGGTGTATATTACATGACATGCATATTAATTGATGATCAATGAATAATTGAATATGGTTGGCTCAGTGTATAAAAGTAAAAATTGATAAATTTTGTCTAATACTGATTCAGCCCCGCCCCCTCAGTATCTGTGAATATTCCAACAACATTTTCATAGCATTTGAATATTAGGGTGTGCAAAAAATGAAGATATGTGAAATATATCATTTAGCATCAATTTAGATTTACAAAATCCTCTACAAATTTAAAAGTTCATATAAATACATATGTGTACATCCTCATCGCATTTGAAGATTAGGGTGTGCAGAAAATGAAGATGTGCAAATATGTACGGGTGAAGATATAAATATATATTTAAATTACGCTTAGGCATATAGATAGATGGGCAACGCCATTTTTATGCAGTTCTTAAGAGTTTTATGGATGTTTCAAGTTCAAGTCTAATTGTTGACAAATGAATTCACATATGCTGACCAAATTAAATAATATACAGATCTGTATAAAATCAAAATGTGAAAATATATACTAAAAATATTTTTTTTTTCAACTGGAAAGTATCAAATTTCCACTAAGCTAATGGATTTTAATTTGATGCTAAGCTAATGGATTTTAATTTGATGCAGGGTAATAATCCCCACCAACGCATTTGAAGCTAATCGATGTAATACTCGCATGTAAAAATCGTTAAAGCTACGTTAACGACTATGATTACAATCACCCATGATTCTGGAACTTGTTTTTACTTCCTCATTAGTCTAGTGTGCACATCCTCTTTCTGAAATCTGAAAGCAGAGAGGCTAAGCTGCCAAATTTCCCTGCATCAAATAAAAATCCATTAGCTTCATTATATATGATTGCTTCTGGATTCATGGAATTATGATGAAGCCAGGAACTGAAAAAACTTCACATGAAACAGAGCAACATGGACCACTGTGGTAGTTAATGCAGCGAACCCAACACCATAGGTAATAGAAAAGAATGTGCTAAGATGTATTGGTGCATACTATCATACGCCACGAGGTCGAGATGGAAGTTGGAATCAACAATCAAGGAGATGTTGGGCTCCCAGATAAGAAGAAATGGTGACCCAATCTATCCCTAGGCAGCCGATGCCAAACCCATATAGTCTTGAACCCAATTGGTGTGCCAGAACAAACCTGGGAAATATCCAACAGATCCATGAGAGGGATGTCACCATGGGAAACAGATAGCCAGGGACTACATAAGCCTGTAAGGCCTCACGAAGGTCTCATCTCCTTCTCATGAAGAGCTGTACAATCAGAAAAATTTGAAATATAGTGAAAGTATTCAACACCTACTCAAATAGATGTTTATATATGAAAATTGCTCAACTAATTAAAAACCCCACATAAACGGGTATAGGTTTTGATCTAAAAACGAAATGAGAATCCATGCATGAACATAGAAACCTGAACAAAGTTTGCACGCCATCACATAGAAGCATGCTCCACTACATATTTTCTAAAGATCCCTGCGCATCCAAACCCCATTATCTGCATATCCAAAAACAGTAAGAACTATTGCAGACAACCAACTACAAGGAATTTAACTGGACAGTGACCTACAAACAAAATTTTGAGCAGAGATGGTCAACACCGAACCTAAGTTGTTGTCATGGCAACGAGATGAGTTTCAACACATTGGGTAACATCAGGAGACTTACTTACAAATGAAAAGTCCTCACAGAACTTCTCTGTTGAGTCTAGATTCACAAAGGAAGCAAGATAGATATATAGGATGGATTCGTTGGCAATTGCATTTCAAAAGCCGGCTTAGTTAAATTTGGTTGCTTCGACCCTAACCTACCATTGTGTAACAGCACTGAGGAGACTACTATGTCGGGCGCAGTCATCGGAATGCACGAATGATGGCTAAGGGGGGGCATTCTCGTGAGCCTGAAGCTAAGCCTACGTAAGGGATCTAAGGTATACGAACGGACATTGAGGAACTCTTCCGTCCCAAGCCTTAAATGAATTAATGAATTAATTCATATGAACCGTCAAGAAATGACTGACTTTAGTACAAGTGCTTTAAGAACACCAATACAACGAAAAAGTCTAGCCTCTTCTTGTCGAAAATCTTGACAGCATTGACAATGTGAAGGGCATACACACTTCATGCCCCTGCATTAGAGAAGATTGTGATAAGAACATGCTCTTTCATATTAAAGGGCCCTGGATTCAGCGTGAACTCCCATCTCCTCCCTGCAAAGAACATTTTCGTGGTTAATATAATTGTGACATTGCTGCCATTAGCTAGCCAAGAGGAAGGACTCCAATCTGACCAGAGATCACAGTAATTGTGAGGGGCTCTATTCTATACCAAAAGAACTGATTTAGAAACGACAGTACGACGCATGCCAAGATTCCGAGAACCCACATCCTGAAAGTCATGATCGGAAGGCTTGGATCATCCGTTGTAGGAACAGTGAGAACCACCTTCTCTACCGGAGACTAGCCATCTTCTTCCTCTGCTGAATCTTGTTTTATAGGACAAAATTTTCGATTTCTTCATTCTCGATGGGTTTTAGCTGATCTTCCTCTACATTCCATGGAGATATATGGTCATCTATGGTCCTCTTCTTCATCGATTCTGCTGCTTGAGGATGTCTCTGCAAGAACTTCCATTACAAGGCTCAAATTAGTTTCAATTGCTCAAATACAGAAAATCCGAATGGGCGATTATACTATTTTTTTTCTCTAGCCGCTGCTTCAGTTAGAGAAAATGCAGAAGGACTGGAAAGTTTTGAAAGAATTCAAATGTGTGCGCCTTGCGAATTTTGAGTAAATTAAAAAATGGAGACTTCCAGTGGCTGCGGTGTCGTCCGTATAATTCGTGGCCCAAGAAAGACGTCCCACACACAAGCAAGACGGCGAGTTAGACCCCCGCAGCAAGAGCATTAAACACTCTGCTGCGGGGTCGATATTGGTTGCCCAAGCAAGACACGAGTTTAACGGCGAGAAGAGAAATGTAACGACCGACGGCCGGAGACTGACGTCAAAGGGCCAAATCGTGGCAACTTTGGCCTCAAATACCCACTAAAACACAATACAATAATGAAAAATAAACACAAACTTTCATATGAAAATACCTACTAATAATAATAATACGGAAATGATCCTTGCTTTGGCCACCAGCCTTGTGATGACAGGGTTTCCATTATATTACACCTTATCTTGATGTGTTTGTCATTTAAAACCCTAACATTTTGTTTTAGCTTGACCTCATAGCCAATATTGATATGCACGTAGGGCATTAGCTCTGCCAAAATCCAAAGCAGATGTCTGGAAATCACACCCAAAGAGTTCCCATAAATAATGTTATGGTATCATTCAAAAGATTTCATCACGGATGTAGTACATAAACTCGCAGTATCTTCTCAAAGTCCGTCGAATAGACATGGAGATTTTTTTCGACCAGAGATCTTTGCAATCTATGAAATAAAATTTTGCTGAATACTCCCATCCGATAAATGTTATGAAAAATCCAACCATTTAGTCGAGATGGAGAATATCTTTGCACTCCCTTAAATAAAGTGTGAGAAGGTTTCCATCCAATATATTTGGTGAAATCCAACCATTGAAAATGCCTGCACACGACACCCTCACATGATCCCCACATTGCAAAACCCTAGGGAAAATAATTTTTTATTACTGCATATTATTATTTTTTCAATTTTTTTAGACTGCTCAATGATAAAAAAATGTCCAGGGTTTGTGTAATAAAACTAAAAATTTAGGAAAAAATTAGTATTAACAATTTAAACATTGATAAATATAGAAAAATTAATCAAATGGAAAAAAGTAATGTATTAATAACAAACTAGTAGAAAAAAAGGAATGCAGGAGTCGAAACCCTATCACGCCACAAGGACATCCACCAGTCAAACCCACCGACCTTGTACCATGGCATTGCGATGAACCAAAATATAATGTTCTCTTAAGATGTAAAGAGTACGTGCATTATTTATTACAGGTTAATCTTGTTTTATTGAATTTTAAAAACTCCACTAAAAGTAAATACAAATTTTTTGAAACGAAATATATGGACGCCGCTATTATAATTGTCTTTCTACAAAATTATACCATGCAATGTAACAAAAGTATGCATTTTAAATCTTACAAGCTATGGATGGACATTGATTGCTCTTAATCTTATGTCTACCTATGTAACATGATCCCATTGAAGAAAATTTAAAGATAAAAAGCACACGCTTACATATGAAATATGAAAAGAAGATTCAAAGATAAATGACAAATATAAATATATAAACAAGAGTAACGAGGTGGCAATGTCTATGACATTGCTACTTTTTGTTTGTCACAATTGTGGTTGACATAATTCTCTTGATTGATGGGAGAATTGGTCAAATACATTTTACATATTTTATTATAACAATAATTTTTTAATTATAATTAAATTTTAAAAAAATAAAAATAAAATTTTAAAACATCTAAAATTTAGAATAAAGTATATATTTATTACATAGACAATAATTATTTTTAAAATAAAAATAAAAAAATTAATTTATATTTGAAACTAAATTTAAAATCAAAATTTAGTAAAATTATTTTTAAAATAAAAATAAAAAACTAATTTACATTTGAAACTAGTTTAAATTCAGAATTTATACAAAAAATACTTCATTTTATCATGTATCACTCCTACTTTTAATTCTAACAAACTAAAACATCAAGAAAAATCAAACATATGAAGGTTGAGAAGACTTCCTTCCAACTGCCGTTGATGAGATTTTCCTTCCAACAGCCTCTAATTATGAAAGTTTTTCAATTTATGTCTTGATTAATGCAGTAACACATGCCAGAGGTACTTGAGATCTTTTCTATGTACTGTATTTTGAAGACTCAAAAAAATGTCACAAACTTGCATCCCTGACTCTGCATTTCAAGCCATGATTTTGGCTATTTCATGATTTTTCTTGTTGCAACTGTTTCACGTGCAACCCCCTATTCTCTTCCGTTTCACGTGTCTACTGAACATAATACTCATATTCTAACATTATTTAATTTAAGTTCGAATTTCAAATTTTAAAATATGCATTAATCAGTGGCATGCTACTCTAACATTATTTAATTTCAGTTCGAATTTCAAATTTTAAAATATGCATTAATCAGTGGCATCAAGCATGGTAGATGGATGGTGTAGGTATACATTCCATTCCCCGGTTTGCTCGCTCAGTTGGAGTGTTGGAGTCCTGGTATCTATTCATATAATCCTTCCCTGTCTTTCTGGCCTGTAGCGTGAGGTAATAAACAGTCTTATTACCTAACGATGCAGAGCCCATTCGAAAGTCCACGCCAATTTAATACTCCATAGCACTATCTCGGACTACCAGCTTACTTGGCGGATAGTTCGTGTAAAAATAATAGTTCTTTAAAAGTTTGGAATAAAATTCCAAGTAGAAAGGGTACTTATTTAAGTGATGGTTGGAATAAACCTGAGTTAGTTTGGTGGCAGACGGATGACATAAGTATTAGGAAAGCTGCACCATAAAATCCAAGATGAATGATGATAAAATCTGAATGTAAAAGCAACTCACATTTAAATTGAAAAAGTAACGCGAAACCCTAAAATTTTATAAACAATCAGATGAAATCTTAATTTATTTTATGAGAACTTTTCCACAAATTTGAAAAATGTGATCATTTTAATTTATAAATATTTCGTGCAGCTAAACTTCCAACAACCCGTGTAAGTGATTATTTCAATAAACATATTCAAATAATGGGTATGTTAATTCTTATTTGTATTTATAAAAACTTCTTTTAGTTTTAACATTAATTTTGTTTAAAATTGAAAAAAAAAATGATCGAGATAGAACCAGCTCACTTCTATTGGTTGAGAAATAAAAAAGTAGAAATAAAAACAAACTCATTTCTCATAATTTCTCATAATATTTCAACGTTCTATACACTACCAATTGAGGTCATTAATGATTTCTATACATCTCAACCTTAAATTTTCATCGATGTATATATTAGCATATTCACATCGGAAACTAACTGTGAGTTTCTATTTGAAACTGCTCTTTACCAGAAATTGAGATTGCTTCGATCATTGGAGAATCTAAAATATAGCACCACAATTATGCTTACGTGTTTCTGAAAGCGTTGTAGCCAGTGAAAGTAGCTTTAAGAACTTGTTTCCTGTGATAGTCCAAGCTCTTGTCGATATTTTAATATTTAGATTCAAGTAATCCACTTTGACTGCAATTTGTAAACAAAAGTAGAGTTTTGCATTATTCGATTTATGAAAGGTCGGGTTAAGTTCATAAGAACAGATTGAAACTACAATCATAATTCAGTCGTGATAACAAGATATCGACAGCAACAGCGCCCTCTTATTAAGACCGTTTAAAATTAGAGAATTTGAAGTACATATGTCTAGCAGCCTTCTTTTGGAAGAGCCGTTTTCTTATTTGACTTTGCACTGAAACCATTTGAATAGCGAAGACCCATTTTCTATTCAAATGGCTCCATTGAATAGGTGTAAGTGATTATTTGAAATTCCAACGGGTTGTCGTGCAGCTTAATTTATAAATTCAAATGTGTTCATTAACGAATTTACCTTAAATAAGGCGAAGGGGTAAGCTATGGATACAATAGTACTGAGATTACAGTAAAGTGACAGTAAGTTATGACAGTTTGCACATCTAGTGGGATTGGCATCTTCGTCCAAACCCAGAGCTCGCCCGAAACGGAAATTCTCATCAAACATGGTAATCGGTGGCATCAAGGATGGTAGATGGATGGTGTGTAGGCGTTGTTCAGGTGAGCCATAGCAGTCCCCTCATCTGTCGCCAGTCTCCCCTCATCTTGATGCATTTAATTATCCAGCAAAGACTGTCGCCAGTCTCCCCTCATCTTGATGCATTTAATTATCCAGCAAAGATAGAGGGTTGGATTTCCCGGCAGTTAGAGAGCAAACGATTCCAGCAACTGGAGGGCAACCTGTTATAGCAGTGCGGGCCAAGTCCATCTATGTAGACAGATATGGAGAGGAGGGCCCAAGTGTCCACGTATGCAGGTTGAGGGAATCTGCAATCGACATAAGGGTAAAAGTATAAGCACCATAAAAACATTAACGGATATCACAATCCCGATAGCTTTCATTATTGCTAAATTGTTGATTAAATGTAAACATAGTCATCATAGCAGTGAATCGAACCACGACCATTGTGAGAAGTTATAAAAAGGTAAACATTACAATGTCGACTAGCCCAACTGGGCATAACCCAGTTCCACGGGGTAACTGGACACGCTCATACAGATCCATCCCAAGTGATGACAATGTATGCAACCACACAAACCAAGCCGTGAAATTCAAACCACTTTTCAACTTGGAGAACCCTCTTGACTCTGGAGATTATTTTGGAACCCGAGTACCTGGCCATGGATGCCGCTCAAAGGTAGCAGCGGCCGATTACACCCCTATCGGCTAAACCTGTATAGATAGGGCTGTGAGTTAGACTCTTTCCTCGAATAACAAATATACAAAGGTTGACATTAATAGAGCTAAGCTATGATATTAATATACAAAGGTTGACATTAATAGAGCTAAGCTATGATATTATTTACATATGCGAGGAGTGGTCAGGAAACACTCGGCGAGGCTTATCCAGCCTACTCGTCGAACCCTCATCTTGTGGAGACAAAACTAACACAAATTGGTAAAACCTTAAAAATGAATTAACAACCTCATAATAAAACCCAAACAAGAACTGGTGTATACCTATAAAGTGCAAGCAAAGTGAAGTTTCCTCTAACGCCATCATTGCAAGGAAGTTGATGGGTTCCCTTGCAAATAAATAGGGACCCATCATTAGCATATGGAAACCATCAAATGAATCAACTATAAGATAATGCAGAGATTTAAACGATGACTATAACTATGCAAATAGCAGTTAGATGCATAGAAAATATGCAAATGCTATCAAGTATTCACCCGGGTACAATGAACCAGTAAGAGAATATGCAAATGTTATCAGGTATTCATCCGGGTATAATGAACCAGTAAGAGATGGTGATATACAGCTTCGAATTCAATAGGTAAGCCACACCAGGTAAGCCACTTGAGGAGCAACAAAACTACTGCAATTAAACTTTTGAACGCTCAAAGCTCAGGGCCAGAATGGTCGATACCGTCCTAAAGGGCTCGAATGAATGGGAATCAGACCAAATCCAAATGAAGCGTACAGTGATAAGACTGAAGGTATTCCCCATACACGAGGACCATGTACTCTTCTCCAAACACGCTGTTGAGGAATGGGCACCGTGCTTGCATATGAACTGGATTAATTAACACGCTACAGAAGCTTACGCAACAGCGCTGCCGGCTCCTAGGACGTGAAAACCGAAAACAATGTCACTTGTACTCAACCAATCAAATACTAAATAAATACCAATTTTAAAAAATTGTAAATATAAAATAATATTCATGTACCATATTACAACATTGGTGAAATACAAAAATTTAAAACTAGGTGTTGGATTAATTCACCTACGTGAAAACTAAATGTCATGGACATAATAAAAACATTCCTACCTATACTAATACTGAGAGAATGAGTGGAGTCCACCGAATCTCACACTCTAACCACCCCTTCACAAAAAACATGGCAGTGATAATCCCTCACTTACTCCGTAAAGATTTATTAAACTCTATATACCAGTTGTATGGTTCTCATTCACCACATTCCCGAAAATAACCTGTTAGATAAATTAATATTAACGAGTTTCCAATGTAGATATATCTACATTGGTGTTGATGGAGTTCTTTGTAACACCTCAGTTTTGATCCATAGATAATTAATTGGCTATAACTCTAGACAATGGAGTCTAAGTTGACGTATGACATAAAACATGATTATTTACGCAGTATATTTTGGCTCATAAACTTGTGTTGCAAATATAATACAAAGACCACTACACACATGAGGAAGAAAATGAAAGGGAACAGAGCCCACGAGAGGGGAAGAAAATGGGCTTGGGGGGCTAGCTTGAAAATAACAATATTTTATTTCTACCACCCTTCAAACTAAGTTCTCAACCTTAATCGATGCACATTAACTATTCACTAACCATGAGATTAGTTGTCCCAAAAGAGAGACGTGTGGACTTCTTGCGAAGGCATGTAGCCACTTCTTAACATGCAACATCCAACATGTGATTTTTGGGCATGGTTTTTCTTTTTGCTAATTGCATTTGTAATTCTTTGTTGTTTCATTATGCTTTGTCCCTATGTTGGCATGCCTTGTTGCCAAGCATTAACCATGACAAGAGTTTTGGGTGAATGTTTATGAAAAGAAAGGTTATTTCTCATAGTCTAAATCCTTGGTTCTTAACACTATAGTTTTCCTTGCTTGCATTGGATGCTTTGTCTCTATGTTGGCATGCCGGGTTGCCAAGCATTAACCATGACTAGGGTTTTGGGTGAATGTTTATGAAAAGAAAGGTTATTTCTCATAGTCTAAATCCTTCGTTCTTAATGCTACAGTTTTCCTTGCTTGCAATGAAGCACTGGAGGGAAAGGGGATTGCTTAAAGGGATACATGGTAGAGAAGGGGATTCCATTCATTGTATTTTGTAGGTTGAAAGGGAAGAGCTTTGGGGTTAAACCACAAGTAGATTGGACTAAAGATAACATCTAAACTTCCCAAGTTAACTAAGTGTAAACAAGAAATACAAGAAAGAAGGAATATTGGTACTTGGTGGCTAGCCCCTCTTCTTGTTGATGAGAATGAATAGTAATTGAGTCACAGGCATTGTCTCTTGAAACTTACACATCAACCAAGAAACAATCTTCTAGATCAAGTATATTCAAAATAGTAAATAATCAATAAATTGACCAAAACCCTAGCTAACCCTAGTTAGATTGAACCGAATTAGCAACATCAAAATAATTCAAAGAAAGAATGATGATATTGGGGAGGGAAAGAAAATAGATATTTATTATAAAAATCAATGGACAACAACTACAAAATAATATTTGATTAGTCATCAACACCTCATCACTTGAGCCTTGGGTTCACCTAGTTTAACCTACTTATTGTGTCTCCTTGGTCACTTTGATTTCAAATAAAGATGAAAGACAAGGCTCTCAAATCAAGGGAAATAAATAGAATCCCAAAATCTTGATGATTGTCCATAAAGAGGATTAGGTCAAAAAAAAACCAAGGCTTTGAAGAAGGTCCACTGGCATAAGGACAAGTTGGATGATGGTTCCCCTCATTACCACCAATAGGTCCCTATTTATACCAATTAGAAGAGGTTAAAAAGTGGTTAGGGTTGTTGGCACAAAAATAAGGGTAGTACAAGTATACAAGCCTCGCGATTCCTTCTTAAAAGGGTGTAAAATTTCAACACTTTATATTTTTTTTGGGTCATTTTGGATGCATATGCTCCTTGCAAAAGGAGAAGGTGCATATAAAATGTTGCATGCACGTATGCTTTGAAAACTAAGTTTTTAAAATGAAACGGACGGAAAATGATGGGATTAAGAGCAAAATGATCCTTTTTTTCTTTAATCTTCTCACAAGGGGTTCACTCAGTGAACTTTTTACATTGCACGATCGTTCACATGATATTAAACAATATCCCTAATTTCACTAAATATTGGAAAATTCCTCCTAAAATTTTATTGTTGAACCCCCCTCCCAATATGCCTTTCCAATTAATAAAACCCCTAGTTTCACGAGATATTGTATGTATCCATTTTTATCAACCCATTTTTAATACCCCCTTTATATCATATTATCAATTTGTGACAAATAGGATCACTAACACATATTAGTATAAACAAACATGATGCTAAATAAAATAATAGAATAATGCTAATAATGATCCCACCAGGATTGCAGGAGTGATTGATCAATTTGTAGCGTTGGATAGTGGAAGACCCAACGAAATAGTACTGGGAAGGAAAAATGCGTAAAAGGAAACCCGGTCAAGAGATAAACATAACAAAGAATTTAGAATGCTAATAGTCCAATAGTTAGTGCAATGCTTAGAAAATATGAGAATTACAGATGTTTCACACCATAGCCTGCCAATCTACCAATTTTATATACTGTAAATATAAGTATAGCCACAGAGAGCTCATGTTTTCTATAAGCTTAATAAATTAAACTCTATAAAAATGAAAAATTGAAAACCTTTCGTGGATGGACTCCCATACCTTCCTATCAAAACAAACATCATTGATGTTTAAACCCAAATAAACATAGAAAAAATTCTCTTACTTTCCAATAACACCATATGATCATGTGCATATCTTGGATTTGGGTCATTCACAAGATGCAATGAATTTCCTCCACTTTAACAACATTTAGTTACATTTTCTTGGGTTATATCTTTTTCTTTTTTTATCTTTACAAGAGAGGGGAAAATATCCATTGTTAGGTTTCAGGCATGCAATAGTTATAAAGATACATAGATGATGAAACTTATACGATACCATTTCAGGGTAACGATATATAACACATAGGGTATGAAAATAAGGATTTAGATTTTCAGCTATGTTCATGTCAATTCCAACACAATACTAAGACGATTTCTTACATATAAGAATTGAAATTACAACTATGAATGTGCCAAATATAACTCAATCTAACAACCATTCCTAACTGGCAATGTGAAAATGTTAAAGAAGAATACAAAAGTTGAAAGAAATAATTAGTCAAGAAATATTGATCTAACTTTTCTTGGTTCCACTGAACCAAGAAATATTTATC
This sequence comes from Larix kaempferi, assembly GCA_027924585.1. Classification (NCBI taxonomy): domain Eukaryota; kingdom Viridiplantae; phylum Streptophyta; class Pinopsida; order Pinales; family Pinaceae; genus Larix; species Larix kaempferi. The sequence goes on from BSBM01000927.1 coordinate 7,213,376, forward strand.
TCACTTTTTTTGGTTGTCATGGAGCAAGGTTTGATTGAATCTCAATACCCACCTAAACCCCAACCTAAAAAATTAAGAGTTTGATCTTTTGCTCGAACTACAAAAAATACAATATAATTGTTCAACTCAGGAATACCCAATTAGGTACATCTCTTAACTTAAAGATGAAAAACAATATAACATGAATTCAAACCAAACCTAAATAAGCTATTAAATGAGGATTTCTCAAGGCCAATAATCCAAAGAGATTTCCATTTATATATCATTGGAGGGTCCTTAAGTTTTAGGTGGGTATGAATTGAGCCCATGATTTGGAGGTATGAATCCATCCCACGATTTGGAGGTTATTCCTCAACCCACCCAAATAAAATAACCCCCAAACTTTATATCAATGCGTCAAATTAAAAGCCCCCCTTGACCCCTTAATACAAGGAAATATATTTTTGAGGTTTTTAAGAGTATTCAAACCCCGTAAATCTTCTTGAAGACATTTTTGACATTTGCAAAAGAACACAACTAAAGTTGGCAAAAAATCATATATCATTCAATGAGAAGCCAATTGCTCATGCATAATGAATAAAACCCTTTCAGCTAATCATTTAATTTTGAAAAATATATGAATTCATTTGATATTCATTTAAGTTTGAAATCAAGATATGAATTCATTTGGTATAAACTCCGAGCCAAGCCAAATACCAGGGCAGTAAAAAGTTAACGCTGCATATAAAACTAGCGAACCTTTGTCTTAAATACCTGCCGATACCAAGCGCGCACAATATTGTATCGAACCAACTGCTTGATCTCTATACCGTATTCATCCACATATTTGCTTTCCAGAAAATCTTCAAGGGCGCAAACAAGCTCGGATTTTATCATCCCACTACGATTGCCTTCCTCCTCATGAAGTAACTCTGTGATTTTTAATCCAAACAATAAGTGATCTGACAGGAAGAATTTGCTATCAGCAAGGACGAATTTCACCATTCTGACAATTTGTTTAACTATATCCATACTTCACAGCGTCTCTCTGCTAGCCGCATAGCGGTGAGGTTTCTCTTCACTATAGGAAGAGGTGAGCAGGGAATGAATCAAGAAGAGCCCTTGCTGAAGTGCCATACTCAGTAGATGAATATTCCGCTCCACCTCTTCATTATCATCATCATGGCCGCTGGTACTGATTGGATCTCCATAATCATCTTCTTGGCCTCTAGAACAAGATCTAGTCTGAGCTTGATGAGCTGTAAATGCATCATCATGCCACTCTTGTAGACGGGAGATACACACTGTAAATGCATCATGCCGCTCTTGTAGACGGGAGATACACACTGATACAGAGAACCGTCATGCAATGTGAAGAATCGAAAAGGCGGACATTAATGCTCTTCCATGCAGCTGTGAGAATTGTCATTCCATTGTAAAGGTCTTCATTCACTATATCGCATGAATATAGTCGCTGTATATTTATTACTTGGAAGAAGTATTTGTATCCATAAATTGAAGAAAACACCTTTCTGTTTTCTGACTTGTATTGGCAATATAGACGGACTAGATTCACCTTTCTGTTTTCTGCCCTGTATTGGCAATACAGACAGACCAGATTCAATTTCTTTCACAGGACTTTCCACTGCCCTAATTCCTCATCTGGATTTCTATTTCTATGACTCGATCTCTTCTTCTTCAGAAACTGCGCACACAGATTTCCAGCAGCAACCAATTCATTCATCAGTTGTTTCATCTTTGTCTCGTTCAAGATCTGAGTGTAGTCCGGAATGATGTGAAGCCCTAGACTGAGGGTTACGCTGTGTTGTTGAGAATGTATTCACACATTTATTGCTTCAGCTGGGTCTGGGGAATGGCATTGTGAATGTGGAAGGGCTGACGTGTGTATGGATTAATGGCGTCGTGTTTGGTGTCCCAGATAGTTTCCAATGTTTTGTGGTTGTACAGAACCTGAGAGAAGTCTTCTGCATATGACAATTTAATTGGATCATAAGCAAATTCTTGCATCACACTGTCAACATACTCTTCAGGAAGAAGATCATCATCATCGAAACCCATTTTTCTTCTTCCGATGGTATGAAACAATGCACCAGAGAATTTTATTGTCCTTCGTAACTCGTCCAACAATTAAAAAAACACTGATATCATGAGAAACATTTTGCAATCGGATTAATAGTAGTTTGTTTAAAAAGATATAAATTGACCAAAAAGAAAAAAATACACTTAGTTAAGTGTGGAGTGCATATCCTCTTGAGTTAGTTAATTGCCTTATTTTCTTTAGTGAATTAATTATCTATTGCATGACTGCAAGGTGGTTGATTGCATGACTGCAAGGTGGTTGATTGCATGTGGCTACATGGTCCGTTAACTTTGAGTTGTTAGCATTTCACTCTAGTGTTGGTGAGTGTCTCTAGATATCTCTAAATCATTAAAATATAAGATCTCTTATTATAAAAGCTTCAAATTTTTTTACAATTTTTCATTTCAACAATTTTCAAAGGTAGAGACTTTGTTGCTTATATTTTACTTTTGAGATTTTTTTTAAACTTCATAAAAATATTATTAAATATTTAAGTTATTTATAATGCAAACAACTTAAGATCCGGATTGTATTGGATTCCTGAAAGCTAGCAAATGAGGAAATTGAAGGTAATATTGAATTGGGCAAGAAAGCTTGCAATAGAATATGGAACTCAAGAGATGAATTGTTAGAAGTAGTGGGCTTTCCCTGACTGGAAAACTTGGACGATTCCCTTCCAAGTCGATTGAAGATTGAAGAGGTTGAATGGTTATCGAATGCAGAAGACATAGAAATCAGTGGCCAATGCTGAAAACATCAAGAATTTTTAGGTCAATAACCTTCGGGTTCAAACAATTATCCAGGATTGGATCAAGGAATTTGAAAAAGGAGATCCATAAGGGAATCACAGAGTATATATTTTAGATCGAGCTACACTTAGAATATCCAAAGCTATATATTTTGAGCCGATTGATGGACATTTAGGCCAGATGTCATCGGCATTTTCGGGGAGATAAATCAACTATGTTTGAATTTGGGGAATCTAGCCATGGTAAAACATTGGATGTAGATGTCACTGCACAGAAAACAAAAGCCACAGTTCCAGGAGTGCCCGAAGAAAAAATATTGGAAACTATTTCTTAGTGACCAATTTTTTGGTTGAAATATGTAATTCGTAATTTGAATAGTAAACTTTGTGCGGCAAAGAATGGAAATTAGGAGTGGGACCGTTAGCAAAACTTTTCGGTTCCAGAGAGTTTTTTTTGTTTATTTTTAATTTGGTAAAGTCATAATAGAATAACTTCTTATATATGGATTCCAAAACTAATTGAAAGGGGTTGGTAACCAAAGGACTCTGGGGATTGTATGGAAGAGGAGGAAGCTTGATCTTTTTCGCCCCAAGGAAAATTGTAATATTGACTGTTACTTATTGTTTTGACAGAAATGAAGCACATAATTGATTTTCAAGTTAGAAATTGAATTTCTATGTTCTCATATTTCTGTGATGATATTATGCCTTCTATGTCCCGAGTCATATATTTATGTATTCTCAGTGCATAGTTTATGTTCAAATACTTCATTTCTGGAAAGGCGGGAAAGGTCAATCTCCTTTATGTTTGCGAATGAAGTGGTTTCTTAATTAACAATTTTATTTAATTGTATTTTAAATTGATGAGTTCTATAAACGAGTCAGTGATTGAGTCACTGGAATTTTCTATCTATATTCATAAATCTTTTCTACACAGATGCATGTGGTGGTAGGTATGAACGAAAGGTGATTTTATGGTCTCTTTTTCTGTTTCTTGCTCTGCCATTTTGATATTATTCTGTGTTAACTTAGAAGAATTTTAATCCTTTTTAAGTAACACGGGTTATTTTTCTTATATGCATCCAGCTTTAATTATAATCATATTTGCAATTTACTGTTTGCACTCTATTAGACTTAGTTCTGGAAGTTGTAGACACTTCTTATTGTTTTATCTTTTTCTTATATAATAATAAAAATATATAAAAGGGAAATAACAAATAAAATCAAAAAGGAATTCTATTAACCTCGAGTCTCTCCTCTTAGAGAGTAGTTCCAACAGAAAACAGGGCCGCAACTCGTCGTGGTTGATATCCCAAACAACATCGAATCTAATTAGGATTTGTGAACGAGAATTCCCCTTTTAGTTGACACATAGATGCACAATTTGTATTGTCAATAAATGGAACAAGAAGGAGGGCCTGATTAAATGAATGACTGGGCAAAAAGTGATTGTTCCCTCTACAAGTCATTCATCCTCTGACCTACATACCTTTCTTGCAACTCCTTATACATCCCATAGAGCTCAAACTCCACCTCAAATCGAGCCTATGACACCTGTGACTACAAACCCAATTTTTCAGTTTTTACAGCCATCCTGGGTCTTAGCGCAAGTAGCCAGAAGGGAGTTGGGATTACCAATTGGTGAAACATCTCCCCTCCCTTGGATACTTGTTCCAGCTCGGGAAAATACTGATGCTCATTCTTCTACACCCAGATATCGGTTGTCAAATTTTTTGGTCAGCAGAAGCGACCTTGTTGAACTCGATTCTTAGTCTCCTTTAGAAGGTGGAGGTGATCCACCCTCTCCACCTGATTCACCACCCAGGAAACCTCATAATTCTTCAGGCGAGTAATCATCATAATCCACTCCGCCTCGAATCCCACCAAGAAAATTCCTGATGCTTCAAAACCGGCAAAAGATGTTACCATTCAATTTTAGGTTTCTTCTCTACCCCTATCCATTTCTATGTTCGTGAAACGTTTGTGAAAACCCAGTTTGGAAGAAAATTTGAAAGAAGCGATAAAAATAGAAAGAGATATGTTGAGTCTAAAAGGTAATCCAAGGGTAGACGATGAACCAAGAACTTCAACCACGATTGGAAAACATGATCAAGAGAGTTCCAATATGGAAAGATTGCAGCGGATATTGAAGAAACATTCCATTGACGTAATTGATCAAAAGAAGAACACCACTAAAGCACCTCATCCACGAAACTTCTATAGCCCCCCATACAAAAGGCCTAATCCTCCACCTAACAAAAATCCTCCTCCCACTGATGGGATTAATGTTGAATATCTTCTCAGTGTCTTCAAAGCGTTGATTTCCAATTATGATAATGTGGTAGGAAGAACAAACGAAACTGAAGAAGAGAACATTGAAAGTGGAGAAGAAGAGTTTGAAGAAGATGAAGAAACACCAGAAACCGGGGTTAACTTTATTTGGGACATAGCACCAGATCTATTCGAGGATGATGAGGTTAATGAAAAACAAATAGTTCACATGGTGCAACATTCGTACAATACACGGAGTAAGGGTTATGTTGGGGACTCTGATGTTCCATCCACATCATAAAATCCTAACCGACAGATCATGAATCAAAAGTCTTTATCTTCTACAGCTTTATCCCTTTTGGATTCTAACTTTGATTATGAATTTATATAAGATCTGAAAAGAACTAAAGTGAACATTTCACTTTTTTAATTACTTAAAATACCACAAATTCAGAGAAATGTTAGAAGTACTCTCATGAATTTGAATTCTAACAAATCTTGTGGTGGATCTTTTCAGGTACACAAAAACAATATTAAAGCTGCCCAAAATAGTGAAGCTATGAGTAAAGTGAAGGGTAAGAAGGTCACAAGTAAAGAATTGGTTTGAAGAACTCCTCCTTTCCTATTGACTTTTGAAATATTTAATAAAAATGCGCACAATCGTATGGTTTACTCGGGGCTTCTAGTAATATAATTCCTTTCTCTATATGTCAAAAATTGAATGTCAAACCTAAAAAGAGTGAAACTCAAACTATCCAACTTGATAGGACTACAGTGAAAGTTTTAGGCGAAATTAATAATGTTGTCATTAGACTATATTCTAATCACGAGGTCCATAAAATTATTGATATTGTAGTAGTCGACATTCCTGAAGCCTATGGTTTATTGTTGAGTAGGGACTAGTCAAAGAAGTTGAATGGTTATTTTTCCATGGACTGGTCACATCTCTGGTTTCCTTTTAATGGTCATCCGAATCAAATTCGAGTTGACATGGAAAGGCATATGAGACATGTTTTGACTGAGTTTCATGACTCCAATGAACCTATTTCCCCTAACAATTCTAAACTTGGCAATTATTGTTTCGACATTTTTTTTTGGAAACTTTACTGATGAAATTTCACCTCATGCTGAATCTAATTTACAATATGAGGTTTTATGCACTAATGATGTTCAAATAGATTCTGAACCGACATCTCTTAAAGAGACAAGTAATGAGTTCTAGACTTTATATTTTTACGGTGCTAAATCTAAAGAAGGTGTGGGAGCAGGGTGTATTTTGGAAGATCCAAATGGAAACACGACTTTTCTTGCCTGTAGATTAGAGTTCGAATGTATCGATAACTCTGTAGAATATGAAGCCTTGATTCAAGGGTTAAGAAAAACTATCAATAAAAATGTTAAATCCTTAAAAAAAAATTGGTGACTCTGAAATCATTGTCAGGCCGGTTCTGAAAACCATTCATTGTAGTTCGAAACATTTAAAGTCTTATCGACAAGAGGTATGGGATTTAATGAAAAAATTTAATGATATCAGTTTTGCATCCATTCCTCATAGTCGAAATTCATATGTTGATTTATTTGCTAACGTCACTTCAAAGTTAATTCTGGTGGATAGATTCATGGCTAACTCTTTTTTCTGTAGAATTGTTGTTCATACCTTTTGTGGCCGATAATCTCACGAATTTCATATTTTTTGATGACGATGAGCAAATTATCAATTTTCTTACCTCACAAGAAACGTTTAGAGATTCTTCCATCGATGAAATAAAGCATGATGAAACGCTTCAGGAGTGGTCTGAAACACACAAACCCTAAGGGGTTGAAAATGAGAAGATTCATGGAAATATGATTCCTAGGCCTGTGGTAAGGCTAGAAATTTTTTACGATGTGCAAGATAAATTAAAAAAAAAGTCTAATTGCAAGACCAACAGTTTCATTATGTGGTATGAAGTTATCAATCTAGGGACTAATGATGATCCACAAAATATTAATCTCGGCGCCAAATGTTTACCATCTGAGAAATTGGCCTTTACCAATTTATTTAAAGAATACGAAGATGTTTTTGCATGAAAGTATTGAAAGTATTTGCATGAAGATGTTTGATACTAAAATTATTCAACATGTTATTCCACTCAAAGCGGATGAAAAGACTTTCCAATAGAAGTTAAGGAAGATGCACTCGAGTATGGAACCGCTTGTCAAATATGAAATTGATAAGCTACTTGAATCTAAGATAATTTTTCCAGTCCAACATACGCAATGGGTTGTGAACTTGGTCCCAGTCAGGAAGAAAATTAGGGAGATAATATTATGCATGGATTTCATGAATTTGAATAGAGCATCAAAGAAGGACAATTATCTGGTACCATCGATGAAGCAGATATTGTAGTCTACATCTAGTTCTGAAATGTTTTCATTATTATATGGCTTCTCGGGATATAATCAAGTTCTAGTGTTACATTTCAATTAACTAAAAACTTATTTTAGGGCTAAATGGGGAACCTATTGCTACAGGAAAACTCCATTTGGCCTGAGTAATGCGGGTGCCACCTTTCAGAGGGAAATGGACATTTCATTCAGGGGTTTAATCAATAAATTTGTAGTGGTATATCCAAACGATGTCACTATATTGTCGAAAAAAAGGAGCGAGCACCTTTTTCATTTGAGACGGGTTTTAGAACGATGTAGGAAGTATGACATATCCTTGAATCCAAAGAAATACATTTTTGCAGACACTAAAGGTAAATTTCTAGGGTTTATTGTCTCGAAGGATGGAATTATGATTGAACCAGAAATAACGCAAGCGATATCCAATATATCTCCTCCCGTCAGCAAGAAAAATATGCAGTCTTTCCTCGGGAAAATTAATTTTGTCCACATATTTGTTCCCAATTTTTTCGAAATTGTTAAACCTTTGCAGGCCTAATGAAAAAGGATGTTGATTTCAAATGGGAATCAAAAGGGAAAAAGGATTTATATCGTATCAGGGAAGCCATCGCTCAAGCCCCCTTGTTAATAAGTTTAGATTTCAATAAAGAGTTCATTTTGTATACATTTTCTTCTGAAACAGCATTCGTCGCTGTACTTACTCAAAAATATTGTTTGAATAATGATTTATCCATTTCTTTTATGAGTGCAGGGCTAAAAGGAGAAGAGTTGAAGTATTATGAGGTTGAAAAACAATCCTACTCAGTGTTCAAAGAAGTAAAACATTTTAGGCCTTACCTCCTAAAATCCAGAACGAAAGTCATCATGTCATATCCCGCTGTAAGAAAATTACTTGTGCACAAGGAACTAGGTGAGAAGAGGGCCAACTGGGTCACTTGCATTCATCAATGGCACATTTCCTCGCTACCAACAATTTCACGGAAATACATCAATGTCCCTTTACTGATAAATTTTGGCAAATGCTCGACGTCAACTCAATTATTCACATTGGTAGAATTATTCTATGTACCTTGATGCCCATTGTCATCATCAGTGGGTAGTCCCACATTGGTTAACAATATTCATCAATGAATGGTAATCAAATGGATTATCTCATGTTCAACGTCAACACAACTATTCACATGATGAAGAATCGTACATCGGACGAGTTGTTTGAAGACCTTGGGCACTTGTAGCATCCTCATGTTTTGTTGTAGCCTAGGTTGTGAATTTACCATATCATATCTTGGTACCATTTGGATAGTTCATTGATATCTGTTATACTCATACATAGATCTACTGTGTATCCTATTCATGGCTATGATCTAATTATTATGACATGGATCCACATTGTATTGTTCAGTGGCCATGAATTTTTATATGGATATGTAGTGTCTTCCTTCGCAGCCATATTTCTTAGGACATTATTATCGGCAAAGATACTTTTATTTTCTTTTTGTAGGTGTCCACCCTTCAGTAGTTTCCCGCTGGACTCCTTTTGACTCTCGGTTTAGCTCTTTCATTTATTTTTAATGTGTTTCGGCCATCAAATCGTCTTCTTATCTCATACATTAGGGGGCATCTGTTACAACCAAAACAATATCACCACTGAACTTATGTAACTCAAGAGCCTTGAAATACACTTACAGAAGACCCTTGATTATGTTCCATGCTCAAACTACATCAGAATCCCATAAATATGGATATACGTGCTTTTCCTTATATAAACCCGCATACAAACTAGACATATGTGTCTTCCATTTGTGCAACCCGCGTACATTTGGAGAAATATCATTCTTGAGTGGAGGTACAGGTTTTTGGAGTTGGTTCTGCAACCAACTTATCCATCTGAGCCCTTATAAAATTTAGTATTGACCGGGAGGAAGAGGAGGCTTGAATATAGTAAGAAACTCTTGATAATAGAGGATTCAAAGTGGGTTGAGGAAATTTGGGCATGAGGGTTTGATACCTTGGTGAAGTAATCAAATTTTAATCTTTGTTGAGTCATCTGGAGGAAATCGGGATATGCTAGAGGATTTGGCTTCTACAGAAGGCTTTCCTCAGGTATCGATTGTAACATTCAATCATTTTTGCGAAGTAATACAAATTGTTTTTCTCCCCCCCCGCAAATCAAGTGTTGCTTTGGTTTGCAATATTGAAAAGTAATTTTTAGTATTGTTTTTACAATTTCAATTATAATTTTATATGCTTGGGAAGAAAGGTGGTTTTTTTGTGTGTTGAAGCAGGTTGCAAGCGATAACATTGGATGAGATTAGCTTCTTCATCAAAGGGCGAATTGATCATGCTACAAGAGGTAAGTTGTATCCCTTTTCATTTTTTTTTACTTATTTTGATATTGTGGAAAGAGACATGTGATTTCCCTTTTTTCTTCCTTTGACCATACCCTCACCCAGAGGCGGTGTATTCCCATCAAAAATCCCTCTCTACCACTCCATCTCTCTCTATATCGCTCTCACCTTATATCCCTATAGCCCTATCTCTTTCCATCAATATGACCCTCTCTCTCTCTATCTATCTATGTGTGTGTGTGTGTGTTTCCCTCCTCCCATGTCTCTCATAACCTTGAGCTCTCTCTCTCTCTCCACCTTCTGTTTACCTCCCTCACTATCCCTCCATGCATCGCTCCCTCCCTCTTTTATCCCTTAATCACTGGCTCTCCATGCCTTTCTCAGCAACCCTCCCTACCTTTCTCCCTCCCTCCTTGCCAAGTTTTGTTTCTCTCTGTCACTCTACATCACTAACTCCCTTGGTCATATCTCCCCTTCTCTCCCTCCATCTCTCTCTATCTCTCTCTCACCTTCTATCCCTCCAGCCCTATCTCTTTCCATCAATATGGCCATGTCTCTCTCTCTCTCCACCTTCTCTTTATCTCTTTCTCTTTAACTCAACTTTCCCATATCTCTCTCCAACCCCTCCATCTCTCTCTTTGACGCTCTCTCACACCTTCTATCCCTCCACGCCTATCTCTTTCCATCAATCTGGTCACATCTCTCCCTTCTTGCCTCTCCCCCCTCTCTCCCACGCCATCTCTTTATCTCTATGTATGTGTGTGTGTCCATCCCCCTCTCTCTCCCACAACCTATCTATCTCTCGCTATGTGTGTGTGTGTCCCTTCCCCCCTCTCTCTCATAACCTATCTCTCTTTCTCTCCACCTTCTATTTACCTCCCTCACTATCCCTCCCTCCATCACTCTCTCCCTCCCTTCTCCCTTAATCAATATCCCTCCATGTCTTTCTCAATAGCCCTCCATTCCTTTCTTCCTCCCTACTTTCCTTTGTATTTCTCTTTGTTACTCTCCATCCATAAATAACATTTCTATCTCTCTCTCTCTCCCCCTCCATTTCTCTTTGCCTCGCTGTCACCTTCCATCCCTCCACCCCTATCTCTTTCCATCAATATATCCCCATCTCTCCCTCCCTGCCTCTCCCCCTCTCTCCCACACCATCTCTCTATCTCTATGTGTGTGTTTGTTCATTCCTCCTCTCTCTCCAACAACCCCTCTCTCTCTATGTGTGTGCATGTCCCTCCCCCCTCTCTCATAACCTCTCTCTCCCCACCTTATTTTTACCTCCCTTGTTATCCCTCCCTCCATCACTCTCTCCCTTCCTTCTCCCTTACTCAATAACCCTCCATGCCTTTCTCACTATCCTTCCCTACCTTTTTCCTCCCACCTTTCTTTATATTTCTCTCTGTTACTCTCCATCCCTAAATCCCTTTCCCATCTCTCTCTCTCTCTCTCTCTCTCTAACCTTATATCATCCACCCCTATCTCTTTCCCTAGATTTTCCCCCCTCTATCCTTGATCCATGCATCTCCCCCCTATCTTCCACACCATCTCTCTCTACGTGTGTCTATGTGTCTCTCCCACCCTCACTCTCTCACAACCTCCCTCTCTCTCTCTCTCTCTCTCTCTCTCTCTCTCTCTCTATTTCTATGTGCGTGTACCTCCCCTCTCTTTCTCACGTCCTCTCACTCTCTCTCTCAATTTTCTCTTTACCTCACTCTCTTTAACTCCCTTTCTCATCTCTCTATCTTTATCCCCCTCCATATCTACTTGTCTCACTCTCAACTTCGATCCCTCCACCCCTATCTCTTTCCATAAATCTAGCCCCATCTCTCCCTCACTCCCTCTCCCACAACATCTCTCTCTCTCTCTCTCTCTCTCTCTCTAGGCTCTCTCCCCTCCCCCTCTCTCTCTCTCTCTGTCTAGGCTCCCCCCCTCTCTCTCTCTCTCTCTCTTGCAATGGTGAACACCTAACCATTAAGGCCTATTTCCAAGCCTTATCTAAATTTTGATGGTTTAAGTTGCCTTTCAGACGGACCTCAAATGTCTAATTACCAAGCCTTTACTTAGTTCGGATCTTCTCATCACTTTTTTCCATGACACTTATTTTTCACACCCGAAATACCCTAGTGCTCTTTTGGGTTCGCCTCCCGCAATGCTTCTCTAGTACACCCTTTCGGAATTTCCCGAAACGTGAAATCCTGAAATCCCAAAAACATGTGGGACCCGCAAACCTTTTGGGTTCGTGCGATTAGAACATCCCCCTTTGATCACAATGTTGTGATTCCCCTGAAACCCAAAAGCCCGAAAACTTTTGGTTTCATGCGGATAAAAAAACCTCCTTGTCGCGAGGTCGGGACTTCCAAAACCTGAAAGCTGGAAATTTTAAAATCTCCCAAAGAAACGAAAAGTCTCTCTTCCCGAAACGAAGAGTACAAAATCTGTTGATCGTTAAATTACAGTCAAAACTTTAAAGTAATTCAGGTTTAATTAGATTTTCATGCACATATTATCAGATTGAGTATACACAAATGAATACACTCACAAAACCAAATATTTCACACACAGAATTGATAATTCGATGCTTTTAATCATGAATCACGACAATACATACCCAAATCTACTTTATTCATTATGTTCTTCCTCTTTGTTACATTCTTCGACTGGATTTTACGTTCGCTAGTCTGTAATTGACCCTCAGGTCGGCACACACTCTCCATCTCTCCAAAAATTGCACTCAGATAATGATCAATGCTCTTTTATTCTGATCTCCACCTACTAAGAAGACAAAAACAAATCATTTCCTCTCCCCAAACTATCTCATAAAAAACGTCTACAATTTAAACTTTCTACAAATAAAAATATTTAATTTTTTTTTACCTTATCATGTGATCATCCCACCACATCGCTAGGCTCTTGATCTAACTTTGACAACTCTTCATATTCAGGTGCTTTCCGAATGCACCTGCATAAGCCTCCCTAATAAAGACTAGTTATGAGCTCCTACTCATAAGTTTTTCTATAGAATGACCTTCTTTATGTAGGGATCCTTCATCCATCCAAGTAGAATCCTCCATCGGGCGATCTTTCCACTTCACCAAGTACTCCAAGTATTCTTCCCTCCTGGTTGTCTTGCCAACATGTGTATCCAAAGTATGTTTAGCCTCTAAACTCTTCACCATAGGCATTTTTTTCAACCAGTATTTCTCCTTGCCTTCATTATAGTCAAGACTCCCATAAATTTGATCTGCATCACTAGTTGTATAGGAATACAAATCTACTACATTAAAAATGGGTGAAATTCCAATGTCTAGGGGTAACTCCAGCTCATAATCATTTCCTGAAAACTTGTGGAGGACTTTACAAGGTCCTATCTTCTTCATTTTTAACTTATTATATTCTCCCTCGAGAAACCTCTCCTTTCTTAGGTGGGCTAAGACCATATCTCCCACTTCAAATTTTAACTCTTTCCTATGAAAATATGCTCGCTTCTTGTAGTTGTAGCTTGTGTCCTATAATCTCTATTTTACTTGCTTGTGCAACTCAGTCATGGTTGTTACAAAATCCTCCCCATTAGCACTTCTATGCTAAAGCTTTCCCAAGTCTCTTAGCTCACAAACTCCCCTCGGATTCATGCCATACAAGATCTGAAATGGACTCTTCCCCATGCTCCTATTTGGCGAATCATTATAGGAAAACTCATTCTGGGCTAACACACGATCCCACTGCTTGGGATGATCACCCACTAAACTCCTGAAAAAGTTACCCAAACTCATGTTCACAATCTATGTATGTTAATTAGATTGTGGATGATATGTTGAGCTAAAATTTAGCCTAGTTCCAAGTATGATTCCAGAAGGTTCTCCAGAAATGCACTATGAATCTGGTGTCCCTGTCTGAAATTATACTCTTCGGAAAACCATGCAACCGAACAATCTCTTAAAAAAAATTGCTACATGGGTAGCATCACTAGTTTTTGAACATGGAATGAAATTAGCCATCTTTGTAAATATGTCCACAACTACAAGGATTCAATCACTACCTTGTTGATTTCTTGGCAAACCCAACACAAAATCCATACTCACTGAATCCCAAGGTCTATTGGGAATGGGTAATGGCATGTACAATCCAACATTCTGACTTCTCCCCTTCGCATGTTGACATACCCTGCACTTATTCACATACCTCTGCAAATATTCTTTTGTTTTAGGCCATAAATAGAAATTACTTAGTTGCCCAAGTGTCTTCTCAATACCAACGTGTCCATCCAACCTGCCATTATTCTTTTCTTCGACCAAGTTCTCCCTCATTGAGAAATTGAGGATACACAGCTAGTTGTTCTTGAACAACAACCCATCATGTAGCATAAATTCCTTCGATTGACTGTTGTCCATACTATTTGGGTTCTTACACACTGCAAAAGCTTCTTTAAAATCACCATCAATATCATATAAATCCTTCAAATAATCAAATCCCAAGACTTGTACTTGACTCTCCTGCATTACTAAACATCTCTTGCTTAAAGCATCGACAACCTTATTTTCCTTCGTACTAATGTGCTTCAAAACAGAGGTGAAATTATGGAGGAACTCCACCCACTTTGCATGTTTATGACTCAAATTATGTTGTTGCATAATATATTATACATGGATATTTTTAGGGGCTAAACTCAGCTCATGGGCTAAATTAAGGGGGTTACAAAAATTCAGCGGGCTATTTTTTTATATGGAAAAGGGTTTTTCCAATTAAAATGTATTTTCCCAATACTTATTAGAAAAAAAATAAATCCAAAATGAATAGACTCACATATATTAATGAGAAAAGTGAAAAAAACTATTTTCACCCTAGCGAAATCTCCATCCAATCTGTCTTTCACCCCCAATTTCAAGAGAAATTCCAATGAAATCATTCATTCACCCTCGATTTTCAATAATGGAGGCTCCCAAGGGTTTTTTCACCCTCCATTTTCCTTATAAATCCGACATATGATTGCATTCACCCAAATTTTTAGTTAATTTCATGTTTATAACTTCCTTGAGCCCTCAATTTTTAGTACTGGAGGGAAATTAGGAGTGATTTGTCATATATAAAGGATGCAACGATTCATAGTTCACCCACATCAAATTGCACTTGCAGGGTGAAAGTTTTGGTTTATGTGATCTCACTTTTCATTCTTATTTTTCTAGACATTTTAAACTCCGTGCAACACCTCCATCATCAAAATCTCAGGTCTTAAGGGGGCACACAACACATGCAATTTATCAGATAATACAAACTTTCATCATGCTTTTTATCCAATAATTAACATGATATACTTTTTATCATGACTTTCATGTTTTTTATCCACAACTGCAATAGATTATTATACTGTAAATTTTCCTTTTATCATCAATGTTTTTTAAGGCTTGTTGAATTATAGGGTGCTCTTGATTCTTAGGGATCATTCAATGTTGTTAGGCTTTTAATACATCCTAGGAGTATTGGTTTCATGACAACATTATAGAGCTCATAAGATATGATTTATTTTATGCCTCGTCATGTTTCAATCATCGATTGACATTTATACAAATTGTTAGTGGTTGCTTTGGCATATGCTCTTCTATTGCATTACCTTACTAATATGCAGACTCAAAAGTTGAGTCTCCCTAGAAAAATATTCACCAAGACATTACAAGGTTTAATAATTCGATGAAATATTTACCAAGATTTTACAATGTTTGATATTTCAGTGAATGCTTGCCAAATTTTACAATATCTTATAATTTAGAGAATGATTCGCCAATATTTTACAATATTTCTATAATAAAATTAAAATTAGCCAAAAAAGTATATATAGATATTATATTATTGATAAAATAGTCTTAAAATTTTCCTATATATCAGGGATATTCACCCATTTATTATACATATAAATTTGTGGGTGATTCTTAAAATTATCCTTGATACTATAAGGCAAACTTATCATTGTACAGAACGAACTCCTTATGTACTAAGTAATGCCTCCAATGCTTCAAAGCTTGAATCATTGCATAAAATTATTTGTCGTAGGAAGAGTACTTATGTTTTGAATTATTTAACTTCCAATTGAAATACGCAATGGGCTTATCCTCTTGCCTCAATACAACTCCAATGGTTGTCCCACTGGCATCACATGTCACTTGGAAAATATGATTGAAGTCGAGAAACTTCAACACTGGCTTCTCAGTGATTTTCTTCTTCAATAATTGAAAATGTTTCTTTGCAACTGATGTCCAACAAAATGGTTGTCTATCCTTCTTGATGGTATCAAGGATAGGTGCGCAAATGCCACTGAAATTCATAATAAAATTTCTGTAGAGGCTAGCTAAGCCATGGAAACTTCTCACCTCAAAAAGATTTCTAGGTGATGGCCAATTCATAATTGCCTCTACCTTCTCTGGATCCATTTTCAATCCATCTTTAGAAATGAAAAAACCTAAGTACACAAGCTATGTTCTCATAAAAGAACATTTTTTCATGTTAATCACTAACTTTTCTTGGTTCAATCTTTCTAAGACATACTTCAAATGTCTCAAATGCTCTTCTCTAGTTTAACTAAAAACCAGAACATGTCATCCAAATAAATAATGACAATCTTACCAATGAACTCCTTCAAGACTTCATTCATCAGCCATATACAAGTACTAGGTGCATTTGACAACCCAAATGGCATGACCAACCACTCATACAATCCATCATTGGTCTTGAAAGTTGTATTCCACTCATCCCCTTATCTGATCTGGATTTGATGATAACTGCTATTCAGGTCAATCTTTGAAAAGTAAGCTTCTCCACTCAATCAATCCATCATGTTGTCCATTTGTGGCAATGGAAACCTGTAACAGATAGTGATCTTGTTGATGGCTCTGAAATCACTGCACATGCTCCACTCTCCATCCTTCTTCGGACTCAATATTGTAGGCACGTCACATGGACTAAAACTTCCTTTTATTAGTCCTTTATCCAACAACCCTTGGACTTGTTTCCTCACTTCTCGATTTTCTTGAGGTGTCATTCGATATGCAGCTTTGTTTGGGAGACTTGCTCCTGGTATCAAGTCTATGTGGTGACTAATACTTTGTTTAGGTGGTAACTCATTCAGAAAATCATCAACTACAATATCATGAAACTCATGCAACAAATCCTGAATTTCAATAGGTAAATCTAAAATTATAGTGTGCAGAAGTGTTATCTTTGGCTTGGAGGAAACTACGTAACTTACCTCTTCTTCTTCCATCTACTGCAGGAATTTCTTTCCACTCAACAACAATACTTTGGGGTTGCTTTTTTTAGCTGCACGTTCCTCCTTCAATGGCACAAGAGTGTGCTTAATGTCATCATTTTCAAACTTATAAAAGTTACTCGCTCCATCATGTGTCATCTTCCTATCAAACTTCCATGGGCGACCCAAAAGAATGTGGAAAACATCCATCATCATGATGTCATGGAGCACCTTGTCTTTATACTGGCCTATCTAAAACTCAACTTCGCTTTTCTCACTCACCAACAATTGGTCTCCTTTCTGCAACCATGATACCTTATAAGGTGTGGGGTGCTTCATCGTTTTCAATCCCAATTTATCCACCATATCTTGGGAAACTAGATTGTCAGTAGTCCCAATTTATCCACCATCTCTTGAGAAATATGGAGAAAGCAAGGATGAGAGGAAGGACTAGTGGGAGGTACCATACCTTATTTTTATTTTTATTTTCAGGAATTATTTCAACTAAATATTGAATGTCTCAACCATTTATTATGTTGTTTTCGATTGTCCAATTAATATTAGCATATGGCACATATATTGATGATCGCTAAAGAAAATCATCAAGTATGTTCTGAACACTAAAAAATAGATAGATATGTTGATGTTAATCATAGGGAATATAACGCATTCTTCATTATTGACTGGGGATGTCATGGTGAACTTTCTCAATTTCTACCAAAATTTATGGTCGAAAATATATTTCATACAATATTTAAAAGATCAATGGGAGCCAAAACTAAGTGATCAACCCTATTAAAGAGATTTTGTTGGTTTTAATTTATATATATATGTGTGTACCTATTATTTTGATCGATCATATGAAACATTGCAAGTATGTAGGTCAAATCATATAGCTACTTTTGATATGAAAACAAGGAAACAAATACTTACATTGAGTATATTACCATAATCACATCAAGAAATGATTTCTTAGAGAGGTGAGTGTCTGATGCTGTCTTTTTTTTCTTGCACACGTTATGGAATATGTAAGACAATTAAATTAGAGTTAATCATAACATTATAAAAGATAACAAACATCTTATTGAATTAGTGATGATATTATTGAAACTTTTTAGTGCCTCTTCTTATAGAATGGATTGGCTTATTTGGAAATTTACAATTCAAACACATTTCTACTTTGGTTTTTTTTTTGTGTTTGTGAAGAAAATGAATGCACTCATAATTTTATGGGAAACCACATAAAAAACACTTTACGGAAGAGTGCACTTAACATCCTAGACATTAATGTCCTTTATGACCTTGACCGAGTCACAAACATGACAACTAAATACATTTTACACCGTGTATAATCTTGAAAGCATCATGCCCTATTTCAAATGCCTAGATGCAAAGATGGATAATATTTGCAAGAATGTTTAAAAGGCATATATGTTCATTAAAAGTTTGTCCTATTCTATCCATCATAATGTGACACTCCTTTCCCTTTATCACTGACATTCCTTGACTTAAGAGAAGAGATGAATTTATTCCTTAACTCCAATACTTTTGGAAATGAGGTCAATGACACACCTATTTGAAAAGGGGATGACCAAGAGAGAAAAAAATTGTTACATAAACACACCAAGCAATGGAGCATTGAGGACATTAGTAAGGCCATTGATCATTGCATTTCTACAAAAATGCAAGAGAAATGTGTTAATTATGTTGGAAATGGAAACAGGTGCAATAACCATGAAGCATTTGGGTGATATTTCAACTTTCGGATTGAAACCTTTTAGGATTATGAAAAGAGATAATGCTAAGATTTGGTACTCCCACAAGTACCTAAGAAGCTTTATCGAAAGATGTTTCAAAAGTTCTTTGAAAAAACAGACATGTGTACACCCTTGTGATTTCCTCAGCCTTCAACACTTGTTGGAGTTATAAAGTAGATGAGGTGTGGTATACAAAGTAAAAGATCCAAATGAATTAATCTAATCTAATTATAGAGACGTTTAAAGTAATTTAATTAAAATTTGGTGACCTATATTAAATTCTAGGATTATATTGGTGAAAATATTTCAAACAAGGAGTTTTTCCTTACCCGCTTTTGGGTTCGAAACTCGTGAGAAATAAAAATCCACGTTCCTTCCCAATTTTTCATACACTATGGAAAAATAAATAAAAAATGTCAATATAATTAAATTAATAATAAAATTTTAATAATTTAACAATATCATTAAATTAATAAGTTACAAATCTAAATATATAAAATAACCATGCATTATCTCATTTCATTTCACCATTTAAGAAAAAGTTACAATCTTCCATACCCCCACAGATATTACATTGCATGTAAAAGGAATGAGCAAATCTAATTCATGACCGGGAAACAATAAACTTTTCTTCCTTGCTTGGAAAAATTAAATATTTTAGATTTTAAATATTATTTTCTTATAATTGGTTAAAAGCCTGATAAATTATGTATTAAATATTCACTTTTTTATTTAAAAAGAATACCAATCAAATTGAATTCTAGTTTTATAATTTGTTAAAAACCTGATTATTTATGAATTAAATATCTACTTATTTATTTTAAAAAAAATACTAGTCAAATTGAAATCTAGCTTGGTTAGAAGTAAGGCTTATATTTCTTTCATCTAACAATCATTTCATGTTTTGAAGAAGATAAGATCAACCAGATTACAAATCTTCTAATCAAAATTTACAATAGAAAATCCGACGTAAAAAAGAGTATAGAGAAAAGTTAAAGCTGTGATTCTTTTGATCCTTTATGCTACGACGTTATTAAAATTCATTCATTAAGACGTAGCATTTAATAGAATAAAGTAATGATGCTGCTCAACGACAAATGCTAAATTGCCGCTCCAACGATCACCAAATAGTTGCAACTTATGAACTTGAGATGCTTAAAGCGGTCTCCGATATTCATGTGCCTCACAGTCTCGAAAGTATTGAAGGCGAATAAAATTCCTGAAGAATGTGTTGGAATCTGGAAGCCCTTGCAGGCTCGAGCACCCTTCGAGATCGAGGTGTTGGACGTTGGTCAAGCGCACAAAGGAATCTGGAAGCCTTTGCAGACCCCAGCACCTCGAGAGATTGAGATCTTGGAGGTTGGTCAATTGCCCGAAGGAATCTGGAAGTCCATTCATCTTACTGCAGCATCTGAGATTGAGGTGTTGGAGGTTGGTCAAGCTCCCGAAGGAATCTGGAAGCCCTTGCAGACGCTGGCACATTGACAGTTTGAGGTGTTGGAGTTTGGTCAAGCGCTCGAAGGAATCTGGAAGCCTTTGCAGCTGGCTGCACGTTCTGAGATCGAAGTGTTGGAGGTTCGTCAAGCGCCCGAAGGAATCTGGAAGCCCTGCAGCCTGGTGCAGCATAAGAGATTGAGGTCATGGAGGTTGGTCAAGCTCACCAACGAATCTGGAAGCTCTTGCAGACTCTCGAGTTTGAGGCGTTGGAGGTTGGTGAAGCGCGCGAAGGAATCTGGAAGACTTTTCAGACTTCCGCATGAGAGATGGAGGTCTTGGAGGTTGGCCACTAAGCACCAGAAGGAAACTGAAAGCTCGTTCAGATCCAGAGCAGTCTTTGAGAGATTGAGGTGTTGGAGGTTGGACAAGCGCCCGAAGGAATCTGGAAGCCCATGCAGACTTTTGCACCATGAGAGATCGAGGTGAGAGATCGAGGTGTTGGAGGTTGGTCAAGCACCCGAAACAATCAGGTAGCGACTCCAAATGTTCGCTTATGAGGGGTATTTGAGCGACCAAAGATGAAAAAATTCCTTTGGTAATGATTCGATATAACTATTCTTCATCATAATTTTTTCGATGTGCTTCAACCGCCCTATGGAATTAGGAAACTTTGAAGGAGGAGCATCAATATATAACTCCCGGAACTCCAGAGGTGCCTGAAACGGCCTGGCCCCTGAAACGCAGCTTTCATCTGTCAACTATTAAGAAGATAAAGATATGATCACTTTCATCTAACATAATCCATCAAACACGTTCAGGACCCTGTGCTGCTATATTAATAGCAACAATTGTCTACCGTAAAATAGAGTATCTAGTTACTAGAGAGAGAGAAAACACAGAAACAGCTTTAACCCGAGATGCTGTTCGCCATAGTGTTTTCAATTTCTTTCCCACCATTTGTACAACCCTTATATTTTCCATCGGAATCCAGGAAGGCAGATTAGTGTCAGGACAGTTATTCCAGCGTAGCCATATCAGATTTAGTGACTGAGCCCTCCTCAATATGCTCTCTAAATCACCACCTTCAGTAGCAATGAGTTGCAACTTGCTGTTGCTTTTCTTTCGCTGCACCTTGCTGCTGCTTTTCTTTCGCCGCACCCAGTGATGAGACAATTTGTCCTTTGATCTTGTAATTTCACAATAAGCAATAAGGCGATAAACCGTCCTAATTCCGCGTGCCTTGGTCATCAGCTGCTCATTCGTTCAAAACAAATAATTACAAACATATTAAACAGAGGAAAAAGATTTCCCTTTCTGAATCTGCTGGTTAAAGAAACTTAAAGTTGTTTGAAAAATTCAAGCACTTACAGATGATTGCTGCCACAAATCACGAATGTCTTTAGTTAGACGTCAAAGACGATACGGGATTACTCCAGAAGACTTGCATTCGAACTCGTTCGAGTCATCCTTCAATTGGATTTCATCGTGCTTGTCCTCCTCGACTACCTCAACAAGGCACTTGTCCTGCAGATTTCGAAACCCCACAAAACCGTTCCAGCACTCACAATGAAATAACAAGCAATGTCTAGGAATATTTGTTTTTTCTCTTCTTCTAGTGCATCGTAACTTATCTTAAGCCTCTCCTGAATTTCACTAGGAAGTTTGATTCGGCGAAGTTTATCCAATTGGCCTTCCCAATAAGGCTTGTCATTCTTTCCGCAGAAAAGTGCCCCAAAACTCAGATACCAGATATTCGAAACCTGGCAATGGCTGAGGCTGCAAGAAGGCGTGCGAGCAGAAGAGTTGTTGGGAGTGTTGTTCATTGAGGCCTGTCAATTTAAAGATTGATGACTCTGCTATTCCTGAGCTTGTGAGGACATTCATGTAGCGAGATGTAACCAAAATCAAGCTCTCGGAATGCAGGACGTCCGTTATTGGCAAAAATGCACGCAACTGATCTGCATGATCTACATCATCAATAACTATTAGAGCATGTAGAGACGAAAGATGCATTCTCAATTTTTCTATCCCTTCGTCAACGATATCTATTTGCTCAGTTGTCTGTGTCAAGCCGTTCAAAAGTTTGCTCTGTAGGGAAGTCAAAGAGCATAGACGTGCAGTCTCTCTGACTTCATATAGGAAGAAGGATCTTCTGAAATTGCAACTATTCCAATTGAAGAGTTCTTTGAATAGCGTTGTCTTGCCCACTCCGTCCATGCCAACAATCCCCAACACCCGAGCTTTGCCATTCTTTTGCTGCTGAAATAACATAGTCTTTTCAAAATCGTCAACTTTGACTTGCAGACCAGTGGGATAAGTAGCCAAATGCAAGGCTATCTTTTTTCAGTTCTTAATCACACATCGCACCACCTCCTCCAATAGCTTCATCTCGTCACTGGAAATTCACAACAAAAGAAACAAAATCCATCGTCATTGGAAATTCACAACAAAATAAACAAAATCCATCGTCATTGTAAAAATTTAACTAAAACAAACCAATCAAACCAGTTAGATCAATGATACGGACAGGGAGAGTTAAAAGTTCTAACCCATTGTCGGCGGCCAGTTCACAACCGACTATTTTTTAGGCTTGATTGAGGGCTTTTCTCCATTTCTCAACTTTTTCGGGGTCCTATCTGTTTTTCTCTTCCAAACAATTCAGGGCTTGAGCATACTGTCCATTTCCATCTTTGGTGGCCCATCTAACCTCAGAAGGCGTTACGTTATAAAAGACGGGGATTACGGTATCTCCAGCTTTGCTCAATATAAGCAGCAACTCATCGAGACACCATGGTGACTCCGCATATGGAGGTGAGAAAATGGCGATATGGACAGAGGCGGTTGTGATGACGCCTTCGATTTGTGGATGT
Source organism: Larix kaempferi (assembly GCA_027924585.1). Classification (NCBI taxonomy): domain Eukaryota; kingdom Viridiplantae; phylum Streptophyta; class Pinopsida; order Pinales; family Pinaceae; genus Larix; species Larix kaempferi. The sequence continues at coordinate 7,236,512 of BSBM01000927.1, forward strand.
ATGTATTGTCCCTTCTACAGTTCGTCCTTGTCCAAGAAAGGTTGCAATCCATGTGAATTAAGAAGGCGCTTCTAAAGATAGGTAGTGAAGGTATTTTTAACGTCAGGACCACGGTGATTGATAAACACATCGTGGTAGAGGTAAGTAGTGGTTGTGGAGGTGGAGGAAGTATCAGCTGAGGGATGAGCTGTAGATGTTTGCAGGTGTGCCATTGAAGAGAGATAGAAGAAGTGAATCACAGATTGATAGAGTAAGTGAATGAAAGAATTTTGGTCCTCCCAAAGTGAAATCTAAATCTAGTTTATAGCACTCACGCCTTGTCTCCGAAACAACACGGCAATGAAGAAACAACACGGCAATGAAGAGGAAACAACTTGGACTCAAACATGTTAATATTTAATGATGTTGCCAGTTATTATATGAAGAAAAATAACGATAAGACCATGGCACAAGTGTTTAAATAACAATTGCAACTTTAATCTGGCCATGTTTGTCACCAATCATACAAAGTCTTCGTTTGACAAAGCACGATACGGGTATTAAGGTATGACCGGTGGTAATGTTCACCTACAAATATTTAAACATATAATTTATGTATTATCAGCATAGTAAAGAAAATGTTTATTTTTTATTTTAATTGAAATATATAATTCATTATTATTAACAAAGTTAGAAAATGTAAGAGCACTCTATATTTTTGCTTTGCTGTATATATCACAGCCAAAAAAAATACAAAGCCAATTTCATGCTATGTCTTGTTGGCTTTTTATTTTATTTTAAATGTATAATTTATGTATTATTATATGAAAGCCTATTTCATGCCATGCTTTCTTTACTTTTATTTTATTTTAAATGATAATAATTTATGTATTATTAACCAACCAAACAAAATGTCAAAGTCTATAAAGCCTATTGCATGCTATAACTTTTTTTATTTTAATTTAAATATATAAAAACAAAAATAAGGTCCAAACTTATTTCATGCCATGCCTTTAAAAAAAATCCAAAATGTCTAGTTTACTTTTTATTAAATATTTTTTTTTTATTTGAATGGATAATAATTTTAAAAAATGTCAAAACCTATTTCATGTTACGTCTGGTTTATTTTTTATTTTATTTTAAATATGTAATTTATGTATTATTATATCAAAGTTTATTTCCTGGTATGTTTTGTGGATTTTTTATTTTAATCTAAATAATAATAATTCATGTTTTATTAGTAAAATAAACAAAATGTTAAAAATTTCGTCTCTTTAAGTATTTAATAAAGTCTAGAATTTAGATATAGGCTAGTTTAATACTATTTTAGTTTATAGAAGTTTACATATCTCTTCTATCCAATTTATTGAGCACACTTACAATTTAAATGTTCTAAGTTTGAAAAAAAAAATTATGTTTTTTATTTGATTAGTTTGTATAATTTTAAAAAAAAATTATGATTTTTTTTCTCTTTTATTTTTAATTCATCTACATTATAATTAAAAAATAATAATATAAATTTATTTTAATTATATTTAATTCATCTATATTACAATTAAAAAACAATAATATAAATTTATTTTAATTTTCGAATGTTGTAAGTTATATGAGAGATTTAAATACATTTTTAATTTCCTATTATAACACAATATAAAGAGCAACTCATCACACCATGGTGACTCTGCATATCGAGGTGAGAAATTGGCGATATGTACAGAGGCGGTTCTGATGGCACCTTCGATTTGAGGATGTATGTATTCTCCCTTCTGCAGTTCGTCCTTGTCCAAGAATGGTTGCAATCCATGTGAAAGAAGGCGCCTTTAAAGATTGGAAGCGAAGGTGTTTTCAACGTCAGGACCACGATGATTGATAAATACATCGTGGTAGTAGGTTGGGTAACTAGCGCATATGGACTTGGAGGTGGATATCCTGTGAGGGATCAATGTTTGCAGGTCTGCCATTGAAGAGAAATACAAATAAGAGTTGACCTCCCAAACTCAAATCAGCTGAATATATTTTATAGCATATAAAATGACAAACCTTTTATTAACATTGACTTTGCTTCTGCTTCAAAATTAATTTAGAGTTTATTCCCAACTAGACCAACTGGTGGGCACCCACTCCAAAATTAGTTTATTCCCAACCAGACCAACTGATGGGCACACCATGTAATTGATGCAAGCTGGAACCCAATAGGAATACAATCCATCTGTCACCATCCTGACATCCCTCTTTCTTTCGTTGCTTTCAATTGTTCCGTTTAAAAAATATTTTCTTCTTTACTGGCAGTGGCGTATGTCCACCGCTCTCCTTGCTGGCGTATCTCCAGCGCTCGTAGTTTAATATGCGTTTGAGCGGATTGGCCCTCTAACAAAAGAAAAGTAGGTGATAAAGTTAACTGTAATGTAGGTCAACCCTATTCCCCGGAATTTCCCATCGCAGCGAAGAGAGTTAAGTATAATTGTTAATGCAAGGATATGAAATAATGAGAAAACAACTATAAAAAAATATGAGGAGTGAGAGCCGGATCAAAACGAGAAAAGTCTATATCTTCTTTCCTTTTCTTTGGTTGGATACACAAACCTATCAAATGAATAACTATGAGTGGTCGATGTCATTTTCTATGGTTGGATAGACAAAACGATCAAATGAATAAGCATGTGGATGTCATTGTCTATGGCTGGATAGAGAATATTGGTGGATGTATAAATAAATGAGTAGTGGATGAAGGAATCTTATCTTTAGGTTGTATAATTGTTCGGTTTTCATTGCATTTTGTTTTGTAGTTTTTTCTGGTGTGGTAAATGTAAAGTAATAGGTAATATAGGAAGGAACTTTGTCTTTATGTTTATAGCTTTTTTTGGTTTTGCACGTCTACAAATTAAAGGATTTTGTTTTGTTTTATTGTTGAGGATAAAGTTCCTTATCTTTGTTGTTTTATTGTTGAGGATAAAGGCTTTTTATCTTTGTGCTCATCTTTGCATATTATGGGGTGCATTTAATGTTAAATTTTGAGCATTAATTCATAATACTTTAGGATCTTTACTGAGAGAATAACATGTACAGTATATCAATGCATGATAATCACAATAAGCATGACAAGCATCACAAGAATCAAAAGTATGAGAGACAAGAGACATAGAGTTTTCGTGGAGAAAACCCTAAGGTGAAAAACCCCACAACTTCCTCAGAGATAGAGAGAGCAATGGCTCAATCAAAGTACAACCAAAATATACTGAGATAATCTCCTAGTAGTAGATGATCCTTCTCCTCACTAGTGCGCCACTTTCTGAGTGAGAGAAGTGTGACTTTCCGAATGATCCAAATAGAGATCTCCCGATCTCTATTTATACTTAACCTGTTTGCCCAGTTACACTATGGGGCTGACTTGTCTATCTAGATACATCCACAATATAATATATATTTCAGGGAAGACCCCACACATGGTTGTCTAATAACCAATCGGCAAGTACACACACTTGCGACACTTGTCAATCCACATGACGACACTTCCTTATAGAGGAATAACACATCTCTAATAAGGGTATGTAATAAATATAGATGAAATACATTCCAAAGTTACATATACATCAACATTTAACATGGATTTAAGCTCCTTCCATGCGATCTATTAATTTTAGATAACTCTTTGTTAATAATAATTATATATCATTCTTCCAATGATGAGAGACATTGACAATAAGACAATCTTTGCACATACATTAATAACTTCGGGAACTATGCTTTTGGTACGATGATGTGGGTTTGAATCTGGAGGTCAAGATATGAGGATTCAATGTGTTCCATGTGGGTAGCTCTTCGAGTTATGGAGTCATTCAACCATGTTTTTGAGGAGGGAAATTGCAAAGGTTTGTCACCAACAACTTTAAATAAGCTGAAGTTTGGTTTAGAAAGTGAGAATTTTTTTGTTTCAAAGTAGGGACTACATTGGGCCACCAAGAAGGATGAACTCCTTCTTTTGCCAACTCGGGATGAGAAGGAAAGCTTCCTAATAATGTAGTTATTATCTTTATCTTGTTTTTAGTTGTTGATTCTTGGCTCTGTAGTTTCTCCACCTACTTCAAGACATGTCTAGATATGGAAGAGAACATGAAACTTCAGATCACAAGCCTGTAGTTGGAGGGCATTGCGTAAGCTTGGTGGGATACTCACCTTGAGAATTTTTCCTCCGTCGATGAGATAGGTGAGCCATCGTGCATCAGTTCTTGGGATGGATTTTTTCAAGCATTACGAGACCGCCTTTATTCTCCAGGATATCGCCAAAATCTCCTTGCTAAATGCTTACAACTCCAAAAACTCTTCAATTAGTCAGTACAGATCTACATCAAGGTCTTCTGCAAGTTATGCATTCAACTGCACATTTTCGATACAGAGGAGGTATTGATTGTTAAATTTAATTTTGGTTTGTTAATGATTCTCCACCGTGAATTTTATTTGTTTGAGAGTCCATCCTTGGACACAACCTTTTCGTGAGCCTTGTTTGTGGAGTGTAAATTGGCTCCTCAAATCCGCTCTCCTCAAACTCTATCCAGTCCTTCTACTGTCAGTCCTTCTCATTCTCTCAATTCCCCGATTTCCCCATCCACACCCAAAAATATGCCTCGGTGTACCTTTCACCAGACCAATTCCCATGCATCTACCGACTATCGATCACTTAAAACCCTTCAAACCAATAAGACTTTATTTGTAGAGATCACTCAGTCAGATTCCACTAGTCATCTTGAAGTCGTCTCTCTCGAAAATCCTACCGAAGTTGACCCCTCTTTGATCTTGATGACTGCTCATGAACCCAACATCTCTAATATACCCCTGTTTACACATAATTGTCAAATTAAGCATGAGTTGGCTACTCTCATCATGGACAATGGAAGCCAAGAGATCTTTTTTTCCCAAGTCTTAGTCCAACGTCTTCAACTCCCCACCACTCACCACCACTCCCCACCTGACTCCACATCAACTCGGTTGGGTATAAAAGGGAGGCCCTAGTCTCAATGTCTCCTAGTGTTGTGCGGTGACCTTTGCTATTGGACCTTTCCAGGATACTGTGGTGTGTGATATTTCCCCCTTAGATTGTGTTGATTTGTTACTTGTCCTTCCCTACCAATAGGCTCAGCACGTGGTGTACCATGCTAAAACTCATCAATATCGCCTGCAACAAGAGGGGCACACCTATGTGCTTACGTCCACGACTCCTAAATCCACCCAGCCTATTACTGGACATGCAGCTGTTAAGAAAGTCAGTTTGAGCAAAGACATATCTTTGTGTTTAGTGCACCCCCTTAAACCAGATAACCTGACCAACCCTGCCCCTCCCGACATGGCTCCCATGCTCCAATAATTTTCCAATCTCTTCATGTCACCCACGGCCTTGCCTCCATCTCACTCTATTGAGCCTATGATTGATCTCATCCCTGGTGATTCTTTATCCAATTCCCCATCATATCGCCTCACCTCTCAAGAAGCTAATGAGATAGAATGCCAAATTGGCCCACTCCTAGACTCTGGACATATTCAACCTTGCTCGTCCCCTTGTGCGTACCTAACCTTTATTATTCCCAAAAACGAGAACTATGAGTGGCGCCTTATGACCGATTATTGTGCCCTTAATAAAGCCACCATTCAAAACCATTACCCCCTACCCCAGATTGAGGATTTGATGGACCACTTATAAGTTACAAGGTACTTGTTTCTTCACAAAGATGGATTGGACTGCACGATACTATCAAGTTTGCATGCATGCAGTCAAGACATGGAAGACCACTTTCAAGGAACAATGTTCAACGCCCTCCACTCGAGACATGGAATACCACTTTCAAGGAACAATGTTCAATGCCCTCCACTGCGCATGATATTAAGAGTTTCATGGGAGGCATTAATTTCTACAGGAAATTTGTCTCTCGTTTTTCCCAATTGGCTCGTCCTCTACATCAGTTGTCCAATCAAGGCAACTTTCTTTGGAATACAAAATTTGAGCACCACTTTTCACAACTAAAGGCGGCATTAGGTTCAGCCCTTGTTCTACACTTCCCAGATATGAATCATCCCTTTGAACATGAGATAGATGCACCTTAGTTCTCCATTGGAGTTGTACTTAAACATGGAGGTCATCCCGTCACTATTTTGGAACATATTGGTGCGAATTCATATCAGTTGGACTTTCCTGCATTGTTTTGTATCCATCATGTAATGAATTTGAATAATCTCAACCTGTTTGCACCCCCTCTATTGGAAAAATCAGTCACCATGCATCATCCAGTGGATAATATTCCAGATTTTTTTCCTTTGTTGCTCGCTGATCAAATTCTCGACTCCAGGACCAACACCACTCGCCACTAGCAGTAACTTTCATATATGGTGGGTAAAAAGCAACATCCTCCAACTCAATCCAAATGGATGTATGTTGAAACACTGAAGAACAAATTTCCTCATCAAATTTCCTCATTTGTTGGTAGAAGAAAGGATGCTTCCGGATCTAAACATGGAGGAATTGGACCACCAAGAAGGATGAACTCCTTCTTTTTCCAACTTGGGATGAGAAGGAAAGCTTCCTAATAATGTAGTTATTATCTTTATCTTTTTTTTAGTTGTTTCTATTATAACAATCAATAAAGAAAAGACTTAAAGCTTTTCCTATTGTAAATATTTAGTAGTTTTCTTTCTTTTTAGCTTTCTCCTATTGTAATGGTTAATAATGAGAATAAAAGAGGAAATCCTCTCTCACTCAAGGGATGGATGGGAATTTATTGTTCTACATATTCTTTATATGTTCTTCAATGTATATGAAACATTGTTAGATTTGCATGCAGATCATACATAGTATTGTTGCAGAAACTGTGTTTGGTCTAGAGATCCCTGTCATGAAAATGTTCTAGAGTACTTTGAAGACAATATATGGAGTTAACACAATTATAATCAATTTTTGTCTTTGTGTTTTGCGTCTCCTCATCTCCCGATCAAGTTTATGTTTTGATTGCATTGCTTTGGTGTAAAGAATACCCAAAGAAATCTTTAAAGTAATTTTCACTCAAGGTGAGAACCGAAATCTTAATAGAAATATAGTACTTCCAAATCAACTTGGCATTGGACAACAGTGAACACTAGTGTAAGTGATTAATTGGTATGATCCAACCCCAACTTTTAGCAAGAGGATGTTTCTAATTTTGCTCGAGCACATAAAAGACAATGGTATGTGGAATAATGGGGAAATTTTTATCACACTACTCCAACCTTGATTGAAAGATCATAGTTGTAGTTCTCCAACAACCACCACCACCTCCTCCTTTTAGCTTATAAAAGAGAAACACAAAGAGACGATATTCTAGCATAATCATGTCAAGAAGGCATGCAACAATGACTCTTCCAATGCCACTATTAAGTTTTGGAATTTGAGAATTGTAGCACAAAACTGGTGCCGCCAAGATTATGTTTATTTACATTATATAGGATTCTATATAGTTAACATTATGCATAAAAATGAGGTATTATTTGTATAAGGTGTTGGCCTCATTTCAAATTGATATCAATAATTTCATTTTATCTTTATTTACATTCTATAGGATTCTATATAGTTTACATTATGCATAAAAATGAGGTATTATTTGTATAAGGTGCTGGCCTCATTTGAAATTGATATCAATAATTTCATTTTCAACGTTTCAAAACAAATGAGAATGTGGCAACAACTACCTATGTTACTACAAAAAACAATCATAAATATGGTCCACATTTATTAGAAAAACAAGATCATGGAGCAATAAAATAAAAAAATAAGTGCGGAAATAAAACACAAAAGATGCATAGTATAAGAGACACAGTTATAAGTGGTTCACCTAGTTTGGGCTACGTTCACCTGAAATTTTCCAGTCTTTCCTTTTTATTATCCAGCAAAATGAATGGATACAACCAACAGTGCATCCGATGTAACTTCCTCTTCACTCTCTCTCAGTATCTACTATACAAGGATATTTTACAATACACCTCAATACAAAATACACATCCATGATACAAATATATAGTGTTCTCCAACCTCCGAAACAACTAATTCCAAAACCTGAACTAGAATACAATGGGTCGAAACCCGTGGGCCAAAAAACTACCCAAAGTTTTCCTTCGGGGGCATTGCCCCCAAACCCCCGCTGGCCCTTGCACCCCCGGCATGGAAGGGTGTACAGTCCTCATGGGGTGTAAAGCCTACCTGGGGTATAAACATTATTGAAACAAGGATCCCTAGAATGGGAAGATAATCAGGCTCCATAACCAACAATCTCCCACTTGGAGGCTGATTCACAACAGCTTCATTGTTGTTGTACATGCTGGATTAAGCTCCTTCTTTGGACCTAGAAAATTTCTCATCTTCATCATCATTCTTGAATTCCAATTGAAATTGAGCAAGTACTTAGTTTCTCTCTGGTTACTGCCTTTGTTAACATGTCTGCAGGATTCTGGCTAGTATGTATCTTTTCCAACTTTAGTTGTCCATCTTCCAAAACAAACCGTATGAAATGATACATGAGCTATATATGTTTAGTCTTCGAATGGAAGGTTGAGTTCTTTGCAAGATGAATGGCACTTTGGCTGTCACAGTACAACCTGCTACTCTCCTGCTTCTTTCCCAATTCCTCCATAATCCTCTGCAACCAAATCATCTCTTTACTAGACTATGTAAGTGAAACATACTCTGCTTCTGCTATTGAGAGTGCAACAAGCCTTTGCAGCTTTGAAATCCAACTTACTATTGTTCCACCTATAGTAAAAACATACCCTGTGGTGCTCCTGCTACTATCTCTATCACCTGTCATATCTGAATCAACATATCCCTGTAGAGTTGTGTTTGAACCTACAAAACATAATGTATGAGAAGTAGTACCTCTCAAATACCTTAGAATCCACTTTACATCCAACCAATGTTGTTTACCTGGATTTCTCATAGACCTGCTCACAACTCCCATTGCATGTGCAATATTTGGTCTTGTGCACACCATTGCATACATCAAGCTGCCAACTGCTGATGAATAAGGGACCTTAGACATGTAACCTATCTCCTCTTATGTCTTGGGACACATTTCCTTAGACAGTTTAAAATGGTTGGCCAAAGGTGTACTAACTGGTTTTGCATCCTACTTTTTAAACCTCTCCAACACCTTTTCAATGTACTCACCTTGAGACAATGTCAATTTGTGATTCTTCTTGTCTCTTGTTATTTTCATACCAAGGATTTTCTTTACAGCACCCAAATCCTTCATCGCAAATGAATTAGCTAATTTCTTCTTGAGCACATTTATATCCTGCATATTATACCCTGCAATAAGCATGTCATCTACATACAACAGAAAGATAATATAACTTCCATTATCTATCATCTTAAAATAAACACAGTGATCAGAATGACATCTTCTAAAACCTTGTTCAGCCATAAACTTGTCAAACTTCAGATACCACTGTCGTGGAACTTGCTTCAGGCCATACAAGCTCTTCTTTAATTTGCATACCAAATTCTCCTTCCCTTTGACCTCATATCCCTGTGGTTTTTGCATATAAATTTCTTCCTCCAAATCCCCATGGAGAAAAGTTGTTTTTACATCTAACTGCTCAAGATGTAAATCTTCTGCTGCCACTAGACTTAAAATATTCCTAATTGAAGTCATTTTAACAACAAGAGAACATATCTCATCAAAATCTATACCTTTCTTTTGTGCAAACCCCTTTACAACAAGTCTGGCCTTGTATCGCTTCTTACATCCATATTCTTCCTTCAACCTGTAAACCCATGTATTCCGCAATGCTCTTTTTCCTACAGGAAACTCAACCAAATCCTAAGTTTGGTTCTTTACCAAATAGTCCATTTCATCTTTCATGCCTTGTTCCCACTTCTGTTTAGTGTCTACCTGCATTGCTTAATCATAGGTTTCTCGTTCACCAGAATCAGTCAACAATAAATAATACAGTGAATGAGAGTAATGTTCAGGGGGTCTACTTAATCTGTTAGATCTTCTTACAACACTTGCAGGAGTTTGAGTTTCCTGCTGCTCTTGTGGTTGTACATTCTGATTTCCTGGCACTTTTGGAATTTCATTTTCTTTAATTTCATCAAGCACTGTGTATTCTCTACTTTCCTTTTATTCTTTCCTTCTCTCCAACTGATCTTTATACATGACCTTTTCATTGAATATAACATATCTACTCCTAATGATTTTGTGACCCTCATAATCCCATAAGCGATAACCAAAATCATTAACTCCATATCCAATAAAGGTACATTTCTTGGATTTAGCCTCAAGCTTGGTTCAATTTTCTTTATCAATATGTACAAATGCTTCGCAACCAAAAGTCTTTAAGAAGGAGTAGTTTACCTTCTTACCTATCCATGCTTTCTCTGGAATGCCACCATCCAAAGCACTTGAAAGCCCTCTATTTATTAAGTAAACATCAGTATCTACAGCATCTTCTCAAAACTATAAGGGAAACCCTTCATGCAATCTCATGCTCCTTGCATGCTTCATGATTGTCCTGTTCATCCTTTCTGACACACCATTTTCCTATGGTGTTCCTGTAACTGTTTTCACTCTACGAATTCCATGGTATGAACACTAATTATCAAATTCTTTGCTACAATACTCACATGCATTATCTGATCTGAGACACTTCAACCTTTTTCCTGTCTCATTCTCAACCAAAGATTTCCATTTCTTAAAAGTATCAAAAACATAATATTTTATTCTAATGCAACAGACCCAAGTTTTTCTAGTTGCATCATCAATTAAAGTAACATAACAATGAGAGCCACCAAGAGATGATACATGAGTTGGTCCCCATACATCTGTATGTACAAGCTCTAACTTTTCACTCTTCTTTTCCTTCCCAACTCTGAGAAATCTGACTCTCTTCTGTTTTCCATAAGCAAGGTGTTCACAAATATCCAAGCCAACCTGCTTCAAATTTGGCAATAGGTTCTTTGAGTGGAGAATCTGCATTCCCTTCTCACTCATGTGCCCAAGCCTATGGTGCAACAATGTTGTGTCTACACTTGTGGAAGCTAAAGCAATGGAGAAATCAACATTCGCATTATATAGATATAATTTACCTACCTTATCGTCTTTTTCTATTACCAGTGAGCCTTTGGTAACCTTCCACACCTTGTCTGTGAATGTAGTTGTACAACCTTCACTTCCCAACTGTCTAGTTGAGATTAAATTTCTTCTCAAATCTGGAACATGCTTCACATATTTCAGCAACCACTTGTTCTCGTTTGGAAATATTAGCTGTATATTACCCTTTCCAACAATTTTACATGGTCCATCATTACCCAAATAAACCTGTCCAAAATCACCTTGAACATAATCTTGAAAATATTCCTTATAACGTGTGGCATGAAATGAAGCTCTTGAATCTACTACCCAAGATTCAATTGTATTATCTAAAAAAAGAATCAAAGCATCTTGTAACACATCACCTGCTACATTTCCTTCTTGATTTTTATCTTGCTGCCCATCTCCCTATTTCTTTGGAGCTTTGTAGTCTCTCCTCAAATGTCCTTTCTTCCCATAATTCCAACACTCTATATTTCTCAGTATGGATTTGGATCTGCCCTTCCTAGAATTTCCACGGTTCCCTGGACTCTTTCCTCTCTCTCTTGGTATACCTTTGCTATCCATGGTCAAAGCATTACCTGATGTCTCACCTGTGCTTTTCCGTCACATTTCATCACTAAGGATAACACTAACAACATCATCAAACTTTAAAGTGATTGAACTAGAAACAGAGTTACTTATAGCCCAGACCAAACCATTCCAGCTTTCTGGAAATAAACATAAAATCAACAGAGCCCTAACCTCATCATCAAATTTCACTGTTACAGAACTTAGCTGAAAGGTAATCGTATTAAATTCATTTAAATGATCAGCTACACACCCATTTTCTGACATCTTCATATTAAATAAATGCTTCATTAAAAATACCTTGTTGGAATCCAAGGGTTTTTCATATAGTTTAGCCAATGTCTTCATCACATCCTCCATTATCTTTTCCTTTGAGATGTTGAAAGCCACCAACATTGCCAGGCACATCCATATTGTACCCAGTGCCTTTCTATCAAAAAGATTCCATTCTTCATCCTTCATGGTCGTCGGATTTGTTGTTTTTCCTCCCAATGGTAAATACAAATCCTTCTGATATAAATAATCTTCTATTTGCATCTTCCATAACGTGTAGTATCTGGCCATTAATTTGGTCGACCCTTAACTTTAAATCTTCTGCCATTGCTCCCACTCGAACAAGAAACCCTCTTTTCCTGTGAGTTAACCTAATGCTGATACCAATTATTAGAAAAATAGGATCGTGTAGCAATAAAATAAAAAAATAAGTGCAGAAATAAAACACAGAAGATAGACAATATAAGAGACACAGATATACGTGGTTCACCCAGTTTGGGCTACGTCCACCTGAAATTTGACAATCCTTCCTTTTTATTATCCAGCAAAATAAAGGGATACAACCAACAACGCATCCACTGTAACTTCCTCTTCACTCTCTCTCAGTCTCTCCTATACAAGGATCTTTTACAATACACCCCAATACAAAATACACAGTCGTGATACAAATATATAGTGTTCTCCAACCTCCGAAACAACTAATTCCAAAATGGGAACTAGAATACAATGGGCCAAAAAAATACCCAAAATTTTCCTTCGAGGACCCGCTGGCCCCTGGACCCCCCAGCCAAGGGGGACGGCCCCCCCCCAGACCCCCGTGGGGTGATGATGTCCCCCCGCACCCCCCAGCGTTGAAGGGTGTACAGTCCTCATGGGGTGTAAAGTCTGCCTGGGGTATACATTCCTCCTGGGGTATAAACATGACTGAAACAAAGATCTATGGAATAGGAAGATAATCAGGCTCCATAACCAACAGTATTATTTGTTTAAGGTGTTGGCCTCATTTCAAATTGATATCAATAATTTCATTTTCAACGTTTCAAAACAAATGAAAATGTGGCAACAACTACCTATGTTACTACAAAAAAAATCATAAATATGGTCCCATAAGATCTCCCAAATGGTTTGTGTTGGCACATGGGGAGACCCAGGGTTCAATGCTTAACAATGCACCAACAAAACCCCAACTACCAACCCTTTCAACAATACTTGTGAAGCAGGTGAAGTCTCACTCGAGGTAGAAGAAGGGGGGGTTAGAGGACGGAGGTGTCTGTAACCAAGTTGGTACAAGATTCCATGATAAAGCACTTCGCAGGATAGTTTGTTAACGCTTAGGAAGTGAACATGCATTAGTTTCTTAGCTTTGTTAGCATCGCAGAGTATAACAAATAAAAGATATTGAACTTAACATGCGAGTTATAAACTTGATTGTCTTTAACACTTATCCAATCACATAGATATAACACTCATTCATCCTTTAACATAAGTAAAGCACTCATACAACATTCTTATCTATTCATTATATGTTATAAGCATAAACAAAGAACTAAGCAAATGAATAAATAGAAATAACAGAGCACAAAGAAAACCACAATAACACAAGACATATGTGGTTCACCCAGGGGTCTACGTCCACAAACCACTTAGCCTCTTTATTATCCGCCAAAATTGTACAATCCCTTGCTGCTGTGCACTAAGCCACAGATCCAAACTTCGCACAAGACAGGAGATCTGCGCACTAAGCACTAGATCCTCCTTCTCTGCTTCCAAAAACTAGGTCAAAATCACTTAGCCAAAATACTCTTTTCTACACCTAGCACTCACTCCACATTGAGCATCACAAGCACTAAGCATAGTGTACAAAATCACAGTCAAGCACAAAGTCTCGACCACTTACATTCACTTCGCACAAAGACTCAATCACTTGCACTACTTATCACTATACATGCCTTCTTTATTTATACTTTACAAATTATTACAAAAAGGCCTAATCATGGGAAGAACCCACGGGCCGACATCCCATAAACCCATTACAAAAACCCAAAGGACCCCTTACTGGGTCCACATAAACCCCAAAAACATGTGAGATTCGCGATCTCAGCTCTGCCTAGGCACTCCTGGTTCGACCATAGTGTCGAAGTCCAAAAGTGGGCCAAAGTCTCCAAAACTGACCATAGTTTCCACAAAACTTGGCCGACAGCCAACATGCCCCCAACACTCACCTGTGACTCATCTCGAGTCACTCAGGTCTGGACAATGTTGCTTCGAAGGCCTTGAGATTGATTCGAGCTGCCTCAACTTGCTGCCTCACTTGAGCCTCTTGCTTAGCGAGCTCTTGGATCGTCTGCTCTGTAATAGGCCCCTCCAAGCATTGTTCTTCTATTGTAACTAGTTGATCTAACTGTGAACCTTGTCCATCAATCTCCTCAAACACTTGGCAACCTTCGTCATGCAAAGGTTGCAACTTCTGTGTAACCTCCATCACCTTACCCTAAAGGGCGATGATCTGCTACTGTACTGTGTGTTGCTCCTGGGATCGTTTCATTATTTCAACAGCTTCATCTGTGCCTGTACCGAGAACGCCTACCGATGCGCCTCCTTCAAATGAGCATCTAATTTATTCAACTTGTGATCCTCAGCGAGTCGGTCATATATCTGGGCGTTGCGGGTGCTCAACTACTTACACTCTGCGGCGAGGGCCTTAATTCTTTCTACTGTATTCTTGGATGACTTTGCGCTCTGGTCACACACCTCTTGCAGGATGCTGGGCAGTACATGAGCCTCCAATTTAGTTAGCGAGCCTGAAACTACTGAAAGGCCTCCGCGAGCTTCACTACTTGAGCCTCGATGGATTCCTACTCTACGTGTACCCACCCCGGCACAAAGTGGCACACTTTGCTAATTTCTTCTCTTACTGAGGCCTGCTCCGCGAGAAGCTACTCCTTGTATTTTTGAAGTTGGGATTCGCCAACCTACCTTTCCTCTTGAAGCTTCACCTGAAGTTTTGCTTTCTCTTTTGCATGTGCACTGGCACTTTCCTGCGCTGCTCTCAACTTTTCCAAGAGTTCTTCCTTTTCCTTTGTCAAAGCGTCCTTCTTTTCCAGGCTTCTCTAGAACTTGGGTTCTATTTCGTCAGCGAGCCTCTTAAGATGGGCTACTAGTTATGCAGTCATCTCTCTCTATTCTCGCCTATATTCCTTCAACCATATTTCTAACACTTCGACCTGGGATTGGGTTGTTGCTTTAAGGTTAACCTCAACATTTAGGTTGGGGCTATCCTTGGATTCTACGAAGGTAAGAGTCTTAGTACTGTACTGGGGGAGGGTGACCCAAATACCTGGTTCACCATGTGGAACTGGTTCGTCCTCCAAGCCAGCTCTGGTCGAGGAAGGCGCAGACGGGCAGTGGACACTACGCGGACCGATCTAATAGCCTACTACACTTCCTTTAGCTCCCTCTGGATTCTCTGATACAGCTCTACCTATTTCTCTTGATACTTCTGCAGGATGTCCTCGGAAGCATCCTCCATGGCTCCTTGGACCAAACCGATATCATCATCAGTAAGTGTTGCTTCCACCTGCGGTCTATTAGAACGCTCCTTCTTCCTAGATGTTGGTTTCTTTGGCGTGACTTTCCTCTTTTGAGTCGTCACTGTCACAATTGGGGGATTCTCTAGTGGTGTGCTAGTTCCTGCAAATGGGGGTGGAGGGAAATCAAATGCAGCTTCGCTTCCTCCCTACTCTTCTTCGTCACCACCTTGTTTTGATTCGCCTTCATCACCTCCCTGCTCTCTTTCTCCTACGTCTCCTGGTGAGCTAGACCCATTATCGCCAGATGCTTCTTCTTCTTCCTCTTCACTACTGTATTTTATATCTTCTACCTCAATTTTATTTTTACCTTTCCTCAACTTATTCATCCCACTGGACTGTCCGACATGCTCAACTCGCGTAACCATCGGACGTCCTATAGTATCAACGTCAAATAACTCTGCCTCTGCAATAGGTACAAGGAATTCCTTTGGTCATTCATTTCTTATCTCTTCCATGTCTACATCTATGATCTTGTAATATGATTGTAATCTTTCCTCATGTTCATCCCTTCGCGCGATGATGTAGGTAAAATTCGGATCAGTGCGGAACTTTGCTATGGGTCGGTACTGATGCAAAGTACGTAGTGTCATGCGGGGGAATGCTTCGATGGAAACCTTTAACTATTGGTAATATCAGTGAAACACGGCATTAGACTGCCACTACTTCGACATTTCATTAGTGTGCCATAGGGTAGAAAACTGGGCGGCCATGGGCTTTGTAAGGTCAACTTCTGGAAAAGTAGCTCCTTCAGGCATCCGCCAAGCAACAAATGCAATCAAGATGATCAACCAACTATAGTGTCATATCCAAGGTCCTGGGATTCACGGAAATATTTTTCTAGCTCTTTGACGAGGTAGTTCACCCAGTTCATCTGCAGGCCCTCTACACACTTCCCTGCGAGGTCCACCACGAACCCGACGACCTGTGTAGGGCGGTTCTTTCTCACTAGCTTGCCAGCTATAAGTTGAAAAGCGAGGTGCACTATGCCATCCTGGATAGAGGCTACCTCGTAACATCGATTCCCCTTTTCTACATCTCCATAATCTTCTTTGATGCGGTGTGCTAGGTTGCGGTCTGACATTTTCCCTGGGTAGAACTATTGCGGGTCGGGACCCTTCAAGCTTAGACCTTTGATCTAGTAAATCAATGTCGGATCCACAGTAATTCTCTTATCCAGCCATAGGCATCCACCATGATAGCACGACAAGAAGAGTTTAACACAAGCATTAATCTCCTGGTGGTGGAAAAAATGTGGAATCTTCATTACATTTAATATAGTGGACTGCACTAGTTCCTTGATCCATGGTTGCGGAATGAGGCGAGGCTTCTTCCTGGTTGTTTTCATTAGATAGTGGTAAGGAGCTAATGTGGCGTAGTTCCTCTGGTCTCCTAAGTTGAAGTCGTTGTACTTCAACAGCGGGATCTGTCCTAACTGGTTTCCAAGAATGTGGATTCCTTCAGAATGTACGCAGTGAATACAGAGTACTCGAAGTCATGGGGAACACTGTCGCAATTAAGAACGCCAGCCAGAGGTGGGGTATACTCAAGAAGTATTGACGAGATCTACTTCACGTTAGCCAGATCATTGAGTTGGTTGGTTCTTTGCTCAGTCACGGGGTTAAGACGGCCAGAGCGATGCCCAGTCAAAGGGGAAGCTTGTAATCCCCTAGTCGAAAACGCTTGAATTCCTTCAGACCCGGGAAAACCAGACATTACTTGCCTAAGAGCTTCTTCGACCGACTTATCAAAATCACTGGGTTCACCCGACATACTAGTTTTCAATAGACAACAGATAGACAAACATCCAGGTGGGGTATACTTTCCGACAACGACAGGTAGCAAGGTTTGACACTTGGACAATTATCAACTCAGCTTAGTCAGTTACGGGTAGCAAAAAGCAGTCCCAGCACCCAGATCGACGAGATAAATAAGTGGAGCGGCATAACGGGTCTCCCAACAGACGGAAACTGAACTTAATGGCTTTCATTAATGGTGTTGTAGTCCCAAGGTTCATGTGGTTACCATAGATACATTACATAATTATAAGCAAGCATACACAATGATACAGATACAAGAGACGAGACAGATAGAGAGAACACGAGCCTTTATACTAACCAGCAAGAGCAGAATACAGTCATAGAACCAATCTAGTCTTTACATCGGCTCAATAGCCTATATATATATATATATATATCTATCAATACAGTTACATAAACGTCTGTCGGTCTAACTGACCGACCTGACTTATACTAGTCGACGCAACCTGTCGACCTATGCTTTAGAGTGGTCGGGTGGAGGGCCTAGTCGACAGGCCGACCTAGGCCCCTCCAACATCTCCCCCACCTCAAAATGTTTCTTCGTCCCGAAGAAATGGAGAGATCAAAATTACAAAAAAAATAGTGATTAAGATGGTTATGATGAAGGTAAGCTGGAGCTGGTAACATCAGATGTTTGTAGGCAGACTACAAGGATAGCTTCGGCAGAGATGGAGAGATGGTGCTGGAACTCTTCCCAGGTGCGTATCAAATTTTGAATGTCGACAGTCAATGTCGTGAGCTTCGACAAGTTTTCCATTTTTTCATGGGTGGATATGGCCTATAAGTGGATCATGTTGGGTCAAAATGTAGTGATTGTGACCTTGGAAGCAGCAAGTAAGTGTTGAAGCCGAGGCTGAATTTCTTCAAGTTTATTGAGGCCACATCGTGCCTGAGATATCCACTGAGTTTCGTGTTTTTCCAACTTGTCCAGTTTCTTATTTTCCATGATGATTTGATTATCCAATTTTTCAATGAGTGCCTACTATGCAGTCAAACGTTGTTGGTGAAGTGTTCCTAACAAGGTTCTTGTCTTTTGCAGTTCTTTGTAGACTTCGCCACAATGCACATACTAGTTGTGCAGTACTTCAGCGAGTTTTTCAGCTTGAGTATCATACTGTCTGAGTAAATTGATAGCTGATGTGAATGCTGTAAACTGATTTGTCATGAGAGAAGCTACTTCGACAACCTGATCCTGTTGTCTTTTGAGAAACTCGAATTGTAACATCGACACGACAGATTCGAATAACTGGTATGCTCTATCAAGAGGTGATGTCGTGTTGGAATGGGGCGGAAGTGGGACAACTTGCTAAACTAAGTTTTCACATTTGGCAAGAATTGTAGTCCTTTCTTCTTGTAGCTGGAGTAAATGGTCTTCAACAGAACCAGATGTTGTAGTCCCAAGGTTCATGTGGTTACCATAGATACATTACATGATTATAAACAAGCATACACAATGATACAGATACAAGAGACAAGACAGATAGAGAGAACACAAGCCTTTATATTAACTAGCAAGCGCAGAATACAGTCATAGAACCAATCTAGTCTTTACATCGGCTCAACAACCTATATATATATCTATCAATACAATTACATAACTGTCTGTCGGTCTAACTGACCGACCCGACCTATACTGGTCGACGCAACCTGTCAACCTATGCTTCAAAGTGGTCGAGCAGAGGGCCTAGTCGACAGGACGACCTAGGCCCCTCCAACAAATGACAATCTAGCAGTTATGGCAGGGTCTCAATGTCAAAAAGCGGTTTGTAATCTCATAAACGCATTTCCTAGCCATTCTAGAGCATCATTCTAATGGATGGGGCGCCTCCAACAGTCATATAGCTTCGTCATGGTGAAGTCTAACTCTGCGCGAACTTGTTGTTCCAGTGAGGTCCAAACCCTGCGAACCTGCCTCCCACGAGGTTCCCATCTGCGAAGTATTCCCTAAGGTTTCCTTAACTTCTTGTAATTTGTCCAGCTTTCCCTTCTTTTTACTGAGCTTTCTTGCCTTCTTTCCTATTATCTGAACTTCTTTAACTGTTGCTTGAATTCTTTTTCCATTTTTATTCTTCTCTTCACATATCGTAGTAGCTTCGCACTGTCGAGGTACCCTCAAAGGTTCTAAAGTTAACATTTCTTTTCTTGACACTTCCTGAGTTGATATACTTCTCTCTCATATATGTAGATTTCTCAAAGCTTCATGTATTCTTCCAACATTGACAGCTAGGTCTTTTGCTTCCTGAACTTCCTGCATTGGTACTTTGCTCTGTTGCTTCGACTGTGCTTTAGGTTCTTCTCTTAGTTGGTCTAATCTCTTAGCTATAAGATCCCTAAAATCCTTCTTTTTATTTTCTGTAGCTTCTTCCTATGCTTTCCTTCTAATCTAATCCTTTTCAATCCAAGTCTTACCTAACAAAAGAGGAAAAGAGGCGATGTCCTTAACAAATCTTATTACTTCAAAGTCTTCTTCTGTCGAAGTTCCACTGACACTGATAGACACAGTAGTTAGTCTTCCACACAAAGCTATCGTATTGCCTTTAAATAAGCCTATTCTCCCCAAAGACGGTATCATAGTAGGTTTCCCCATAATTTCCCAAGTTTCTTCTGTCATAATATTCACTTGTGTTTCTTTATCCATAATTCTGCAATCTATGTCAAAGTCCCCTATCCTTGCACTGATGCATTGTTTAGCTTTCAAACTTTCTTGTAAACTAACATCTTTATGAACTTCTTCAGTTTCCACTAACTGTAATAACATAGCCTGAACTTCTTCTGACTTTTTCTCTTTATGACTTTCTACCATACCCTTAATTTCTTGATCATTTTCTTTCCTTATGTCCCTTCCTTCAACTTTGGCAATACTTCTTGGGAAATCCTCAACCTTATGATCAACAACTTTACAACAAAGGAAAATAGGGCCTACCTCAGGGCACTCTCTAGCAAGGTGACTAGATACCCTGGAATGAATTTCACCATCGATTTTTTGTTCCCCCCGCTCCTTCAGCGCCCTTATCCTTTGATTCCCACCCTTTTCAAGTTGAACATGAAATCCTTTTGGAGGGGAATCTAGAGAAAATTTCACTCACTATCCCAATGGACATTTCTGTGAAACCGGGAGTCATGGAAAATATTCATATTGGTGCCAACTTCTCTCCTGAAGAGTGAGAAATTTATCTGGCATTATTTAAGGAATTTCATGATGTTTCTACCTAGTCTTATGAAGAGATGCTTGGAATTGACCTGACCATTGTTGTTTATGAAATCAAAACATACCGGGATGCCAAACATGTGCAACAAAAACTTCATCCTATGCATCCAGGGAAGGCAGCAACTATCAAAGCTAAGATCGAAAAGCTTTTGAAAGCAGGCTTCATATATCTGGTTCCCTTGATTTAGTGGGTTTCTAATATGATTCCCGTCGATAAAAAGTAGGGAACTATATTCGTGTGTGTATTGATTATAGGGATATCAATTGGGCACCCAAAAGATGACTATCCAACCCCTTTCATCAACTAGATTATCGATGATTGTGCTGGAAGCGAGATGTTCTCATTTATGGATGGATTTTCTGGCTATAATCAAATTAATATACTACCATTGGATCAGCATAAGACCGCTTTCATTTGTCTGTGGGGGAATTTTTTTTACCATAAGCTACCATTTGAGCTTAAAAATGTTGGTGATACATTTTATGAGCCATTTCATATGCATTTCATGACATCAAACATATTTTTCAGTCATATTTGGATTATTTTCCCGCTCATTCTTGATTTTGTCACGATCATCCACAGCACTTGAGAGCCATTTTTTTGAGTGTTTTTATTATAAAAATCGATTGAACCCACATAAATGTGTTTTTTTGGTGGAATCGGGGAATTTACTAGGCTTCATTATGTCCAAGTATGGGATCTGCATCGATCCATCGAAGGTTGAGGCAATATTGAAATTACCTCCTCCTTCTACTTTAAAACAACTTCAAAGTTTGCAAGGGAAGGAAAAATTTCTTCACCGTTTTATTCCAAATTATGCGGAATTGACTAAAGTTTTTACCCGATTTCTTACGCAAGACATCATTTTTGCATGGGATAATATTTCCCAATAGTCCTTTGATTCTCTCAAACATGCATCGACTCATGCGCCTTTATTTCATTCACCTGACTACAGTCGGGATTATATTTTATACCTTGCTGCTACAGATAATACCATTGTTGTGGTGCTTGTCCAAGAGGATGATTCGTGTGAAGAACATGTGGTATATTACCTTATTCTGATTCTTATTAGTGCGAAACTCGAGTACATACATGTGGATAAACTTGTGTTGGTAGTTGTTTATGTTGTTCAATGATTTCATCACTATCTCCTACTTCGAAAGGCCATGATCATTGCTAATTGTAACCCCATGCAACACATATTTACATGACAAGTGTTGGGGGGAAAGTACTTGAAATGGATTGTCATACTTCAAGAGTTTGATTTAGAGTTTGAACGACCCAAATCGAAGAAATCATTGGTCTCTGTTGAATTAATTTGTGACCTTCCCTCAACATCTACTGGACATGTAGCAGAAGATTGTATTCTTGATGAATCTCTATTCCTCATTAGTATGTCTGATCCGTGGTATTGAGACATCATAATTTATCTCAAGACACAAACATTTCAACCTGATTTCTTGACTAATGATCGACGACAGTATCCAATACCAAGCTCGATAATATGTCATTCTTGGTGATAGCCTATATCATCACAGTGTTGATTCCATTTTGCAATGATGTTTGACTCATGAGGAATCAAAGTGTGCCATAAAATATTTCCATGCTCATGCTTGCGGTGGCCATTTTACTGGTCATGCTACTACATAGAAGTATTTACGAACTAGTTATTTTTGGCCCTCATTGTTCAAGGATTGTATACTTTCCATTTAGAAATGCCATGCTTTTCAGCACTATGATAGGAAGATGAGAGCTCATCCTTCTCCTCTTCACCCTGTAGTTTTCACCGGACCTTTTACGAAATGGGGCATTGACTATATGACATGTAATCGTCACTCGGACGTGGGTGGGGGGGCACGATTATATTATTGTATACATTGACTACTTTACAAAATGGACCAAGGCAATGCATACATACGATTGTATCGGGAAAACTACAACATTATTTCTTTTCAACCATGTCATTTCACGTTTTGGTGTGCCTCGAGCTATTATGATCAACCATGGTTCACATTTTCATAACCATATGATGACCGAACTTATTTCCAAGTTAGGACTACACCATGATGGTTCCTCTCCTTACTATATATACACAAGCCAATGGTCAGGTAGAAGCCATAAACAAGATTTTAGTCATGATGCTTCGACGGATGGTAAGGATTCATAAATCAAATTGGCATACAATGTTATTTTCACCACTTTGGGCATACCGAACTTCCGTCAAATCAGCCACTGGGTTTACTCCATTCCAATGGGTATATGGGATGGAAGTCACCCTACCCATTGAATGTGAGATTCCATCGTTAAAAGTAGAAGTTGAACTCCTCCCGAATACTTATGTCAAGGAAGAGCGGTTACTTTATTTGACTCGCCTAGATGAGATTTGATGACATGTTGCGTTAGCCATTGAAGCTCATAAAAAGTGGGTTAAAGCTCAATATGATAGGTCTGTTAAACCTCATGTATTCTCATAAGGTGACTATTGTCAACCAGCGTCACGACGAATTAGGTGTTGTTAAGTTCTAGTCTATGTGGCTAGGACCCTACATTATGAAGCGAGTTCCCGAGAAAGGGGCCTATGAACTAGTCGTTTATGATGGAATTCCATTAGAATGGCCCATAAATGGATTATATCTTCAATGGTACTATGCTTAGGGTCTCCTTGCGTATGTACCATGAATCATATTATATAATACGTATGGTGTGATGCGTGTGGTGTGAGTTTTTTCTTTTTCTAGTGTGGAGTGTTTTCCCTGGCTTATTTTGTGTTGCATTTGGTCTGCAAATGTCGATCGAATCCTTACCATATATGGGCTTCACTGACGGGGCTACTCGTGCTATCTAGAACTTTGCATCCTCTGCTTGGAAAATTTATTCACCCACAGGGGATCTTGTGAGTTTGCAAGGTATATGTATCAGTCATGCAACTAATAATGTCGCTAAACATAGTGCTCTCATTGAATTGTTATTTGAGGCTATTTCACTTAGTGTTCGATGTTTGGTTGTGCGACTAGATTCACAACTCGTCATGTCACAACTTAATAGTCATTATTCCATTATAAGTCTTTCATATTAATATTATTTTTAAGGCTTCGTCTCTTGGAGCGTGAATTTGACTATATTGAATATCAACACATTCCAAGATATCTAAACACATTAACTAATGCATTAGAATGCTGTGTGTTGGATAGACAGTTTTCAAATTCATAAATCATTCAAACATGAAAATCAGAACATAAAGACATTGTAGGCCGGTAAATATCACTCATATATATATATATAGAAATAGAAATAGAAATTGTTTTTTACAAAAATGTGTGTTGAGTATAAAATGGAACTTATCATGGCTTCCATAACACTGTATGCAGACAAATACAAGTAGACCACTATGGTCAAGAGTCTCTGTAACAAACAATAGCATGGGCCACTCGGAGTAGGAGATGACCGATCATGCTGGAAACTCTTGAAGTGTGCCTCTGATACTCTCGAGGCAGCTCATCAAGATCAATGTCTGATATATCTTCAGTCAGTCATTCCAGGTTGTCACAGATATCATATACCTTCTAGATGGCATCCTGAGCTCGGCGATCTAGTGGTACTTTTGCATGTGCTCCTAGTCGATGTAATGGTGATGAACCTGGTGGAAATACTGGTGCCACGTCCACATAATAAAAACTTGAATTAGTACTCAATAACACCCAAAAAATGAAATATCCAAAAATGAAATATCCAAAAATAAAATATGTGTGTTTGTGTGCATTTTTGTGTGAAGTGTGCTTTCTTGCCTGAGATGTCCCAGTTTTGTCCTGGGGGCAGTGCAAGGTTGGGGTCTCCTTTGAATTCATTCCCACCATATTCATAGTCATCAACCACTAAGAATTGCTTTTGTGCCCATTTAATAAATCTGGCATCGAAGCAAAATATAGGTGCACCTCCCACACAATCCATAAGATCTACCCACCTCTTCATTCGAGGCTCATCCGGATCCAGGGTCTCCACATCCAAACTCCATGGTCTCGGCTGAGGTACCTTCTCTAGGAACAAGGCCACCAATATACTCCCATAACCAAATATATTTGTCCGACCTTGTCGAATCCTCATGATTTGTGACTTTATGTTTCGAAGTACAACCTATGCCAATTGAACACCCTTGGTTCTAGACATTACAAAGCATATAACATCTGTGTTTTTGAAGCATTGTGTGGGTTTTCACTATCAACACACTGAGAAATAACTCATAAGAGTGTCTTAAGAGGCTTGTTTGTGATATTTTCCATCGGGATTCTCCCACTAGATTTTTGTGACCCTGGTTCACAATATTATGCAATGCAGTACTCAATAGGTTCTCCACTACTTGGATTGTCATAGAAAGTAATGTGTGTTATCCTTTTAGAAGGCCTTGTGAGGAAATATATAGCATCTACTTCAATGGCCAAGTTGAAATCTCCCACCTTGAATACTTGCTCGTCTGCATCCCACATTCTGATAATATAAGTCAGAAGTTATATTTGTTTTCTCATGCACGGCACATGGAAGAACCTCTTAAGCCCACAATTTCTTATGGTGATCATTGTTTGGATCAAGTGAAGAAGAAACATCATCATCGTTGTGCTCTCTTTCTCTCCAATCAAATTCCATATTTTCCAAACACACCTACAAAAATATTGGAAGGAAGGCACCAGTGACAAATCAAGCATAAAATTGCATAGGTCTTAAGTTATTGAGTGTTTTTTCGTTTTTATTATCCGCTTTCTTAGGCCTTCCTTTTCCCGCAAAGAATATTTTTCATGCGGTCTTAGACCATTCCCCACGGGCTGTCGTGAGTCTCGATTGGGATTCCCATGGCATCCCTGCAGCGCTATTTGGCCTAAAAATGCCCCCCCAAAACCACTTGAATCCTAATCAAAATGCACAAAAATTGATATAAACATGTAGAAGGGGAAGATACCTCTTACTTGGCATAGACGACAAGCAAAATGGATGACCTAAGACTCCAAAATCCACATCGGAAGATCGAGGGTAAAAATGGCACAAATTCTCCACTTCTTTGGTAAAACACAAATGGTAAAAATAATGACCTTTTTGGTTCTTTTATAGCTTTTTGAAGAATTTTTAATTAATATATTTTTTTAATCACATTATTTTTGTAGATTATGAAAGAGCCTAGTTTAAAATAGCACAAAGAAAAACAACAACACAGAAAACAAGAAAGAAGCTTTTATTCAAACACAGGAAAAGAAAACTTTTAGTGTTTATCTCACATTGATCCTGGACTTGCACAGCTACATACTTATATAGAGATTACATTGCATAGAAATAAAGGCATCATTTTACATGCCCTAAAATCAGCTGTAGAATGATGTATAATTCTGCAAACTTATTTTATTGTTCACATGCATTAGCATGCAGTGAAATTTGCTTCTAATTATTTAATAGACAGATGCAACCTAAAACTAAAATAGATACTGTCATTAATTCTGTCAATAATTCTTCACAACATCAATTATCAACAAACTCCCCCTTGATGTTGAGAGGGCTCACAATAAGATCTCTGAGAATAAAAAAACTAGGCCTTTGAGACTACCTTAGTGAAGATGTCTGCTAGTTGTTTTTTAGTGTTGATGTATTTCAATTCAACTTGCTTCTTTTTCACTAAATCTCGAATAAAATGATACTTCAAGTCAAAATGTTTTGTCCTGCTATGGTGTATTGGATTCTTGGCCAATTTGATGGCACTCATATTATCACAAAAAATTACTGTAGGTTGAATTTGTTTTTCTTCAATTTCTTCAAGAACTTTTCTAAGCCATAATGCTTGTGTGCCTAATGAGGCGACTACAACATATTCTGCTTCTGTAGAAGAAAGAGAAACTATACTTTGCTTCTTTGAGCTCCAAGTGATCAAACCATAACCAAAAGAAAAACAGTTACCAGATGTAGACTTTCTATCATCCAAACTACCTCCCCAATCAGAATCACTGAATCCAACCAATTCAAAACTCTTAGAAGTATAGTAATGAATGCCAAAATTTAGAGTGCCTTTCACATACCTCAGAATTCTTTTAGCTGCATTCATATGCATTTTAGATGGCATTGTCATATACCTAGAAACAAGAGAAACTGAATAAGCAATGTCAGGCCTTGTGTGTGTTAGAAACATTAAGCTTCCAACAATACTTCTGTAAATTGTCTCACCAGCCATTTCAGCACCATCATCTCTACACAACACAACTCCATGAGCAATTGGAGTAGGAGATGGTTTGCAATCAGGGATATCAAATTTATTCAACATATCCTTTGCATACTTTGTCTGACAAACAAAAATTTCATCTTCACTTTGATAAACTTCCATTCCAAGAAAATATTGCATGAGGTTTAAATCTTTCATCTCAAACTCACTTATCATAGCAAATTTGAATTCATCGTTCATCTTAGAACTGCTACCCATATACAACAAATCATCAACATATAAACTGACAATAAGAATATCATTACCTTCTTGTTTATAGTAAAGGGTAGGTTCACTCTTACTTCTTTTGAATCCATTCTCTTGAAAATATCCATCAATCCTGGCATACCAGGCTCTCGGTGCTTGCTTGAGGCCATACAAATCCTTCTTCAACTTGTAGACTTGATGTTCTTTTCCTTGCACTTCAAAACCGTGTGGTTGTTCCACAAAGACTTCCTCTTCTAAGTACCCATTCAAGAAGGCACTTTTCACATCCATGTGACGAATTCTCCATTTCTTTTGTGCTTCCAGTGAAATCAACATTCTAATAGTCTCTTGCCTTGCTATAGGTGCAAAGGTTTCTTCATAATCAATGCCATACTTCTTTGTGAATCCCTTAGCAACTAACCTTGCTTTGTGTTTTTCAACAATCCCATCACTGTTATACTTTGTCTGGTAGACCCATTTAGTACCAATTTTTTTTAATCATGTGGAAGATCTGTAAGCTCCCAAGTATCATTCCTATGAATTGAATCTATCTCTTCTTGCATAGCTTGCACCCAAACCTCACTAGTAGAAGCTTCTTCAAAACTTGATGGCTCAAAATCAACTTGTGAAAATAAAGCAAAATTTACAGTCTCACCTCTTGGATTTTCTTCATGTGCCAGACTTGTACTTCTCTGATAAATTTCATTCAAGCTTCTCACCTTTCTTGCAGTACTTGGACTTGAATATGGAGAACTAGATGAGGGGCTACTTGATGGATTTGGAGCATTTGGAACTGAAACATTAGTGGGATTCTCATTATTAATATCATCAATAATATCACCATCCAAACCAGATTTTGATTTCTCAACATGGTCTTTTTGATGACCATAAACTCCCCCTTCATAAAAAATTACATCTCTTGACACAACAATGCGATTGGTGAGAGGATTATACAACCTATAAGCCTTACTTTGGTCACTATATCCAACAAAAATGCATGCTTCACTTTTTGGATCTAACTTTTGTCTCTTTTGATCAGCTACATGAACAAAGGCTAAACAACCAAAAACTTTGAAATGATTAACATTAGGCTTTTTCTCATACCAGGCTACATAAGGAGTCATCATGTGAAGTGCACTAATGGGACTTCTATTGAGAATGTACACTGTTGTAGCAACTGCATCACCCCAAAAGGAATTGCTTAATCCTTTGGTATGTAACATACTCCTTGCCATTTCCACCACTGTACGGTTTTTCCTTTCAGCTACCCCATTTTGTTGAGGTGTGTAAGCAGTGGTGAGTTGTCTTCTAATGCCATTCATATCACAAAAATTCTGAAATCCTCTTGAACAAAATTCTCCTCCACGATCAGTCCTTAAGCATTTTATTTTGTAACCAATTTCATTTTCTACAAGGGCTTTAAACCTCTTGAATGTATCAAATGCTTCACCCTTTCTCTTCAAAAAATAAACCCAGCACATTCTTGAGTAATCATCAATAAAAGCAATGAAATATGATGACTTACCCAAACTTTCTGTCTGCATAGGACCACAAATATCAGAATGAACTAGCTGAAGTGGATAATGGGCCCTCCATGCCTTGCCTCTAGGAAATTTCTCTCTTGAATGTTTTCCTTTAGCACATCCTTCACAAACCTCCTTGTGCTCTTCAACCTTAGGCAAACCATAAACTAATTCTTTTGATGTTAGAAGCTTCAAACTATGAAAATTCAAATGACCGTACCTGAGATGCCACAACCAACCTTTGTCCTCATATGCCATATTAGCAAGGTTGATGCTAGTTTCTCCAAACTTCAATGGGAACATCCGATTCTTTGACATAGGCACAAATGTAACCACCCTATTGCCTTGATTCTTATCATAAATTGTGCATTGTCTATCATCAAACACTACTCTATAATTCTTTTCACACAGCTGCCCAACACTTAATAAATTATGCTTTAACTGTGGAGTGTAATAAACATCTTTGACACTTTTCATACCTTCTTTTGTATGGACTGCCATATCTCCTTTTGTAGAAACCTCTAAGGTCTTTTCATCACCAAGTTTGATATTAGATTTGAAACTTTCATCCATTGTAGAGAAAAGATTGCAATTTCCTGTCATGTGGTTAGAACAACCTGAATCTAAATACCAAACATCTTTAAGTGTATTTTCATTTTTTCCATAAGATAAAAACAAATTATTTGGAGAAGCATCATCACCCTCTTGAGCATAATTAACACTTTTGTTTTCTTTTAATCTGCAATCCCTTTCAAAATGACCATACCTTTGACAATGATAACACTGGATAGTTCTCTTATCAAATCTGCCTCTACCTCTTCCTCTAAAACCACCTCTTCTTCCTCTATCTCCTCTTGGAAAAAAATGATACTGACCTTTACCTTGGGCTTGGTTTCTTCTGGAGCTAGAACTACCATCTGCATTCTTTGTAATCTGTAGCTTTGTGGAAAAAAATTTCTCATCACTTTCTCCAAATGAATCTCTTACTCTATCTTCATGAGAAATAAGAGATCCAACTAGGTGATCAAAGTGAAGGTTAGTAAAATCCTTGCCTTCTTCTATGATTATAGCAACATGGTTCCATCTTGGTGTTAAAGACCTCAACACCTTTTTAACCACAACTTCTTTATCAATAGTTTCTCCTAGAGTAGCCAATTTATTGACAACATCAGTTACTCTTACACAATAATCACTCACCTTCTCACCTTCTTGCATCTTCAAATTCTCGAATTTTGTCCTTAGTGTCTGTAACTTGATAACTTTAACTTGATCACTGCCCTGGTAAGCTTCTTGTAGAGTCTTCCAGGCATCCTTAGCTGACTTTGCTCCTGCAATTCTTGGAAATAAGCCCTTATCTAGAGCTATTTGAATATGAAATAAAGCTTGGGCATTCGTCTTCTTGGCTTCTCTCTTACTTGTTTTATCATTGGCTGTAAGTGTGTTCCAATCAGCTGGCTCTTCATAACCTGATTCTACAATCTCCCACAAATCTTTTCCTGTCAAAAAGGTCATCATCTTGATGCACCAATAATCATAATCACTTCCATCAAATTCTGGAATGGGCAAAGAGTTAGAATTTGACATTATGAACTTTAAACAAAATACCTGCTCTGATACCAAATGTAGATTATGAAAGAGCCTAGTTTGAAATAGCACAAAGAAAAACAAAAACACAGAGAACAAGAAAGAAGCTTTTATTCAAACACAGGAAAAGAAAACTTTTAGTGTTTATCTCACATTGATCCTGGA
Source organism: Larix kaempferi (assembly GCA_027924585.1). Lineage (NCBI taxonomy): Eukaryota > Viridiplantae > Streptophyta > Pinopsida > Pinales > Pinaceae > Larix > Larix kaempferi. The sequence continues at coordinate 7,266,763 of BSBM01000927.1, forward strand.
CTTGCATAGCTACATACTTATATAGAGATTACATTGCATAGAAATAAAGGCATCATTTTACATGCCCTAAAATCAGCTGTAGAATGATGTATAATTCTGCAAACTTATTTTATTCTTCACATGCATTAGCATGCAGTGAAATTTGCTGCTAATTATTTAATAAACAGATGCAACCTAAAACTAAAATAGATAATGTCATTAATTCTGTCAATAATTCTGCACAGCATCAATTATCAACAATTTTTTGATAATTGTTTCCTAAGTTGTGGTGGACAAGTTGGCTATAATCATTCATTGGGAATTTGGGCTGACTTTTACACTGTTCGTGCCCATAATTTAAACATGAAATGGTGTTTGGGTTAACTTACCATTTTTTTCCTAGGATTTTAAACATGAAAAACAATTGAGCTTACTTTTCTCTTTTTCGTGCTCTGGTTTAAAATATGAAAAATATTCTAAGCGCTCTTTTATGGTGTTCCATGCTCAGTAAAATTTTAGTAAACAACATTGAGTTTACTATTCATCACCCCATACTCGTAAATCAATGGAACCACGTGAGTGAGCTTGTCTCCTTCACGCTCATTAAACGTTGTATCATCATGCTCGTTTTTTAAGGGACATATTCCTGGTATACTTCTATCTCTTTTTTGGGCCATGTAGATGAATTACGAAAAAGGAACTTTATGGAGATTTTTATGGGTTCTTTTCAAACTCCTTAAATATGAAAAGGCCTCTAGCTTCTTCTTCAGTGGCTCGTAAAACGATATAATCTAGAAATAATTTTGACTGGCCCACTCCTTCGCTAAGGTCATTAAAAATATGGTGTTGGACTTACCCAAAGGGTGAGCTTATACCGAGCATCTTTTATCCTTATCGAGATCGTCTAAAAAGAAATGGGTACTCATCAATCACGATGGGGGGTATGGAAATGGAATGCAGTTACTATATATGGTAGCAAAGTCACTCTTGAACATGGCATCCACGTCACTCCATGTGTCTGGGTTTGGGAAATCCGTTGCTCATCCTCATTGGTCACTTCTATATGCTTTTGATTTCGTGGTCTCTATTGTCGAGTCATTATTTCCAGTCATGCCCTTTTTTCAAGAGTAGTCAACCCATGTGTCTCATTTTAAATGAATCAAGTCTTACAGTCCATTTTCTCATCATTTTCCTTGTTTATTCTTGAGTCAGAGTCATGTCACTTCATAACCAATTTCACTTCAACAACTTTGTGTTTGTTTTGTGTCGATGATGGGGGATTCATAATGGCCCTCCTTCGATGATTATGATCTTTTCGACTTCAACATATTACCTAAGAGCCAAACTTTGGAACTGTTCAGTACCTTGAACCTGTTTACATCATTGGTAGGTATCCTTGCTTCCATCAGTATATTCTCATCATTGGTCTCTGATTGGAATATTTTATCGAGTGTTTGACACCAACTCATCTATTCATACTCGGTGAAATGTACTATGATATCTTGGTGGTCATTTGCATTAATGGTGATTTCCCTCGCACTCATTAATGATTTCTATCAATGGCTAGTAATCAAGTGGTTTCTACCATGTTTGATGACAAGACAATTATTCACATAGTTAGATTTGTACCAGATGGTTTCATGGTGAAGACCTTGGGTGATTTTATTCTCTCAGACCGTGTTAGAGAACAATGATATGAACATAGATCCACATTGTACTCATTGGTGGCTATGTTGTTCTTGCTTTTGTTGGAGATCCATAGTGTATCTTTCGTGGCTACAAACATCTCAGCCATGATAGCATGGATCCACAGTGTATTTTTGGTGGTCGTGTCCAACATGGACCTGTAGTGTATTCCTTGGTAGCTATGCTCTGAGTCATCTATATGTCAAGGACCAGAATTCTTGTCTCAGTTTGAATTGGATGGATTGTAATTCTTGGTTATTGGCAGGTTTCGTTCTAGGGAATCCTTTGCACTCATCTCAAAGCATTTTAACTATCATAGCCTTCTAGCCTCATACTTTGGGGGCTAATACGTTACACATAAATATCATCTTGCACTTGCCTGATGAAGTCTCACAGCATTGACAAACCTGAACTAGAGGTCTAGGATCATTTTCGAGTTGAATTTGCATGTGTAAAAGCATGCTTTTTGAGGGTGTCGTGGGTTTCATCTATGTAGCTCGTGAAAAACCTACCTTGTCATGAGGTGTCTTTCTTGAGCCCACGACAAGCTGCAAATTTCCTTTGTTAGGCCCGCGTAATTCTTGTTTTGGTAAGTTATTGAGACAATATCCACATGATCTCCTTGGGATTATCACTAAGTGGTTTGCCTAGCTTCTAATAGAGGTTGGTTAATCTCAAGATCCTAAGTTAGAGGGGATGGGGTTATCTCCATAACCACTCTAGCCTCCTAATATAATTTGATCATGAAACTTTATAAGGAGGCCAACTTCATGAACAAGAGGAGGAAATTTGATGCAAGTAAACTCTATTGGATTGTATAGTGACATTGTTTTGTGAAGGATCATAGTATTGTTATTCTTGAGAGTGTTTCATATCACCTTGGGAATACCACTTTTCTGATTTGATTGTGCATTGGAGACCTTTGGAGCAAAGTTTGCAACACCAAGGCATCAAGTTGTAACTTTGTTTCCAGTTTAATACAAAATGTGTTTCCTTTTCCATTAGCATAGTGTTCATGTCATTGTGTTAATTGATTCATTCCTTGGTCAGTCTCATAGTCTATTCAATTTGCTTGTAGTTTTCAGAGTTTTCTTATTTGTGTTGTCTCAACAAGGATCAAGAACGAATTGGAGATTAAGCTATTTAAAAGCTGCAACAAGGAAGTGAAACCAACAAGTAAGTTTTCTCACTTATTACATTATTTTAGGAAAAGGATTTCATTTTGTCATGTTTTGTTCTAGATTTACTTAGGCTAGTTTAGGGAGATCGCTTCATGTCTGCACGTTAGGATTTCTCCAATAACACCCTTTCTTCTAGTGATATTTTTGAATCCTAAGATTCATGTAACAACCCGTTATCGAATAAAAAAATTCATAAAACAACGGTTTCAACGTAGTAGCTCCATCATAACCCTTCATAGAATATTTTTATGATGGAAAATTTGATCGACAACAACAACTATCATAGATTCTATGAGTCCTTGAAAAACCCATAATATATTTGCTTGGTGCTTTTGATAGGTTTTTAGATCAATTGGTTTTGATTTATCTATAATTAGGTCAAAGGGGTTTCTTTGTTTCTCTTTTTTGTGTATGATTCTTGGATTTTATTATAACGTCTATAAAAGTTATGAACTTATCCTGAAAAAGGGAAGCATTCCTTACTACCCATATGGCCCACATAACAAACAATGATAAGGAGTGGTGTTATTCTCTTGACTCTTCATCATCTAATTGATATTGCATATCCTCTTCAATAGTGGATCCATCCCAAATCCCTTTACCTCATGTGATGTTTTTAATTGCATACAAACTTCCCTTGTGAAGTGATCGGTGAGAAATGTTGCAAGAAGTTGTCATTGATGTCACATAATAGTAATTATGAGTGATCATGATGAATTTGATGAAAGCAGTGAACCGTGGCAAGCCCCTAAAACATTACAGGTCGACCCCTTTGTGAAAAGCCCTAAAACACTACAGGTCGACCCCATTTACATGAAAATGTTAAGCATATAAATTAAGAATGATCAGGATCAATTGGGTGCAAGTGAAGTGCGATGTAGTGGAGTTTTGGGGCTACGGTGAGGAGAGCGAAGCCATAGAAAGAAGAGCGAAGCCATAGAAAGAAGAGCGAAGCCACAAAGAGAAGTGCGAAGCTGCAGAGAGAAGGACAGAGCCACAGAGTATACTTGTGTTGCTTAGTTCCTAAGCCGAAAATATTGGTGCTGCGAAGTTCTTAAGGTACTTAGGTGAACTTAGCACATGTGAAAGTGAACTTAGCAACGTCTTCAGATGCTGCGGTGAACTAAGCAACAAGGTTGCGGTTAAACTAGCTGATGTTGCGGTGAGTATACTGGTGTTGCTTAGTTCCTAAGGTGAACATATTGGTGTTGCGAAGTTCCTAAGGTACTTAGGTGAACTTAGCACATGTGAAAGTGAACTTAGCAACATCATCAAATGTTGCAGTGAACTAAGTAACAAGGTTGCGGTGAAATTAGATGGTGCTACGGTGAGAATACTGATGATGCTTAGTTCCTGAGGTGAAAATAGTGGTGCTGCGAAGTTCCTAAGGGACTAAGGTGAACTTAGCACCTACTAAAGTGAACTTAGCACCGTCGTCAGATGCTACGGTGAACTAAGAAACAAGGTTGCGATGAAATTAGCTGGTGCCCAGTAACAATGACAGGAGGTGCTCAGTAACAGCAACAGGAGGTGCTCAGAAACAACGACATGAGGTGCTCAGTAACAGCGATAGAAGGTGCTCAATAACAGTGACAAAAGGTGCTCAGTAACAATGACAGAAGGTGCTCAGTAATAGTCATGGAGTTGGTGCTTCCTTCAGTTGGTGCTGAAGATCAAGGAGTTGGTGCTTCCTTTAGTTGGTGCTTAAAATCAAGGAGTTGGTGCTAAAAATCAAGGAGTTGGTGCTTCCTTCAGTCGATGCTGAAAATTAGGGAGTTGGTGCTTCCTTCAGTTGGTGCTAAACATTAGGGAGTTGGTGCTTCCTTCAATTGGTGCTGAAAATCGGGAAGTTGGTGCTTCCAATGTAACTATTTGGACATGATCTAAACATTTGTGGTTTTCTCCCACATTGGCTTTCCACGTAAAAATATCTGTGTCATGTGCCATTTGTTTATTTGCTGATATATGGAATGCAATCATATTATGAAGTGAATCAATTTAGTAAGTAAGCAAGTAAAAATTGATCAAAAGTAAACAATATTGATTCACCCCCCTCTCAGTATTGGTAAATATTCCAACAATTGGTATTAGAGGGATACCTTCAAAAAATTTTGACCACTTGAAGGGAGATCTCATTCAGCAAATATGAATCAGATATTAGAATATACTAAGCACAGGTTCTCATTGTTTGATGGACAAAACTATGCCTTTTGGAGCACTAGAATGAAGTTGTTCTTGCAATCACAGGGACTGGAGCTTTGGGAGGTAGTCAGTCATGGATATAAACCAAATCCAAATGAGGAAGAACCAACAGATCCAGCAGAAAGAAGGGCCTTTGTCTGTAATTCAAAATCTATGTGTGCCATCCTAGGAGGCTTAACAGTTGCAGACTTTGTAAAGGTAATGCATTGTACCTCTGCAAAAGAGATGTGGGATAAACTCATAAATATCTATGAAGGTGACCTCAAAGTAAGAAAGGCCAAACTTCAAACACATAGAAGCAAATTTGAGCAGCTCAAGATGAAAGAGGAAGAGGACATCGCAGGCTATCTCCTCGGAGTTGATGGTGTTGTGAACACTATGATAGGCTTGGGAGAAACGATTGAAGAATCAAAGGTTGTTGAAAAGATACTAAGGTCTTTTCCAATCAGATGTGACTCCAAGGTATCAACAATAGAGGAAATGAAGGACTTGGACAAGCTTAGCAAAGATGAGCAACATGGAATCCTTACAACATATGAAATGAGAACATATCAAGACAATCCATCCAAAGGAGAAGCAAATTTCAAGACCACCAAGAAAACATGCAAGCCCAAACTCAATCCCTGCTCAAATTGCAAAGAAGACTCAGAAGATGAAGAAGAAGCCAAATTCACAAAAAGGCTACAATGAGGGACAAGAAAATATACTGGTAAGTTACCTTTCAAATGTTTTAATTGTGGAAAAATTGGTCACGTTGCTTCAAAATGTCCATATGCAAAAGGTCCATACATCAATAATGATGATGCTGCCAAGAATAATAATAAGAAGTAAAACTGGAATACAAACAAGGGAAAGTTCTTTCAGAAGAAAAGAAATATTTACACAGAAGAAGACACTGAATCTTCACTGGAGGAAGATAATGAAGAACAAACTGGAAAAAGTGATGATGAAGAAATACTCTTCATTGGATTTGAACAACCCCAACAAGAAGATGAACAATATGAAGAAGGTGCAAAAGTGAATCTTGAAGGAGAACTGATCAATGCCCTAGATGATCTACAAACTGAAAGAGGAAGAAATAAATAGCTTGAGAAAGAAATTGATCAGCTGAAAAGAAGAATCCAGGAATTCATCACTAAGTTAGAGGCTTCCAAGCATACAATTCTCCAGTTGAAGAAACAGGTAGAAGAAGCTCAGTTAATTAAAGAAGCACTTACCGATCAACTACAAGACAAAGATAGAATCAATGAAGATCTAGAAGCATAAATTGTAACAACAAGAATGAAACTCCAAAAGAAGGACATTCATCAAGAGAGCAGCAAGATTCTAGATGAGATTATCAATAGCCAAAAGAGCTACTTCGACAAAACAGGTTTGGGATACAAATCAAATAATTATGATGAAGGTTCATGTTCCAGAAAGGCAGATTTAGAGGACAAGCAGAAAAGCTATGTTGAGGCATTCAATTTGCATAAAGAAGAATAACACAATACTCAAAGTCATAATGTCAAAGATTCATGGAAGCAACGATCAACCAGAAGAGCAGCACCAATTAGAATGCCACCACCTCTCAGGTACCAAACTATTTTCTTTGGAAAATGTTATCTATGTCATAATTTTGGGCATAAAGCTGTAAATGGTAAAGCTTACCAAAAAAAAGAATCTACATGGAATAGAAGGAGCTATGAAGGCCCCAGAAATCATGAAGCTCCCTCCAGAAATCGTAATAGGTTTGAGATTTTGAAAAACCAAGTTGAATGCTACAAGTGTAACAATTTTGGTAATAGAGCTCAAGAATACATAAGTAAATGGACAACCTTTACAAAAGGATCTGATTATCATAATGAGAAATTTGGATTGGCTTTTCAAGCTCAAGGAAAGGAAGAACAATGGTATGTTGATAGTGGATGCTCAAAACATATGACAGGTGACAAAAGCAAGTTCATAACATTAAACAAAACTAAGGCTGGGACAATCATCTTTGGGAGTAATGTTGGATCCAGAATTATTGGAAAAGGTACAATCAATCTTGGAACTAAGAAAGCCAAAGCAAAAAATATATTACTAATAGAGGATATGACCCACAATCTTCTAAGTGTAAGTCAAATATCTGATCATGGTCATAGATTCACTTTTGATTCAAAAAAAATGTGAGATCAGAAATAAAAGCACTAATAAAGTTGTGGCCATAGCAACACGGACTCCACATAACATTTACATTCTTGACAAGGTAAAACAAGTAAAATGTTGTATGGGAAGAGAAGATGAAAGCTGGCTTTGGCATAGAAGATTGGGACACATGAGTTTTTCCAATCTTGTGAATATCAGCAAATTGAGCGTAGTTAGAGAATTACCAGAAATCATAAAACCATCCAACCTTGTGTAAGAAGTGTCAACATGGGAAACAAACAAGGGTAAAGTTCAAAATAAAGGAACACTCCACTACATGACCATTGCAACTGGTACACACATATTTGTGTGGTCCAACAATATCAAAGGGACTTCAAGGAGAACAATACTTCATACTTCTTATTGATGACTACACTAGAATGACATGGGTATGTCTGATCAACAAAAAAATTGAATCTTTTAGACATTTCGTGAGTTTCAAAGAGCAAGTTGAAAATGAAACAGATATGAGAATTAAATTTCTAAGATCAGACAATGGAGGGGAATTCACATCAAATGAGTTCAATAATTATTGTAGTGAACAAGGAATAAAAAGACAATTCTCAACAGCTAGAACTCCTAAGTAAAATGGAGTTGTAGAAAGAAAAAATAGAACGGTTCTAGAAATGGCTAGAACCATGTTAAATGAAGCAGGCATAAGTGACAGATTTTGGCCCCAAGCAGTTCACACCGCAGTACACATCTTGAATAGAGCATTGCTCAGAAATAACACATACAAAACACCCTATGAGCTCTGGAAAGGGAGACCAACAAACATAAAGTACTTCAAAGTGTTTGGAAGCAAGTGCTATGTAAAGAGAGAAGACAAAATTGTAAAATTTGATTCTAGGGTGGATGAGGGATACTGCTTGGCTATTGTTGTAAAAGTGAGGCATACAAGTGTTATAATATTAGACTCAATAAGGTAGTGGAAAGTATAAATGTGATAATTGATGACTATCCACAAAAGAAAGAGAACCAAAGGAAAGAAGTTATTACAGATGATGACTTAGCTAAGGCAGAACTACCTTTTGAAGTAGAAGATTTATCAGAAGAACCAAGGGGACAAGAATATCAGCAAGAATTTCATTCTTCTCAAACCCCATCTAAGAGTCCTCAACCTTCTTCTAAGACCCCTAATAGATATGTTTAGAAGAATCATCCTGTTGATCAAATAATTGGAGATAGCAGTGCAAGAGTAGGAACAAGAAGAAGGAATCAACTTCAGTCTTCAACACAAGAGCATAGGTCTCTAATCTCTACAATTAAACCAAGTAATTTTGAGCAAGCCACTCAAGACAAATATTGGATCAAGGCCATGGAAGAAGAACCGAGTCAGATAGAAAGGAATGACACATGGGAATTGGTTCCAAGACCCAAGGATAAAAATGTAATTGGTACAAAGCGAATCTTTAGAAATAAAATGAATGAAGATGGACAAGTCACCAAAAACAAGGCAAGATTGGTTTGCAAAGGATATGCACAAGTAGAAGGAATAGATTTTGAGGAAACATTTTCTCCTGTAGATAGAATGGAATCAATCAGAATGGTTTTAGCTTATGCATGCTCTAAAAGAATCAAGGTATATCAAATGGATGTAAAATCATCCTTTTTGAACGGTGAATTAGAAGAAGAAGTCTATATTGAGCAACTTGAAGGATTTTCACTATCAGAAGACAAGGATTATGTGTGTAAACTCAAGAAGGCTCTGTATGGTCTCAAGCAAGACCCTAGAGCTTGGTATGCAAGGCTGGATCAATATCTTCATTAACAAGGATTCAGAAAGGGAAATGCAGACAGTACTTTGTACATAAAACTGGAATAGGACAACATGATCATTATTGAGGTTTATGTGGATGATATTATATTTGGTAGTGATGATGACAGGTTGAGTCAAAAAATTTCAAAAGATATGTAGTAAGAGTTTGAAATGTCTCTACTTGTGGAATTAAATTTCTTCTTGGGCCTTCAGATTCATCAGAAAGAAAATGGGATTTTCATTTCTCAATCTAAGTACATTAAAGAAATGCTAAAGAAATTTAAAATGAAAGATTGCAAACTAGTAAGCACTCCAATGATCACTAGGTGTAAGCTAAGTAAAGATGATGAATCCCCAAACATAGATCCTAAGCTCTATAGATCTATGATTAGCATCTTACTTTATGTGACAGCCTCAAGACTAGATGTAATGCAGGCAGTTCGATAGGTCGAAAGGTTTCATGCAGACCCAAAGGAATGTCATCTACAAACAGTCAAAAGGATTTTCAGATATCTGAAGGGTACAAATGATCTTGGATTATGGTATCCAAAGGGACACAAGTTGACCTTAATAGATGAGTAAGAAGCAATCCTCAATTCCACTATCCACAGCAGAAGCGGAATATATAGCAACAGCTGCTTGCTGTACTCAAATAATTTGGATGAAGCAAACTCTTCAAGATCTGCAAATTCAGTATAATGAACCTATTTCTATTTTCTGCGATAATACAAGTGCTATCAGCATCTCCAAAAATCCAGTAATACACTCCAAGACGAAGCATATTCCCATTAAGTATCATTTTCTTCGCGAACAAGTCTTAGAAAAGATCATTAAGTTAGAATTTGTTGGGACAAAAGAGCAAATTGTAGATATCTTCACCAAACCTCTTCCCAGGGAAACTTTTGAATATTTGAGACAGCATTTGGGGGTGATTTCCACTCTTCATTGATTGATAGTTTTTTATACCGAGCATGAAGCTAGGGGGAGCTCAGGTGTAGGGGGAGCGTTGGTAGAAATGATGGGCAGGGCAACCTTTGCCATTAATGCCAAAGGGGGAGAAAAGGTTGAAAGTGTTGCCATCAATGACAAAGGGGGAGATTGTTGAAAGAAGTTGTCATTGATGTCGCATAATAATAATTATGAATTCTCATGATGAAGTTGATGAAAGCAGTGAACTGTGACAAGCCCCTAAAACATTACAAGTCGGCCCCTTTGTGAAAAACCCTAAAACACTACAGGTCGGCCCCATTTACATTAAAATTTTAAGAATATAAATTAAGAATGATCAGGATCAGTTAGGTGCAAGTGAAGTGCGATGTAGTGGAGTTTTGGGGCTGTAGTGAGGAGAGCGAAGCCACAAAGAGTTGTGCAAAGTTGTAGAGAGAAGGACGGAGCCACAGAGTATACTTGTGTTGCTTAGTTCCTAAGGAGAAAATATTGGTGCTGGGAAGTTATTAAGGTGAAAGTGAACTTAGCAATGTCTTCATATGCTGCGGTGAACTGAGCAACAAGGTTGCGATGAAATTAGTTGATGCTGCGATGCTGCGGTGAGTATACTAGTGTTTCTTAGTTCCTAAGGTGAACATATTGGTGCTGTGAAGTTCCTAAGGTACATAGGGGAACTTAGCACATGTGAAAGTGAACTTAGCAACGTCGTCAGATGCTGCGGTGAACTGAGCAACAAGGTTGCAGGTGAAATTAGTTGGTGCTGCAGTGAGAATACTGGTGCTGCGGTGAATATACTGGTGATGCTTAGTTCCTGAGGTGAACATAGTGATGCTGCGAAGTTCCTCAGGGAATGAGGTGAACTTAGCACATACTAAAGTGAACTTAGCAACGTCGTCAGATGCTGCGGTGAACTAAGCAACAAGCTTGCGATGAAATTAGCTAGTGCCCAGTAACAGCAATAGGAGGTGCTCAGTAACAACGACAGGAGGTGCTCAATAACAACGACAGAAGGTGCTCAATAACAGTGACAGAAGGTGCTCAGAAGGTGCTCAGTAACAATCAGGGAGTTGGTGCTTCCTTCAGTTGGTGCTGAAAATCAGGGAGTTGGTGCTTCCTTCAGTTGGTGCTAAAAATCAGGGAGTTGGTGCTTTCTTTACTTGGTGCTGAAAATCAGGGAGTTGGTGCTGAAAATAAGAAAGTTGGTGCTTCCGATGTAATTATTTTGACATGATCTAAACATTTGTGGTTTTCTCCCACATTGGGTTTCCACGTAAAAATATCTATGTCATGTCCCATTTGTTTATTTGTTGATATATGGAATGCAATGATATTATGAAGTGAATCAATTTAGTAAGTAAGCAAGTAAAAATTGATCAAAAGTAAACAATATTGATTCACCCCCCTCTCAGTATTGGTAAATATTCCAACAAGAAAGAGGTGGTTTATAATGTCCTCCATTCTCTAAAAGGAAAAGACATTGCTATAGATTGCCATGACAACCTCTATAGATTGTCCCAGGCAAGGAGCATGTTTCTCAGTATCTGTCATGTCAGAATTCCTGATTTCATTAGAGCTTTGTATTTCTAGAGCATGTACCATTTTCAATCTTCATTGTCTTTTGCAAGCTGCTCAATGGACAGTTGGTAACCACGATTGTCATGTCTATGCATACAAAGGTATGAGTAGATTTGGGTCATCTATTCTTGGCGATCCCTCACTATTTTAGGAATGAGTTGAGGTAGGTGAACTGAGGTACCATGAATACTTCCAGAATAACAGGTAGTCGTCTCAGTCTCCCATCCTTAATGAATGGCTAGGGTGATTAAGGAGGCTCGTAAGGGTCTGGAAAGTATTCAAGGAGGAATCATAATATTTTGTGCATTCATAGAGGTGAGATATGATATCTCTTTAGTGTATTCTTCCAGCCTACAATTTTGAACAAATTAAAATTCAATAATGCAATGTCAAACTAGGCTCATACGAAGAGAGTGAGAGATGAACATGATTTAGTTTTTGTGGAGAATAATATAGCTAATATATATCCTCATGATTATTGAATAATTTGTGTTTAATATGCAATTTTTACAAAAATTAGATAAATATAATTTTAATAGTTTTGTTGGAATAATGGTAGTTGCCAACAAGTTGTAATTTTAACTCTTGAAAAAAAAATGTGATACCAATAGCATTAGTTTTCAACTCAGGTGTTGATTTTAGGGTTTTTGTTAACAACAATATGGATATTTTTAGGTCATGGCTATATTTTTAACCACGCAAAAAAAGGTTGATATTGGTATCGCCACTTTTCATTTTGGAGTTGTTTTTTGGTGTTTTTGACGCAAAAATATGAGTTTTGTGACTAGAGTTCTTGTTATTTGTATATAGTTATCATCAATTTGTATAGTACGTTATAACAAAAAGCCAGAAATAAATGTTCTTAAATATGTGAATTAGGGAAATATCTTTGTAATGATATTTAATTAAAATGAAATTTTAGTTTACAATATTCCAATCGATATACTTGTGTTGTAATTTAACATATTTAATCCTCCCTTAGGAAAATGCATATGAGTAATGAACATTATTTACACTATTTAATATGAACAAGAAATAACTTGTTAACATCCGTTTACATGTTTTTTAAAATAATATATTTGAAATACAATAAATAAATATTTGCTTAGTAATATTGAATAGTCCACAGTTGTAGTTGGGTTGGTGAAAAGTGGTGGCTAAGTTTCCACTTGTTAATAGTTCAAATCATGTGGACTAGAGATTGAAAATGAGTTCCATCATGGTATCTAATTGATTACAAGAATTTAAAGAAAAACAAACACCAAATCCATTTTTTCTTATTTCATTGTAATTATTCATAAATTTAAAACAAGAGCCACAAAGTGGCAATGCTCCTTCTCTTTGAAACATGTTGTATAGCTTATATGTTATTAAAACAATGTTAAAGAAACATATATAAAACAATCATTGTAAAATTTATTATTGCGCCCCTCTACATGAGGGAGATCTTGTAACATGTGTTGTTTGTGGAGTTTGTCTAGTAACAAAATAATACAAAGTAAACAAAAAATAATAGTACAAAGTAAAAAGTAATAAAGATTACGTCGGCCATAAACAAAAAAGAATAATACAAAGTAAAAAGTAAAATAGAGACTTTACTTTTTACTTGTACTACAAAGTAAAAAGTAAATATGAGACTTTAGAGTGTTTGTCGAGTTTGTCTAGTAACAAAATAATACAAAGTAAACAAAAAAGAATAATACAAAGTAAAAAGTAAATATGAGACTTTAGAGTGTTTGTTGAGTTTGTCGAGTAACAAAATAATACAAAGTAAACAAAAAAAATAATACAAAGTAAAAAGTAATAAATATTATGTCGGCCATAAACAAAAAAAGAATAATGCAAAGTAAAAAGTAAATATGAGACCTAAACTAGAGAATTTAGAGCTTAGGATTAGGTGGCTCAAGTATTGCACTCAAAGAGTTATTCAAGGAGAGGTTTGCACCTCGAGAGATTTGATCCCTCTCGGTGCTCGATAGAGCCTAAAATCTAGACTGATATTTTCCATTTGACGATGCATTCCTTTTGGATTTGGGAGTTGTTGTGATAAAAATAGATGGTCCAAAGAATTTGTGTTGTCCTCATCGTAAGGATGAAACCCATGATGTAGTACCTCCCATGGTACTAAGAATTCTTGTAATAAAACGGCGTCAATGTCTAGCGAGGTCATCAATACGATGTAAAACACTTTAATAGAAATGGTGGTAACCTATCCAAGTAAAGTGAAAACATAAACACCTATCCACGAAAATATAATTTATTTCACAATTTTTTTATCAAGGGCATCTTAAGATGAATCAACACATTTAGTAACCTAATAACATGTAGTGTAAAATGAATACCTTTTTTTTTAAACTAAAATGTAATGAAAAATATTAAAAGTAGATAAATATCTAATGAAAATATAACTATAAAGTTGCATAGTGGTATAAATCCATAAAGCTCTAAAATTTTCTTAACAAATTTAGATTTATTTCGAAGTCGATGTTAGGAAAAATTTGTACACTTAGTAACTTACATATTCCAAAGTGATATAAATTTTCTATGAATATAAAGTTGAATAAAGCCAAAAAAATCTAAAAATATGCATAATAAACTTAGACTTATATCCACGATGTTAGAACGAATTCCTACATTTAGTAACGTACATCTTCCAAACTAATATAAATTTTCCATGAATTGGTAGAACTTGTCATTATGCTTTACACATGGTTGAGGTTGCTTTGTACAAATAATGAATGGATTTTCAGAAGAATTTAAGATGAAGATGTTATTTAAACATGATATCTTCACAAATTTGTAGTTGAGGTTATATTTACATAAGGAAAAAAATAATAGAGTGCAATATATGGGCATACATAGCTTCAAACTACCTACTAGTAAACGGGTGTATGCATTGTTTCAATGTAAAGCACAATTTAAGGAAAACAAATACTCTCATATGAAAGAAATTGGAGAATAGGAAATTTTCACATTGCGTAGGATAATGGATGTATATGTAGAATTTATGAGTCAAAACCACATAGTTATTTGACCATTTTCTTTTTCACCTTCACCAACCACCAAAATAACATAAAAATACGAAGTATAAGGTAAATGTGTGGCAAGGATACCGAATGGAGAGATTAAAATGTGTCAAACTTGTTTATTAGGAATGCTACATGTCAACACCATGCATTAACGAAGTCAAAAGGACTAGCCCAATAGAGCAGAAATGTCGAGAGTTGGAGGAGGAGAACGATTAAACATTCATACATGCATTCAACTCTTCTATTTTTTTTCCAATCAAAGGTTTTATTATCAAAATGGTAGTAGCAATGGAAGTGGAAGGGCATTCACGGTCAGTCAACGGTTTATGAACATAAGTGGAATGCACACATAAAGGAGAATAAGAAGAAAATGCAGTACTGTTAAGTTTTCCCAATCTCTACCAAAGTCTATCATTGCAGCTTTCTGCAAAGCGCCAATGGAAATTCCATGCAATCCCCTGACACAAAGTTGGGTTTGACACCTACTCCTTCCAGGGGAAGAAAATGCAGTAGTTAGGTTTTCCCAATCTCTACCAAAGTCTATCATTGCAGCTTTCTGCAAAGCGCCAATGGCAATTCCATGCAATTCCCTGACACAAAGTTGGGTTTGACACCTACTCCTTCCAGGGGCTCTTCTAGGCAACCACCTATTTAGTCTACTCACTATATTTTCTTTTCTTTTAGGCTTCTTCATTTCAATTTTTTTCTTCATCATCTTATCCAGGTTTTTCTTTGTTTTTCTTTATTATTTTCTATTACATATTCAGTGAGATGTATACATATATTTTTTTCTTTTGAAGCTTTCAATTTCTTTGATTTTAACTAGTTTTTCTAGGAGTACATATTTTTTTCATTTGTTTTATTTATAGCCTACAACACACCAACCCTATTCGATATGTGAAAATCCCAGCAACATGGTAAGGAAATTTTGATTCAAGATCCATTCTTATATCTAATTATTGAAATTGTGTCAAACACTTGGCCAATATCTAGATTTCAGCCTCTAATAATTATTCACCATTAATGCATTTAAATAAAAAATCATTCAACTGGAAATTATGAGCATAAATACAAATGATTAAGAATCTGAAAATTTGCAGAGGAAAGATTGAATAGTAGACAACACATTCACCATACATTTGACTCATATTTTCTGGGTAAAGCCCATGGAAAAACTACAAAGGGAAAACTAGTCACGAGAGAAAATTTCTTATTACTCAGCCACAAAGAAATTTTTGAATATTATAGAAGTATAAAACAACATTAAATAAACCTTGAAAATTGTGCCTCTTGTGTAGAAACTTGTGCCCACTACTATACAACCTTCCTGTACCTCTATGACCAACATACAACTCCCACAACTATCTCAATACCTCGATCTACATGCCCAACAAACTTCACTATGTTGTATGGTTGATTTTCATACAGTATTAACAACAAATAAGAATGTAAAACCTACAACCCATTCACCATATGCCTCGGCAGTAAATAAGATGGTACGACCTGTGTTTTTTATGCCAAAGTTTCTCCTCGATATTCATGCCAAAACTCTAAATCACTTCTCCTTGGTTATAATGCTAATGCTTCTCTTCTTCACTTGTTGCAACCTATTCTTTCTTCTCCTTAGCTCAAAAAATATATTCACTCTCTCATTGAATGAGTGCCTCTTCTATCCCTTCTCTCCTTTATTTCACATTAATGACTAAAATCCCTAACCCTAGATCTCAATGGCCAAGACTAAATATTACTTTCACAATATCAACAATCATGACTGAATCTTTCATTGAGATGAATTAGATCACTTAAGTCACTCAACCTTTATAAAAGTCACTTTTAGTAATTAATAATAAAATTACACTTTCTAACTTTATAAAATCACTTAATAAAGTCAAGTGACTAGGAAGAAAGCTTGCTTGGCCACTTCTGTATGCTAGGTACCACCGTAACATAAGAAACTCCAAGCTACCAAAAATTGGTGAGGGAGTTACTTATGGCACCTCCACCACTTGGATATGTCTCCATTCCCATCACACCATCCTCTATTGTGGTTTCACCCTCTGAAGCAGAAGGCTTCCCTGCCACCTTTCCTAGAATCTGTGATGAAGACCTATTCATGTATCCCATGCTTTGAGGAGTCCTATCTCTCTCTTAAGCATCCAACGGTTCCATATCATACCAACTAACTCTCTTAACAGTTCTAGAAGAACTCTACCGACCAACTATCCTAGATATTGGTCCTAACATTGAATCTGAGATCCCCTTGCACTCAACTAAAGGTTGTCCCAGCAAGCTATACAATGTCCGCATTATGACACCAAGCACCATTGTTGTGTCCTGAATATTTCCCTTTGTCGATATAAGCACCTTTACTCCCAAAACATGACTTTATATCATGCATCCTCCAAAGTTGATAAGGAGAGCAAGTTTACCTTCAAATCTAGAAAAAACAACACCTCCATAGATCCTCTCGACTCTAGCTATAATTTCACACAACCAACCCCCTTCACTACATGCATGGTGTCGACCCCACTATCCACATGCAAATTTGAGTGTATCTCTGAAACACTAAGGAACATTGACCTCATTCCCCTCATATGGAAATATGCCCCACAGTCCACAATCCATGCTCCTTTGTCCTCATACACAACATAATCACTACCTAAAAGACAAGTAGACAGGGAAAAATCCTTCTCAAAGTCAACAATCTTTGTTGATGATGTTGTCTGAGCTTCCTTCTTTCCCCTCTTCTTGTCTGGACACTAGTGGCCAGTATTGTAACATGCAAATCATTTTACTTTGCTCATGTCCTTTTCACTACCTGAGGTAGCTCTGCTACTGGATCCCTTCTTGCTCTTTCTATTTCCCATAAGAGAAACATTCTCCCCACTATCTTCACCCTTAACTTGGCTAATCTGAAGAGCATCCTCTCAGGTATCCTCTTGCATGAAGTCATCCCATAACCTCTCTCGATCAGTAATATTCTCTTGATCTACAAATCCCTTTATGAACGAATGCCACTTCTTTGAAAACTCATTCAAAGCTTAGCTTACCGATTCTTCGTCATCAATCTTCTCTCCCACAACCACTAAGTCACCATGAATCAGTGAAAATCCTGGTGAGATAGGAGAACATTGTGTCAATCTTGGACATTTTGGTGCTCTTGATCTTCTCCCTTAGCACCATCTTCCGATTTTGGTTGTCGCTCTTATAAATATTCGTCAAATTCTCCCACATATCATAGGCATACGTTTTCCTAGACACATCAGGTATGATGTGGTCCTTCATGGCATACAAGAGAATTGTTTTGGCCTTCACATTCTTCTTGTTGAACTCTGGAAGAAGTGCAACATATGTAGGAATAGTATGGGTCTTCTCCACAATATCTCAAATCTCGTTCTCCTCTAGCATCAATGTGATTCGCTCTTTCCATGGGATAAAATTTGAAGCCCCTTCCAACCTACCTTCATACCACAACTTATAGCCATCCCTACCTAAGTCACCAATAGTACTTTTCCTCCCCTTTACCAAGAAAAACCCCTTTCTGAAAATCTCTTGCAAACATGTGCCAACTAGCAAATCTCTTGCCAAACAGTTGTACCAGCTGTGCAAAAATATGTCCACTAGACCTTAGAGCCCCAACTCTAATACCATGTTGAAATTTCATCAAACACTTAGCTAATAGTTATATTTCAGTCTTGAATAATTATTCACCAATAATGCATTTAAATCCAAAATCATTCAACTGGAAATTATGAGTAGAAATACAAATGTCTAAGAATTTGAAAATTTGCAGCAGGGAAAAAAAACAGTAGACAACACATTGACCAAACAATTGACATGTAGATTTTCTAGAAAAATCCCCTGGAAAACCCCTAAAGGGAAAACCAGTCATGAGAGAAAATTTCGTATTACTTAGCCACACAGAAATTTTTGAATGTTACAACAGTACAAAACAACATTAAATGCCCACTGATGTGCAACCATCATGTAGTTGTACGACCAGTGTACAATTCCAGCAACTGTCCTGATACCTTGATCAATGGGCCCACTAAGCTTCACTCTTCCATATGGTTGATTTTTGTACTGTACATACAACAAATAAGACTGTACGGCTTGCAACTCCTTAATTATATGGCCTAGCAGTAAATAAGATGGTATGACATGTGTTTTCTATTCTGAAGTTGCTCCTTGATATTTGTGCTAAGATTGGAAATCACTTCTCCTTGGTTCTAATGCTAATGCCTATCTCCACTTACGTCACTTAACCTTTATAAAAGTCATTTTTAGTCATTAATAATAAAAGTACACTTTCTAACTTTATAAAATCACTTAATTAATAAAGTCAAGTAGCTAAGAAAAGAACAATCTTGGTCACTTCTGCATGTTAGGCACCACCAATGTAGAAGTACCTCCAAGCTACCAAAAACTAACACTAATCCTAATTACACAATATAATCAAATTTTAAATTAATTAAACAAATACATAAATCTTGAATGCTTAAATTCTAAAGGACTAGTAAATTTTCTTGGATAATATAATAACTACATGAGATAAGTTTGAAACAATAGGATCGTAGCATTTGTTAATACCACATAATTTTGTAAAGTTATAACTTATAAATTTCAAATACAACTATTTATTGAAGAAAGTAACTATTCTGAATTATATACATGCGTTTAGTGACAACATAATGGCATGCACTACCCAAAACGTAAAAAAAAATTACTACGCCGGGTAGAATGAAAACCAAATTCTGGCATGCATTACCTTTGAACAGCGTCAGTGGTCACCTCGCGTTTCCCGTTGGTACGACCCTGTACACCAATTTTTGACGACGTGGTTTTCTCGACGCCGATCTACGGAAGCAGTAAACGGGAGGCAGGCAAAAAAGGGAGTGGTCGGATGACCGCCGGAGAAACCAAACTCCGGGCGAAATCGTAGCTTTTTAGACAACTACATTCCGAAATTAGAAAACGCACCTCCCGATAATAATTAAATATAATTAAATATATCGGAGCATGTTTTTACAGAATTAGCATTGAATGTTTGTAGAATATTTAAAGTGTTTCCATTGATACAAAAGTAGTCAAACCATATATTCAATCCCATGAAAATGATTTATTATATGGAAGAAGGATAGTAATGGACGATTTGGACTTTCTTATCATTTTTTTGGAGTTTGTTTTTTTTATTAAATTTAAATTTTGTTGTTGTATTTACATATATTTTTTTATATTATATAAATAGAATCAACTCCTTCAAAATTAGTTAGAGTTATCATAATATGCAATTTCCACATCTCATGTTTATCATTTTAAAAATTTAAATAATTTTTTATCCAGTTTGAACAAAACACCAAAAAAACCAATAAAAATCCAAATCATCTCATTATAAGACTAAAACTTTATGATATCATAGGATTGTATTACGTTATGATTTCATTCAATAATGATACTTCACAAAAAAAACCTTAAAAAAAACTAAAACTTTAAATCGTGACTTCAAACCTGAATCTCCACTGCCACCTCTACAGGACCAATTTACTTTCACTTCAATCAAAACTTCACAAAATATTTATAAAAAAAATAAAACCAAAACAACTTATAACATTATAAAAAAAATGATTATTGTACAGATAAATTAATCTATTGCACCCACTCATATAAGTCAAATTGATTAGTGTAAAGATAAATTAATCTAGTGTACCCATTACTATATATCTTTCGGAGCAGGGACATAATAATTGATTATTGTAAAGATAAATTAATCTAGTGCACCCATTACTATATATCTTTAGGAGCAGGGACATAATAATTGATTATTGTAAAGATAAATTAATGTAGTGCACCCATTACTATATATCTTTGGGAGAAGGGACATAATAATGTGAAATGTAAAATCTAAGCATGAGGGACATAATAATGTGAAATGTAAAATCTAAATTAATCTATGGCACGCATGAATATATGTTTTTTTGAGAAGTAATAAGATGAAATATAATTAGATTCAAGCGAGTGGTGCAACTGCATTAGTGGTGCAACTGCATTTATGGAAAAGAAAAGGATTGGAGATCTCCACAAGTTTTGGAGTCCATTCCTGCAGGGTTTGCAATGAAAATGCTTTTCTCTTGATTCTTCAGCTACAATGAAAATGCTTCCCTTAATTCTTCCCAATAACAAAAAGGTGTATTTTCCTGTTTGAAAAAAAAAGTTACATATAAAATCAATTTGTTGGCATTTCATTAATGCAGAAATGCTTTTTAGAAAACGCAGTACTGATAGCACAGTATGCAAGGCATCTACTGCTCTGTAAAACACGTTCAGAATTTGAAGCTCTGTCAGCTGCCCCAGGCCATCTATTATTTTCAACTTAGAACAACCATCAGCCTGGATCTTCTTCAAAGATATAAACCTTTCAAACCCTGGCAGCGCCTGAACTCCTATATGCATGCAAATGTTTAGTTCTTGAAAGTTTGTAAGATTACAAAGCTCTTCAACTTATGATGATGAGATTTTTCATGAGGTCATCTTCGATATTCCCCGTCACTGACAATCTCAGAATCTTGAAGCCCTTTCAGACATTTTCATCGTGGAATATTTAGGTGTTGGAGGTTGGTCAATCACAAAAATGGAAGTCGTTGCAGGCCCATGCAGACCGCACTATGTGAGATCGAGGTGACGGAGGTTGTTCGAGCTGCCGAAGGAATGTAGACGCCCTCGTAGCCTCATGCACCATGAGAAATCGAGGTGTTCGAGGTTGGTCAAACAACAGAAGGAATCTGGAAGCCTTTGCAGACTCTCGCAGTCTGAGAGACAAAGGTATTGGAGGTTGGTCATGTGCTTGAAGGAATCTGGAAGTCCTTGCAGATTCTTGCACCCTTTGAGATCGAGGTGTTGGAGGTTGGTCAAGCTACCGAAAGAAATAGGCAGCGACTTCAAATTTTGTGAGTGGCGTAGGAGGAGGTATTTAAGCGAAAGAAGAAGACAAAAATCTTATGATAACGATTTTACATTACTATTCTTCAATTCAATCTTTTCGATGTGCTTCAGCAGCCCAATGGACATTGGAATCTTTGAAAGAGGAGCAGCAATAAATAACTCCCACAACTCCAGAGGTGCCTGAAACGCAATGTTCATCTTTCAACAATAAAAAATAATAAAGATCACTTTCATCTACACATCCATCAGACACATTCGGGGCCATGTGCTGGTATTTAATAGTAACAATTATCTGCAATGTTCATCTTTCAACAATAAAAAAAATAAAGATCACTTTCATCTACACAATTCATCAAACACGTTCGGGGACCTGTGCTGAACAATTATATTCTACAACAAAATAGATAATGTAATAATTAAACAGAGAAAAAAAATTACAAAACCAGCTTTAACCTGAGATTCTGCTTGCCATAGTGTTTCTAATTTCCTTCCCACCAGTTCTAAAACCCTTAAATTCTTCATCGGAATCCAGGGAGGTAGGCTACTGTAAGGACACTTGTTCCAGTGCAGCCATATCAGATTTGGCAACTCAACTCTCCTGAATATGCTTTCTAAATCACCATCTTCAGTCGACTCCCTCTTTCCAAGCACCTGATGAGACAATTCTTCTTTTGATTCTTGAATGCCATAGTAATCAGACAATTTTTCTTTTGATTCTTGAATGCCATAGTAATCAATGAGGCGTAGCGGAACTTTCCTAATTCCACGCACCTCGGTTATTACATGTTCATTCGTTAAAAACAAATAACAAACATATTAAACAGAGCAAAAATATGTATCTTTCTTTGTGTTGGATAAAGAAACCTTAAAGTTTTTTGAAAAATACAAGCAGGGGCAATAGTTCACAATATTTTCTATAAAAGAAAAATAAAGCTGCAGATCAGGTTCGATAAGCACATCTACTAAAAGCACCAAATTTGCTCCGATTTGAATACCATGGGGATATCTTACATAATCAATATTTTTGGACGAAACCTTAAAGTTTTTTGAAAAATACAAGCACTTACAGAGGATTGTTGACACAAATCCTGAGTGTTGATGTATTTGTAACTTCGGAAGATATTCACTTGTATATTGTATGTATTACATTTGTACTTTATTGTATCCCCAACAGAGATGTATTATTCCTCTGATTGGAAGTGTCGTCAGTTGTACTTGCAAGTGTCGCAAGTTATATTGTAAGTGTCATAACTTATACTTGATGGGTTATTAGACCACCTTGATGGGGTCGGCCCTGTATGAGTCATGTGGGTTAAAAGGTTATTAGACCACCCTAATGGGGTCGACCCAATCAGCATTATGTTAAGTGGTTAAGTTGGGGCCGACCGAGTTGAGTAAAGGTCAAGTGAAAGTAAAAGTATAAATAGAGAGTGTGACTCTCTCATTTGAAAAATTCACACACTCACTCACTTTGCATTAGTGAGAGAGAGGAGGAATGCGCACAAGTGGAGGAGGAGTATGTTGCTGGAGAAATCTATCTTTTGGGTTTGATCTTTGTGATCCTTGTATTGGTGCTTATTCTATCTCTGAGGAAGTTGCGGGGTTTTTCACCTTCTTGGTTTTCCCCGATGAAATGCTTTGTGTCTCTTGTGTTTGATATGTTGTACATGTTGTTCTCTCAGTTAATATCCTAGATAATATTGAATTAAATGATGAAAAACTAACAAACTAAACCATGTGAGCACAAAAGTAGGGAAGGAGACTCCAAAGAGGGTGCAGACTAGCTGTCATTGGTGTGGCCACTATAGAAAAATTATAAGGAAACTGCAAGAATGAAAAACTATTTTGAGCCAGTGGAATAGGTGGGTGGCCACCTATATCCATCTGGATCAATGGATGCATGAAATACATTCAAATACAAATGATGATGGTGAGAATATTCCAACACACCCGCTTAAGCCGGATGATGAGGAAATATAACTGAAAAAATAGGTCCTTGGTAACTGAGACCAAATGTCACCCTGTACAACAATCTAAATAAAAATGTGAGGAAAGAGGGAAAACCCAATGGGAAGAAATCCCCCCCTCAAGATAGACTGTAAAACGCTAATCAAGCCAAGTCATCACTCACCCCAAGAAGGGATCAGAGGTAAGTTAACTTCTTCACTGAGAAATACTTAGTGAAGATATCTCCAATCTTCTCTTCCGTAGGACAATAGAGCAGTGTGATGGTACGATCATGCACCAATCCTCAGATGTAATGCATGTGTATCTCAATATGTTTTGTTCTCTATCTCAGAACCGGATCTGTAGAAATCCTAATAGCACTCTGATTGTCACAATAGATGACTAGTGTAGTGTTGTAGCGAATCCCAAACTCTGACAAGATGCCCCTCAACCAAATGCACTATGTGGTTGCATTCACTGCGCCTCTGTACTCGGCCTCAGTTGAAGAAAGAGCTAAAGTAGTCTACTTTTTTTTCGACCAACAGATAGGGCCAGATCCAATCATGAGAAAGCATTTGTCAGCAAGAAATAGATCTGTGTGAGAAATTGCAAACCTTCCATTTTGAAAATTAGATTTGGTTCTTCTTGGATCTAGTGGATCTCCAACAAGATCACCGACAGATTCAAGAGTTTTGGCAGCCCATCTAGGAAGAGAATTTGTATCTTCAGGTGCTAGATCTTTAGGTTCTTGTGGATCTGGATCTAACATTCGCTTATCTTCACTTTCAGAGTCTGAATCATAACTTTCATTAGAGGATGCTTCGCCATCTTTCTCAATAAGAAGTAGTGGTGTGGTTGGCAAGTTGTCTTCATCAACTTGGTGGGAATCATGCACTGTCCATTCCTCAAATTGAACACTTATTTCAAGAAATGTTTGCATAGTAGATAGATCTATAAGTTTATAGGTCGTTGCACTCAGTACATAACCAACCAGTATGCACTCTCTGCTCTATGGTTCTAAGGCTCTCCTTTTCTCAGTTGGAATCCTTGCCCAAGCTTTGGATCCAAAGACTCTAAGATGAGATACATCTAGTTTGTACCCCATCCATGCTTCAAAAGGATTTTTACCTTATAGTCCTTTGTGAGGGACTCTATTCTGGAGGTAAGCAGCACAATTGACAGCTTCTTCCCAAAGACTAGGATTCAATCCTTTAGATTCTAGCATGCAAGTTGCCATCTCCTTCAAGGTTCTGTTCTTTCGCTCTGCTACACCATTTTGCTATGGTTTGTAGGGAACAATGTGATGCATCTCTATACCTTCATCTGCACAAAAGGACTGAAACTCACTCTTTATATACTCTCCTCCATTGTTAGTGTGGAGGACCTTGATCTTCTTATCAACGAACTTTTCTATAGGAGCTTTGAAGAAATTGAAGTATCCAAAAAATTTTGATGTCAACTTAAGAAAATACACCCAACTAAATCTAGAATAGTCATCAATGAAGGTTAGGATATATCTTGCTTTGTTCAAAGATAGGTTAGGAAGAGGTCCTGAAATGACACTGTGAATAAGTTCAAGAGGTGAAGAGGCTCTCCTTGCCTTCCCTTTCTCAAACTTATGCTCTGGATGCTTTCCAATCAAGCAACCTTTACAGGTGCCTTTAGCAAATTTGATGTTCGGTATCCCTTCAACCATTTTCTGATTGTGCATGTCTTGCAAATACTTGCAGTTGAGGTTCCCAAACCTCTCATGCCAAAGTCTGCTCTCTTCATTTTCATGTGTGAGAAGTGCACTCTATTTTGAGTAAGGTAGGAAGTGAGAAAACTCATAGAGTTTCGAATGATGGTCAGTAATGCCTTTTGCAATGATGTTTCCAGTTGAGATCTCTTGTATTTCGACATCATTAGGAGTGAAGATGACCTTCTTGAGTACTCATGTATGGCTCATTTGGTAACAAGAAAGAAGATTTTCTGCAAGATTAGGCACATAGAGTACATCACTAAAGTACCCATGCTCCAGATTGATTGTTCCAATCCCTTCAGAGGAGACTTCAGAATTATCTCCCATCAAGATAGAAGGTCCAACTATAGATTTGAACTCAAAGAAGAGATTCTTGCAAGCATACATGTGCCTGGATGCTCCAGAATCAAAGATGAAGGAGGAATCATTTGAAGTACTAGCCATGAGTGCATGGCACCTCTCTTTGTCCTTAGATCTAGGATAAAATTCTTTCCTTCTAGCACCTGTAGGTATTGGAAGGTTGTTTTTCTCAAGAAGCTGGGCCATTTGATCAATGGTCTTCTTCATGCAAGCACTCTTAGGATGGAACCCTCTGTTATAGTATGGACATTTGGTCTTCTCCTTTTGACTTTGCTTGCCTCTCTTAGGATTCAAAGTCCCTTCTCACTGTTTGGGAGTCTCTCTTAACTTCTGCTCATTAGACTTCTTTTCTTTACTTTTCTGCTTCCCTCTGCCATTCACATTCTTCCCTTCTGGAGCTGCAAGAGCTGAATCCATCCTTGGTTTGATTGCTCCCATTTGCACTTGTTTGTCTTGCTCTTTTGTGAGAGACTGGATGAAGGATTCAAGAGTGGCCATTTTCCAATTTGGAATGGATAGCTTTGCTGATTGGAAGGTGGAGACAAAAACTTAGTAGTCTGCACCCAATTTTGATAGGATAGCAAGGATAAGATGCTTGTCTTCTTTCTCAATTCCATATTGCTTCAGCTGTGCAACCAAGTTTTTGAACCTTGTGAAGAACTCATTGATAGAATCGAAATTGCTGGGGCTTAGAGAGATTAACTAATTTTCCAATTGATGTCCTCTCAAATCATCATTTTTCCCAAACAATGATTCAAGATTTGTCCAAACTGTGAAATCTAAGCACAATAGATCTATTGAACAAGTAAATCAAGCACAACAAATGCATAAAGAAGAATATGTGTAAAACTGTGCAAGAGAATTGCAGCAGTGCTCTATTGAACTCATAAGTAGAATACAATACAATGTGCAGTCACAATGATTGAATAATTCGAATTAACCACGTAGGTCATTCGAATATACTGCATGGAATAGCTTGGATCCACTAGGCGTCCTCATCATTAGATCAGTGGAGTCATCAATGCACTAGTGACGGTCAACCAGGTATCAAACTGAATCTAACTGAGTGTGGTAGGTGTAACTAGCACATGGAGGCACTAGCTGAATGAAGGAGGCTCGGTGGAGGGCGCATGGGGATTTGACTGGAGTCATAATAGGAAATCTAGTCTCACTAGGGGTCCAATGGAGTGATACAGTTAGTTGAGATGTCAATCTAGCCTAAAATCAAGGAAAGATACTCAACTAACTGAAGTGAACTGAGTGGTAGGTGAAGAAGTGCACCTTTCTCAAGTGGCAGGTTAAAGGTGGGTGGCTTATTGACTAGGAGGGATAAAACTGCATGGAAAGAAGCTCACGGGGCTAGAAAAGTGGGGACTAGGTGCTGGGTGACACCAAACTGATGACTGGGATGCATGCAATTGCATGACATGCATGTAGAAATGCATGCTGCATGCTGACATAAAACTGAATGATGAATATATCCTAACAACCCTTCTCAAGCTATAACATGAAGTGTAAAATAAAATATAGGGCCCTAGTTACTAAGACCAAAGGACACCCCAATACAATAATAATCCAAATAAAGAATAGTCCATGAACCGAGGAAATGGAGAAAACCTCATGGGAACCCCCCCCTCAAAATGGACTGTAACACACCAAAAGATTTAACTGCTCCAAACTCAAGTGGATATTTCTGGAGGTATCTTACTCTTGGGAGTAAATGGATCATGCTCCAAAAACATGTGCTTGAATTCTCCATCAGTGGATGCAAGCGAATGTGGAGACTTTATGAACTTGCTCTTCATACCAAAATGGTGAGAACAAATCTGAAAATATGAGGATGATCCTGGAACCGGTGATTCGAACCAAGTGAGGTAGGAATAGCTTCAATAAAATCAAATAGATCTTTAAACTTGAAATTCTTATCAGTGGAAGTTAAATCAGCTCCAATATTTGACAAATGGTTTCTTGATATCTCCTTTGAACCAACAGGGGTGAGATCAAAACCAAAATGAGCAAAAATTGTATGAGAATTGAACTCAAGCGAATGGTAGTGCACTTCATCTTCAGTAAAACTCTGAGAAACTATGCAAATGATAGAACATAAGTATATAGGGGGCATGCAATCAACGAGGGAAAATGCTTCACCTCCAAAATCAGATTTTACCTCCAAAATATCAAGTAGATCATTATTTTGCATATCGACAAACTCATGTGAAAGAGAGAATTCAAGAACCTCTTCGGATTCTAGAGTATGAGCTGGTTTTTCTTGCTCAGAATTCGAAATAGAAGACAGTGAGAAAATGAGTGTTGAATCTACAGTTTCTTCTTCATCTTGAACAATTGTTGAGGCCGAGACATAATCGGAGAGAACACATAAGGAGATCTCACTGGGATTGTTCTCCAAAAGGCTAGCATGATCCTCTTCTTCCTGCTTTCCAAATTCTCTATTGAATTAGGCCCATAGATCTTTTGGATTTTCATCAGTAGTATTGAGGTAGTGCATACAAGGAGACATCGCAATACATATTGTTCCAAAATATCGGTCACAATCATTAAGCCAATCATTCTCCTCTTCATCGAAATCAAAATCTCTTGTAATACCAATGCACACATCAAAAAGACATTGTCTCTTCAAACATGCAATCATCTTTGGTTTCCATTCATCATAGTTGAATGGAGTAAGAATATTTTGTGAAGAATAATATTCCATCTCTGCAATAGCGAATGCAAATGGAGGAAGTAAGAAACCTCCAAATCACAAGCAAACAATAACCATTATGGAGCAATAGCTGCAACTGTAGAAAACTGCTGCAAAGTGAGAAAACATTGCTCAATCTTCATGAATAATCCCTGCAGAAAATAAGTCTTGTCCCTGCCATGGCTCTGATACCATGTGAAATCTAAGCACAATAGATCTATTGGACATGTAAATCAATCACAACAAATGCATAAAGAAGAATATGTGTAAAACTGTGCAAGAGAATTGCAGCAGTGCTCTATTGAACTCAGAAGTAGAATACGATACAATGTGCAGCCACAATGAATGAATAATTCGAATTAACCAAGGAGGTCATTCGAATATACTGCATGGAATAGCTTGGCTCCACTAGGAGTCCTCATCATCAGATCAGTGGAGTCATCAATGCACTAGTAATGGTCAACCAGGTGTTAAACTGAGTCTAACTGAATGTGGTAGGTGTAACTGGCACATGGAGGCACTAACTGAATGAAGGAGGCTTAGTGGAGGGCGCATGGAGAGCTAACTGGAGTCAGAATAGACAATCTAGTCTCACTGGGGGTCCAACGGAGTGATACAGTCAGTTGAGGAGTCAATCTAGCCTAAAATCAAGGAAAGATACTCAACTAACTAAAGTGAACTGAGTGGTAGGTGAAGAAGTGCGCCTTTTTCAAGTGGTAGGTGAAAGGTGGGTGCCTTACTGACTAGGAGGGCTAAAACTGCATGGAAAGAAGCTCCCGAGGCTAGCAAAGTGGGGACTAGGTGCTGGGTGATACCAAACTGATGATTGGGATGCATGTAATTGCATGACATGCATGCAGACATAAAACTGAATGATGAATATATCCTAACACAAACCTCCTTGGGAGTATTCAGACTAGAGAGATGAAAGTGTAGTTCATCGAAAATACTAAGGAGT
The DNA here is from genome assembly GCA_027924585.1 of Larix kaempferi. NCBI lineage: Eukaryota > Viridiplantae > Streptophyta > Pinopsida > Pinales > Pinaceae > Larix > Larix kaempferi. The sequence continues at coordinate 7,295,937 of BSBM01000927.1, forward strand.
AGCAATCCAATTTCTTCATCAAGTTTGTCAAGATATTTGGATTTCTCTGTAGCACCAGTAGGTTCGACTGATTTCCCATGTAACACTCTATGGATACCTCTGTTGCGCATGAAGATATCTACTTTTCCTTTCCATTCAAAATAGTTGAAGGAGGTGATTTTTGGAATCATTGAGATATCCATAGTAGCTACTAAATGCGCTTCTGATGATGGAATTAACCTACAAAAATAATGAAATTTGGTTGGAGGTTTGTTGCAGAATATACTGAACACTACTTTAGGACAGTGAGCACTTTTATCTGGATCCTTCACACCTGGCTAGACACCACTGGATTTCTCCAGTGAATTCAATGCAATGGCACCATGATTTGCTGTGGAAATCCAAAGGATTCTAGTGCTCTACTGAAAAAACATTTGTTCAATAAACTGTTGCAACTGCTTCTACTGCTGCAACTTGAAAAGATATAACAAGCTTTGATACCATGTGAAATTCCACAGGTGGAGATCACTTAGCTTGAACAAAACTCACAATTTCACTCAGTTAATTGCAGAGAAGAATAGACAGAAGATCAAAATTAACACATGAAACTCAAAGAGATGTGAGAAATTGCTACTGATACCTTCATCAGCTGTAAGATGGAAAAAATATAAAAATACAATAGAATGAATTCGATATCACCAAAGGTGATTCGAATTCTCCTCAAGGCATGGCTTAGTCTGCATTGGAACAATCTCCCGATAAGGTCTAGTGGCCACCGATGGTTAATGATCAGTCAACCGGAGTAGAACTGAGCATACCTGAGCCATGTGAGCACAAAAGTAGTGTTAGGAACCCATGTCTTTACTTTGTTAGTATATTGTTGTTGGACGCATATGCTTTGTAAGTCGTCCCGTAGTATTTCTTGATCAATAGATTGTGTTATTGTTGTTTGCGCATATGCTTTGTAAGTCGCTCGTAGTATTGTTGATCCATAGTTTGTAGTGGCCCATGGTTTTGACCCATAGTATTAGCGCCTAGAATTAGTATATAAGTGTGTGTTGAGACCTATGAAGGCACCGTGAAGTTATTTGTATTGAGCTTGCTCATAGGAGGTTGCCCCCTCGAAGTGTCCTGTGATCAATATAAAAGTGATTCTAAGTTCTGTCATTTCTGCTATTTCGCATATTCTTATTAATTAATTGTTGCAGGTGCATCACATCTGGTATCAGAGCACTTTCTTGGGCTCGCTGGGTGAAATTTCTACCAAAATTTTTTTCGCATCTGTTGCAGGTTCGGATTTGGGAATAATCCCTATCTGCTTAACTGTGGGAAGTACTTGGGCATAAGCCCTAAAACTCAGTGTGAGGAGTACCACAGGAACCCCGAAGTAGCTGGCCCATTGAGAGCACCTGCCAGCGAAAAGGGCAATGACCGGGCTACCTGATTGACTAGTTCCCACCCGTGAGGTAAACCAAGAGCTGTCGCTTGTGGCAAAGCGGTTATCAGTTTTACCTGAGCCATGGAGTGAGGGGTACTGCCCCAATACACAAGCCGTTAGACAACATTGGTGGCCGAGTGAAACCCCTTAACTGTTAGGAAGCCGCACATACCTGGGGTCCATATCTATTTTGAGTTGAACTATTGTCGATCACTGTTGCGTCGTTTCCGATCCATCCGTTCAGATCCATTCTGCAAGCCGTTCCAGATTCAGCCGTTTTCAATCCATTCGACGTCATTCCAGATCCCTTCCGAGCCGTAGCCGCTCCAGTCTGGAAAAAAAAAAAGAAGAAGAAGAAAAAGAAAGAAAGAAAGAAGAAGAAGAAGAAGAAGTTTTTTCTACATATCTCCCTTGTTTTCACTCAGTTTCCCTTGAAATTTTCGGGGAACCCCTGTCATCCCATTCTGCATATTTCATTCCTGAGGACCATATCCCCAATTCCTCTTCCCAAAGCCCAAAATCCCACATTTGTCTATTTTTAGGGTTTTCCATAACTTCCTCAGATTTCACCCAATCACCTTCAAATTTTACCACAGAGTTCCTTTCTGAATTCTGCTTCTTTGTTCCCCTCTGCCAAATTTTCCCATTCTTTCACCCCGCTTCTAAAATCCTCATTTTTGATTCCCTGTCTATTCGACATTGTCCAAAACCTAGTCAAACCCCAATTACCCTTCAGATTTTTTCCCAAGTCCAGATTTTCCTTTACTGAAGCAGTTTCTGTTTTTGTTTTCCTACCTAGTCAAAAAAAAAAAAAACTCCTGGTTATGTTTGTCACCCGTGCAGGAGCAAAAACCATGGAAGATGCACTTGTAGCCATCCAAGCCAAACTCCAGGATCTGGATGAAAAATTTCTCGGCCTCCATCTTGAACATTCAGCTATGAACAACAAACGACAGTCCAAGTCTTCATCAGATAATGGGTTCTCTTCTTCCAGCAATTTCCGTGGTCCGAAGCTTGATTTTCCTCGCTTCAATGGTACCGATCCAGCTAGATGGATCTATCATGCAGAACAGTATTTCAGTCTGCATAATACTTTTGATGTCAACAAAGTTCCGCTGACATCCTTTCATTTGGAACAGGAAGCTCTTCAATGGTACCGTTGGTACATCAAGGCTCATGCAGAGCCAAAATGGCCCGGCTTTTGCTAGTTCCTTTTGCAACGATTTGGTCCTAGTGCTTTTGATGACTTCACAGGAGCCCTCACTAAACTTCGCCAAATTGGCACTGTGAGAGAGTATCAAATCGAATTTGAGAAACTAGCCAACCACACCGTAAGATTGTCTAATGACTTTTACCGGAGTTGTTTTATCAGTGGTCTAAAGGATGCCATTCGCTCTGAGGTCAAAATGTTCTGTTCCAACACAATGATGGAAGCCCTAGGGTTGGCTAAGTTGGCAGAAGACAAGATTGCAGCCCAACAACGCTCCAAGCCCACTTTTGTTCCCTTCTGAAATATGGGTTCTCAACGACCACCTATACCGTAGGCTCCTCGACCAACTCCTATCAAGCGTTTGTCTGAAACAGAGATGCAAGCACACAGAGAAAATGGGCTTTGCTATAATTGTGATGAGAAATTCACTCAGGGACATAGATGTGTTCAGCAAAAGCTCTATCTCTTGGATGTGGATTCTCCACCTGCCTTTGAAATCGATGATGAAGATCCAGAAACACTGGATGCTCCGGTCGACATTCAGGAACCGCCTATTGACCCTCCGTCTCAGGATGACCAACCAAAGATATCTCTCCATGCTTTAGCTGGAATCACCACCCCCCAAACAATGCGGGTCAGGGGTTACTTCAAGAAGCTTCCTCTTACAATACTCATTGATTCTAGTAGCACTCATAATTTCATTGACCCTCGGATCGCCAAACAAGCTGATTGTTTTATCCATCCTTGCTCCAACTTTGAAGTCATGGTTGCTAATGGGGGCACCTTACCTTGCAAAGGAAAGTGTTGAAATGTGCGTATCTCTATGGGAGATTATACCTTGCGCTCTGACATGTTTTCCTTGACCTTAGGCGGATGTGATGTGGTTTTGGGTGCTCAATGGCTACGCACACTTGGCCCTATCTTATGGGATTTTTCTAAACTTTGGATGCAGTTTTCCCTCAATGGACAAAAACACACATTGACAGGATTACAACCTAGTTCTCTCAGCATCATCAGTTCACATCGTATGGAAAAAATCCTCAAGAAGAATTCACATGGTGTCATCGCTCAGCTCCATTCCATTCAGATGCAACCATCAGCGGTCTCCACTACTCCTTTGGATCTACAACAAATTCTGGATCGATATACAGGTGTCTTTGCTGAACCAGTGGGATTGCCACCTTCCAGGCTAGAAGACCATCGTATTCATCTCTTGCCTGGCAGCGTTCCTCCCAACATCAGGCCCTATCGCTACCCATTTCACCAAAAAACGGAGATTGAAATGCTCGTTCGGGACTTATTGAAGCAAGGTATTATTCACCCCAGCACTAGTTCCTTTTCTTCTCCAATTATTCTTGTCCGCAAAAAATATGGGTCATGGCACCTCTGCATTGACTTCCGAGCACTTAATCACCTCACCATCAAGGATAAGTTTCCAATTCCTGTTGTTGATGAGCTTCATGGGGCTCACTTTTTCTCCAAGTTGGATCTTCGTTCTGGGTATCATCAAATTTGGGTTCATGAGGATGATATCCCTAAAACAGCTTTCCGCACACATGATGGCCATTATGAGTTTTTGGTCATGCCCTTTGGCCTCACTAATTCTCCTTCCACATTCCAGGCCTTAATGAATAAAATATTTCGACCCTACTTGCGGAAATTCATTCTGGTATTCTTTGATGATATCCTCATCTATAGTAAAACATGGGATGAACATCTCCAGCATCTGGATCTTGTCATGCAACTTTTCTCTGACCATCATCTCCATGCCAAGTAGTCTAAATGTGTTTTTGGACAGAAGGAAGTTGAGTATCTCGGGCACATTATCTCAGCACAAGGGGTTCGCGTGGATCCTGCCAAAATCGATGCCATGAACAATTGGCCGCATCCTTAGACACTCAAGAGCCTTCGTGGTTTTTTGGGGTTGACTGGCTACTACCGCAAGTTTGTCAAGGATTATGGGAAGATTGCAACTCCATTAACTGCTCTATTGAAAAAGGATGCTTTTACATGGACACATGCTGCTCAGTGTGCATTTGACAAACTAAAACAAGCTATGTGTACTACACCTGTTCTAGTTATGCCCGATTTTTCCAAGCCCTTCACTATTGAGAGTGATGTTTGCGGCAATGGGCTTGGTGCTGTTCTCCTTCAAGATGAACACCCCATTGCGTTCACCAGCAAAGCCCTTTCAGGTAAGAATTTAGCTGCCTCTACCTATGAGAAGGAAATGATGGCTATTTTGCATGCAGTATAGAAGTGGTGCCCATACCTATTAGGGAATCATTTATGCATCAAGACTGATCACCAGAGTCTGAAATATTTCTTGGAATAGCGTGTCTCCTCCCCGACCCAACAGAAATGGGTTAGCAAACTCATGGGTTATGACTATGAGATCACTTACAAGAAGGGTAAAGACAATATTCTGGCAGATGCTCTTTCTCGCACATTTGATGCCCAAGGTTCTCTTTTAGCTATTTCTATGCCTGTTCCAAATTGGTTGCAATCTGTTCAACAAGGTTATGTCAATGACTCTTCCTTATCTCAAATCATCCAACGCTTAACCAACAACCCTTCTGTTGTACCACATTACTCTTGGGATGGTGCTTCTTTGAGATAGAAGGGTCATCTGGTGCTTCCCCAGAGCACAGATCTTCAACAGGCTGTCTTCTATGAACTCCATGCTTCTCCATCGGCAGGGCACTCTGGGTTCCTCAAAACGTATGAACAGGCACGGTGTAACTTCTTTTGGCAGGGCATGAAAAGGACAATTCAACAGATGGTGGCCGAATGTGATACCTTCCAGTGCAATAAGGGTGAAACAACACTCCTTCCAGGATTGCTCGAACCCTTGCCCATACCTACACGAATTTGGACAGATATTTCTATGGATTTCATTGAAGGGCTCCCTAAATCTGGCGGGAAGACAGTGATTCTTGTTGTAGTTGATCGCCTCTCCAAATTTAGTCATTTTTGTTCTCTCATCCATCCCTATACAACCTCCTCAGTCACTAAAATTTTCCTGGACCAGATCTTTCGTCTTCATGGCATCCCTTCTTCCATTGTCTCGGATCGTGATGCGACTTTCACCAGTCATTTTTGGACAGAACTATTTCGCCACACTGGCACCAAAATGAAGATGAGTTCAGGGTATCACCCACAAACAGATGGTCAGACTGAAATTATCAATAAATGCTTGGAAACTTATCTTCGTTGCTTCACCTCTGAACAACAACATCAGTGGGAAAAGGGGCTCCCTCTCGCTGAATGGTAGTACAATACCTCTTACCACACTGCCTCTAAAATGAACCCATATGAAGGAGTCTATGGTGAGGTACCTCCAGTTCTTCTTCCATACACCCCCACCAGTTCACTAGTTCAGGAAGTTGACACGGTCCTTCGAAACCGCGATCAGATTCTTCGCATTTTGCGGGACAATCTTCACATGGCAAGAAATCGCATGAAGCAACAAGCTGATCAGCACTGTTCTGAGCGCACTTTTCAAGTTGGCGATATGGTTTTTCTTCGTCTCCATCCGTACAAGCAATCCTCCATGAAACTCAAAGGGCGTCATAAGCTCGCTCCAAAGTTCTATGGGCCATATCGGATTCTTCAGAAGATTGGGTCCGTTGCTTATAAATTGGAACTTCCTCCTTCTTCCCGCATTCATCTAGTCTTTCATGTCTCTTGTCTGAAGAAAGTTCTTGGCACCAACATCAGTGGACAAACGATTTTAACCGAACTGGATAATGAAGGATCCATCCTTTTGGAGCCGGAGGCCATCCTCAATCGGCGCACTCGTCAGCTTTGCTCTCGCTCTATCACAGAGGTCTTAATTCAGTGGCACGACATGCAACCAGAGGATGCTACATGGGAACCACTCCTTCAAATTCAACAACAATTTCCACATATAAAGCTTTGAGGACAAAGCTTTTTTTAAGGGGGAGGGGATGTTTGGAACCCATGTCTTTACTTTGTTAGTATATAGTTGTTGGACGCATATGCTTTGTAAGTCGTTCTGTAGTATTTGTTGATCAATAGTTTACGTTATTGTTGTTGGCGCATATGCTTTGTAAGTCGCCCGTAGTATTGTTGATCCATAGTTTGTAGTGGCCCATGGTTTTGACCCATAGTATTAGCGCCTAGAATTAGTATATAAGTGTGTGTTGAGACCCATGAAGGCACCGTGAAGTTATTTGTATTGAGCTTGCTCATAGGAGGTTGCCCCCTCGAAGTGGCCTATGATCAATATAAAAGTGATTCTGAGTTTTGTCATTTCTGCTATTTCACATATTCTTATTAATTAATTGTTGCAGGTGCATCACAAGTAGGGAAGGAGACTCCAAAGAGGGCACAGACTAGATTTCAGTGGTCAAGTAGGACACTTCTAGTCTTTATAGTAGTCAATCTAAGAGCTACCGTCAGTTAACTGAGTAATCAATCCTCAAATCAAGGAACTGACTGATAGATATCCTAAATCTATGGAAGAGGGCGCAGTTGTCACTCTAGTGATGAGAACAAGGGCGCATCAGTGACTAGGAGGGCTAATGATGACCAAAAACAAGCTCCAGGGGGGCTAAAAATAAGGACTAGGTGTTGGGAGGATCCCATACTGCTGACTGGATGCATGCAGTATGCATGCATGCATGCAATGCATGAAAATACAAATGATGATGGTGATAATATTCCAACCGTAGGCTCACTAAGGCTCCTATTTCGTACCAATTGCTAGCTGATTGGTTTACTAAATCATTACTTCATGTTATAGCCAAAGATGTAGCTATGGGTGGGGTTGTTACCAAGGAATAAGCCATTGCACGTGCCTAGTATTTAGACTTATTATATGCTCAATCTGACACACTATATGACATAATTCCTAATGCTCCTCACCCCACCACTGACCCATCCAAGCCAACCGCAAGATCACATGCCGATAGCATAGTTGGATCCGTCCAAACCCAACCTAAAACACAATCAACTCTATCACAAAGCTAGCCGACCTTAAATCCAACTCCGACACAGGTTGGTAACAACACCACAACTTCACCCAATCCTGCTCCGACCGTGGGGTTGAATTCAGTTCAATCTAGTTCATCTCAGAAATCTATCGGTAAGAAGAAGAATAAGGGAAAATCCAAAAAATATTCAAACCAGTAGGAAAAGGAAACCAAACAAAACATAACCGATGCTAAACCAAAAAGGAAGGCTAAGTTTCTGTGTTTAATGTGAGGTGACGACCACTCCACAAAGGAGTGTCCCCGTCGTGAATAAGTCCAAAAATTCCTTAAAGGAAATACTCAACCTGCTGTCTTAACTGACCCCTTCCCACCACAACATCAGCAGATGGTTACATAGCAACAAACCCCCTTGCAAGGAGAAAAATACGTGACCGCTCATATTCTTATGATTCTTAGTGAGATGGTTAATTTATCCATGAGGGAACACACATACGATCCCATTCCAAAAAAAGAATCCAATGGAGGTAATATTGGCAAATCCCCCACTTTCGCGTCCACTACTCCTCCCCCACAGGGTCCTCTGTCAATAGAGAAATCCATACTAGATGCAGTGTTGCGCCCACCTAAAAGCAAGATTCTAAAAGCGACGTTCAATCCTAATTCTTGGGCCACACAAAACTACAAGATTGTTGAATATTTATCCTAGGTACCCTATGCCATGTTGACCCTTGAAGTCTTACAAAACTTCCCTAATCCGTGTAAGACCCTGCTATATACTATTGGAGCATTGGATCCGGAAATGTGCAACATTATCATGTTTAAACTTGAATACTTCAAGCCGAGGATTTCCCATCAACTAGCATTCCAAATCATTACCAACGTTGCTGGGAAAAAAATCCATCGTACTGTTCTAGACGAAGGAGCCTCCACTTCAGTTATGTCTTTGTCCTATCGGAGAGCCATTGGTTATCCTGAGCTGAACCGATCTCCTACCACCTTAAAAGCATTTGACAGATGCGGATTTCAACCGCATGGACTTTTACAATCCTTAGCTATTGAATTGGGAGGAAAAACTAGTTGCATTCACGTGGAATTAGTCAATGCACCCTTGGAGTATAATCTATTAGGTGGTCCAAACTAGTTCTATGCCATATTAAAAGTTTAATAATCAAATAAAACAATATTCAAATAACATATAATAACACATATAAAATGCAACATATTGTTGTTAACATAAAATAAGATATTATTAATATAAAATAACATATTATTAACTTAAAATACCACATTATAACTTGATATAACAAATACTATCACGATATAGTTTATTCATGGAGGAGGGAATTTGTTATAACAATATAACAAATACTACCACAATATAGTTTATGTGATAATGGGGAGGCATGGGAGGGAGATTTTCGGAATCGCGTCGCCTCCCCATTATCACAAACTCCAACAAACTTATAATATTTGTGTTGTTTTATATGTAATTTTGGTATAATATTTGTGTTTCTTTATATATAATTTTGGTTTTGTATTTTTTATATATTGTTTTCAATGTTATGTTATTTGTTTTATTTACTTGTGTTATTATATATATAATTTTCGGTTTTGTTTTTTATTATTGTTTTGTTAATATATACTTTTTAATGTTTGGTTATTTGTTTTATTATTTGTGTTTTTATATTTTCTGTTGTTTTATTTGTTTTATTATTTGTGTTTTTATATGTTTCAGTTTTTTTCATTAATTGTAATCAATATTTTTTCTTCTAAAGTTAGATTAATATTAACATAAAATTTGTATTTATAATTAGTTAGAAAAAATAAATTACTATTTTCTAATTGGACAATCATTTTGAATTGATTATTTTTTCTCATTAAAATAAATAAATAAATAGATAAAAAAATAAAACCTTACCTTAAAATTTTACCTGTAAAACTTCATGCTCTAACTTATTTGTGATGCAAGCAATCACCTGCAATTTATGAGGGTTGCAACTTCAGATCAAATGATTGCATACATGGATTTATGTCTGCATGCAGTTGAATGCATGTCCTCCACCTGCAGGATGAACAAATTTCCATCACATGGCTCAGTTCTACAAAGCTTAGAGAGGTTGCAGGAAGCTTTTGAATTCCGCCTGAGCAAAAACTTCTGGTCGGGGACATAAGAAAATGAAAGTATTTAGTTTTTAAAAAGGTGTGTGTAAATATGAGAGTGTAGTTTGTATGGCAGTGTTCTTCTCTGGCTATGGTTTAGTGGTAGATCTATGGGATTTCACCCAGTAAATCCAAGTTCAGTTTATAAGTTTTGCTTGAAATACCTTAAAAATTACATGAAAAATTGCTGCATAAATTAAGTTTTCTTTGGGCTCACTCATTGATGTATCTTTCGGTTCCAGTTTTATTATATGCAGGAGAGAGCACACTTGGGGCTTTCAGGTCTGGCTTTTACTTGCTGCTGATATTGAAGGTACCCAACAAAATTGGGTTTTCTGTTATTTCTGTTTTGCAGGTTGCCATCTATCCAGGAAATGTTTTGCCAGGTTACTATCATTTTTTAACTTCATTTTCAAGCATTTGAGCTCATACAAATAATATACGAAACATTCTCTGAATCTCGATTTGAATTAGTATTTTCAGCGGTTTGATGGATTTATTGTGAAATATTCGTTCCCTCATAGAATGCGGCTGAAACATTCTATAAAAAATTGAAAAATATTTAAAGAAATGCATAGTACTGTAGATATTTTTGCCAGCTTTTCCAGTTAGGATATTTGTTTGTTTGATCCGTGAATGAAAGTAAGTTTCTAATCCACAGGACGCGTATCAAATGGAAAACTCATGTCGGACTATTTTGGTGAGTATGCTTAAGATTTATTAGATTGAATTTTGTTGAAGTTATATGATAGCTGCTAGTTTATTTGCCCAAAAAGGTTTAAAATATACTTTATGTCTGCAGTTGAAGGACTGGGTATCAAAGATTTGCTGCCACCATGCATATCTGGACCCTAATCTTCAAGACTCGGACATAATAACAGGCGTTAGCTTTGCTTCTTCTGGATCTGGTTTAGATAACCTAACCAGTAAAATACTGGTAACAAGTTGTTAATTACTACGTAATGTTGATTTTCATGATCTCTGCAATCTTTTAGATTAGTTTGCAAGTTATTAAAAGGCTAATGGCTAGCGTTTAACTCTAGGAGGTTATACCATTCTGGAATGAAATGGACTACTTCAAAGAATATAAAACGAGATTGGTAGGGTTGGTGGGAGCTGAACGAGCCGACAAGAATCTGAGTGAGGCAATATATTTCATCGTTATTGGCACAAATGACTTCGTTGCGAACTACTTCTTATTTCCATTACGTTCTTCTCACTTTACAGTTTCACAGTACACAGATTCTCTATTGCAGACATAGGAAACTTACATTAAGGTATGGAAACAATAAGTTTCTATCTACAGATTTTCAGTTTGATCGGTATGCCTAAAGAGATTTGCATTGATTCTGAGAGGAACTATATTATTTATTTTCACAGGAACTATATAGTCTGAATGCACGCAAAATAGGGTTGATTAACGTTCCTCCTTTGGGATGTTTACCTATTGAGAGAACACTGCATTACCCTGAGATGAAAGGAGAGTGTGTGGTGGAAATCAACGAGGCTGCATCTGGATTTAATGAAGGGCTGAATGTAATGATCCAACAGCTGAAACCTGTATTTCCTGGACTGAATATTGTTTCTCTTGATTATTACTCTCTCATTCTAGATTTCATACAAAATCCTGGCAAATCAGGTACATCTTCATCCTCAATAACCTTCACTCTTGCAATGCCCTTAGCTTTTATACATTAATATAATTATAGCCAATAATGCTCATGAGACTTTCCATGCAGGTTTTGACGTGACAAGAAAGGCTTGCTTGGGACTGGAGATATAGAGCTTGGGTTCCTGTGCAACAAATTTACTCCATTCACCTGTCTTGACGCCGATAAATATCTATTCTTCGACTCTATGCATTTATCTCAAAAGGCCTATAAAACCATTGCAGATACATTTTTAAGTCGGGAGATCTTACTACTACCGTAAATTTGAACAGAGTAAATTGGATAGCTATTCAACACAATTGATAATTGTAATCACTTTGTAGTCACGGATGTTGATAACTATATCATGGAATAAAAGTTTTTGAAGTGGCAAAGGATATTGTATATTTATGTTTATATAATGTTACTTGTTGTGAGTGTTTTTGAAATTTTAATATTTAATATTATAAATATGAATTAAAAGATTAAATTTTTTTTAATTAATAAAATATTGGATGTTAATTTTTTTTAATTTTAATTTAAATATAAATATTAATAATAAGTATTTTTTACTTTTTAAAATCTATCTATATCACATGTTTGTGTCTTGTGTCTTGTATAAAGAATATAATTTATAAATGAACAAATTAAAACAAACAACAAATTTGCTTCACCCATATACTCAATTTAACATCACATTATTTACAATAATATTAGATGAAGACAACCACATTATTTACAATAATATTAGATTAATACAATGATATGCTGACATTTCAATATAATTATGGATAATGAGTATTTTTCATTTTCTACTACCTATCACATGCTTATGCCTCGGTTAAAGCATACAAACATACAGATATCACATGTTTATATCTGGGTTGAAGAATATAATTTTTAAATGAATAAATCAAAATAAATAACAAATTTGTGTTATTAGAAAATTAAATTTAATACTATATTATTTATAATAATAATAGATAAAATAATAAATTTAATAATTGTAATTTGAATGGTTGAGAAAAATGATTGTTACCTTGAAGATACTTTAATTCTCTAATTAAAATAACACTTGTTAATATTTCTCTAATCCTAATTTTTTTTTTCTAATACCTACTACATATCTATATTTTAATTAAAACATATATAATTTAAAGATAAACATATCTCTTATTCTTACAGATTTATAAAATAAAAAAATATATTATAATAACATACATAAAAATTATAAAAGAAAACGAGTATTTTTTAAATTCACTAACATCTATCCTATATATGTATGGTGTTGACTTTTTATTTTTTCTATATATATGTATGGTGTTGACTTTTTATTTTTTCTTTAATTTCTTGTTTAATATTAATGTTTTATATATAAATTCTACTCAATGAAAAAGATATCTTATGTTTAATTTTAATACAATATATGAAAAACAGCAACTTATTATAAAGTTGTCTTAGGTTTAATTTTAATATAATATATAAAAAACAACAACTTATTATAAAGTTGTCTTAGGTTTAATTTTAGTATAATATATAAAAAACAACAACTTATTATAGATGGAAATGCAATATAATTTTTTATTAAAAAATATATACTAAAATAAAATATTTAATATAATTAAAAAAAACATTCAATTATATATATATATATATAATTTAAAAAAAAATAGATATTCAAATATGAAAAAAGTAAGATATATCTATATATATTTAAATGAATTTTTGTAATAAAAAAGTTTATTTATTAATTTATAAATAGTTAAGATTTGATTTTAAAAATAAATTATTATTATTATTAATAAAAAAATTATTATTTTTAATATTAAATAAAATTTTAATTTTAATTTATAAAATAATCCAATATTTATAAAACTTGCACACGTTTGTGAAATCAAATGTGGAAACAAAATTATGAGAACGAGACATTACTTGTGAGCTAAGGTCAAACTGTGACAGATAAAACACTTCAAGAATTAAAATCGCATTTCACCAAACCTCTTGGTTTCGTTGGTGTGTTCATAATATATGTATTTATGACCTTCATAACTTTTTGATGTGAAAATAAATGCTTGAATCCTATTGGGTGTTTTCTCAAAATAAACGCTACATGCTTTTGGGGTTTATTGTATATGTACTATATATTGACTTTATCGGTGGAATATTTATATCAAAGCAATAATATATATATGTAAATATTATTTTATGGAATCCCTGCGGTAGGCATATGTTCCGGTTCTTTCCATTAATTTCAATTAATATATATTTGTTTTTAAGTTAGATTAATGTTAATATACAATTTGTATTTATAATTAGTTAGAAAAAAGAAATTACTATTTTTTAATTGGACAATCACATTGAATTGGCTTTTTTTCTCATTGCACGACATTAAAATAAATAAATAAATAAATAAAACTTTACCTTAAAACTTTACCCGTGAAACTTCACGCTCTAACTTACTTGTCGTGCAAGCAATCACCTGCAATTTCCGAGGGCTACAACTTCAAATCAAATGATTGCATACATGGATTTATGTCTGCATGCAGTTGAATGCATGTCCTCCACCTGTAGGATGAACAAATTTCCATCACATGGCTCAGTTCTACAAAGCTTAGATGGGTTGCAGGAAGCTTTTGAATTCCGCCTGATCAAAAACTTCATGTCGGGGACATAAGAAAATGAAAGTATTTAGTTTTTAAAAAGCTGTGTGTAAATATGAGAGTGCAGTTTGTATGGCAGTGTTCTTCTCTAGCTGTGGTTTAGTAGTAGATCCATGGGATTTCACCCAGTAAGTCCAAGTTCAGTTTGTAAGTTTTGCTTGAAATCCCATAAAAATTACATGAAAAATTGCTGCATAAATTAAGTTTTCTTTGGGCTCACTCATTTTATTTTTCTTTTGAGAACAGACATGGATGTATCTTTCAGTTCCAGTTTTATTATATGCAGGAGAGAGCACACCGGGGGCTTTCAGGTCTGGCTTCCGCAGATATTGAAGGTACCCAACAAAATTCGGTCTTCTGTTATTTCTATTTTGTAGGTTTCCATCTATCTAGGAAATGTTTTGCCACGTTACTATCATGTTTTTACCTCATTTTCAAGCATTTGAGCTCATACAAATAGTATACGAAACATTCTCTATCTCGATTTGAATTAGTATTTTCAGCGGTTTGATGGATTTATTGTGAAATATTCGTTCCCTGATAGAATGTTGAAACATTCTATAGAAAATTGAAGAATATTTAAAGAAATGCATAGTACTAGAGATATTTTTGCCAGTTTTTCCAGTTAGGATATTTGCTTGTTTGATTTTCACTTTTTTTACTGCCGTGAATGGAAGTGCGTTTCTAATCCTGCTTTTTAGGTTAGTTTGGAGGATTATTTTGAAACCTTCCTGTGGATTTTCAGATTATTTAGTTTTTATTTCATTTGCTAAGATGTTTGCAGTGCTCTTTTTCATCATGAAATGATTCTAAAACCTTAGATCAGATGTGTAGCTGCGGATGTAATACTATGGAGGAACAAGCAAACCTCGGCAAGCGTTCTTGCTGGTGCTACTGTTATCTAGCTCCTGTTTGAGTGGCTTGGATATTATCTACTCACACTTATTTGCCGTGTTCTCATACTGGGCATCACGATCTTGTTTGTCTAGTCCAACGCATCAGCCTTTATTAATAAGTAAGTTATTGTGCTCCTTGGCCTTTGTACCATTATACTATGCTCTTGTTGAATTTTTAATGGTTGTTTGACATTTTCCACTTATCTCAACAATAAAAGTTAAAAGATGATCTCCTTTGGTAGATATAAGAAAAGTTATGACATGATTTCGATTGTGTGACTGAAAATACCCTTGATAATTTGTATTTGCAGACAACTGGTGCGTATCCATCAGATATCATTTTCTGAATAACTATTTCAGGATGTGGCTTTTGCTCTCAGATTTGAAATCAACCTGTTCAGGCAATGCAAGAGGTTGTAAAACCACATAAACTAACTGTTTATGGACTTTGCTTTAGGACTTATACCCAGGATTCTTGATATTGTGCTTTATCTTTGTGAACGAGGTCATGTGGAAGGTAGCATGATATTCTAGTTATTAGAAGTTTTGACTGAAATGTCAACTATGAAGGACTGACTGCAAAGAACTATTTGGGTACATGGAAGGAAAACAAAATATTTTGGGAAAGCAAGAGATCTTTGGGAGAGGGAAGGTTGTCATGCTGAGAACATGGGACCAGCTTCTCAGGTGCTTATCCAAGGTAGTTCTCTTTTCTGGATTATTTGAAATTCTAGTGCATTATTGATACTGATAGATTCATTAGTGAGTATGTGGGGATTGCACAACTAGCTAAGTAGAAAAGTACAACAGTAACTGTATGTGAGAGTTGCACAACTAGCTAAGTAGAAAAGTACAACACAACTCCTTGTCCGGGAAAGCAATTACATGTTTAGTTTTGGACCTTTTATTAAAAATGCCAGTTTGTTAATAAATAAGATGTTTGTTTTTAAAGTTAAATGCGGTTTGATGTTATGTCCTCCTGCCATGGATTTGGTATTGATTGGAATACAAGTAAAATTGTGACAAATAAGATGTAAAAAAAGAATACCTTTTTTTTAAAATGTTAAATGCGGTTTGATGTTATGTCCTCCTGCCATGGATTTGGTACTGCTTGGAATACAAGTAAAATTATGACAATGACGATAATCTTCAGCTTTCTCCTTTGTCGTAAAAGGTAAAACATTCGCAACACACCATCTACCAGTATGGATTATCAGTTTGGCGATTTGGTGCATTTAACAATTTCCCTTTTACTTTGCTATGAATGTGACACTTTATCGAAGTAGTGTCTTATTTTCTTGGTAAAAATTAAGCTTTGGCGATATTTTTACTTGATCTCAATTGAACTTGCTTTTCGCTGGATCTCATCTCCATAATTTGCATATTGAATGCGATCGTTTAGGTGAGCTTGATTTGGTGCATTGTCCTCAAAAACAGCATTCTGGTAACTTGTTTTGCGTGCCAATCTCATAACACGTTAGATGTTATGATGATGGACTGTTGATCTATTAACGAGATAACTCGGAGCAATAATAGACAGATATCATGCAATTAAAGAAATACTAGCAGAAGAACACGGTTACAACGTGACCAGCCAAGTTTTATCCCTATGCCTTCTTTTGTTGCAAATACGACCAAGTTTTATCCCTATGTCTTCTTTTGTTGCAAATCCGTGGAGCTTCGTCAATTAATCTCTTCTTTTGTTGGAAGTTTGTTTTGCTTCTACATGCTTCTGAGCTCGAATTTTTTACTTAGATCTGTCCTCAAAACAAAAGATATTCGTTAAAATCCAAACTAAAGATTGGAAGTTTATAATAATTAACTAAAACTAAAGTTAAACGAATCAAATTGAAACAAATGGATTGAGATTCCGGGAAAAATCAATAATCCTCTTTAGCTGGCGATCTACTGTGACTTCAAATCTCGAAATTTGGTGATATCATAATGATATTCTCCTGCTAGCAAGTTTAAATGTTCTCAGGAATAGTTACAGCTAACCAAATATACCCAATTTGCAGCGATTTTCCCTTGATCTCTGTTAAATTACAACGATCCCATGGTATCTCCATGATCCTTTCACAAAAAAGATGAAGTCGACCCTGCAAGTCTGTTTTTATTTGTACACCCCCTTGATTTGATATATATTAAAAATTTGCAACAAAATTTATGTTGTGTGACTTTGTGGAGCATTTTGAGGATCGATTTGGCATCCTAGCTCACTAATATGACGATAAACTGGAGTGTCGAACTTTTAATAATATACAAAAATATGAGTTTGCTTTATTCTCGTGACATTTTGAAAATATTGGTGGCCTTTCTTAAATTGATTACCTGCAAAACAAAACAAGATAAAAGTAAAATAAACAAATTTCATTTTTTTAATTTGTCAATCTCATTGATTACATGCAAAACAAAACAAGATAGAAGTAAAATAAACAAATTTCATTTTTTTAATTTGTTAGTCTTTGTCCAGTCTTTGTGGTGCAGTAGGCAAAGACATAGAAATTAGTAGGCTAAGACTTAGAGATTATATGTTCCATGTTTACCTATTAATTGAGATTAATATTTTAGTTTTTCTAAAGTTTTGTTAAAATTGGTATTTATCAATATTTTTTGGAAAATTCTGTTGACATTATATTCCTTACTTGATTGTGAATTGCTATTACGCGTGTCGACTATTTTGTCCTCCTACCATGCATTTGTTGAATTCCTATTACATGTCTCTTGTTATGTCATCTTGCCATGCATTTGTCCTCTCCCTTTTTGTTCCCATTACCGAAATTTTCATAAAATCATTTTGGATGAACTATATGTTGATTTATTATCTGTGAAATTCAAAAGATACCAGGAGGATTGTAGTCGGAGGCAGAAATCAGTAGCAGGGTTTAGAACATGATCGAGGCTCCTGTTTCATCCCTGCGATTCCTGCTATATCAGCACCAGCCTTCTCGTGAAAAAATTCCTGTCGCCGTTTCCAGCCATGCCGACAGAGACCGTGTACAAGAGGTATTCATAGATGCTTTATCAAAGGCATACCATCCATCAACATTTGTTGTTCAGGCATTGCAAGAGGTTGTAAAACCACATAAACAAATTGTTTATGGACTTTGCTTCATGAGCTAGTGAAAGAATGATGTCAACATGCAAATATTATGAGATGAAAAAATATTAAATAAATTACTTTTCGTGAAAGAATGATGCCAACATGCAATACTGTAAGATGAAAAAATATTAAATAAATTACTTTTAGTGAAAAAATGATGTCAACATGCAAATACTATGAGATGACAAAATATTAATAAATTATTTTTCTTGAGAGAATGAATTGGTTATGAGTTTATCTAGAATATGCAATGACTTTCAATGCCTTGACATATTGCTACATTAAATCGTAGAGATATCTATTGTAAATAGTAAAGCTGTAATTAATGGAAAACAATCTATATAATTATATATTTGATGTAAGATTTAATTTATAAATTAGTAGGAGATAAATTTAACATTATTGAGTTTATATAATTTTTTAAATTATTATAAAATATAAATTAAGAAAAAAATGAACAAAAATATATGTTTAATTAAAAATTATTAATTAAAAACTTTTATTATTGTCAAATTCAAAAATATATATATCAACTTAAATAGTATAATCTAAATCAAATTTATTTATGAATTCACACTCATTTTATAATTCACTAAATGTTTAAAATATAAATAGTTTATAAATTTATTCATTTGTTTATTAGATTTTCATAGGTGCACTTTTAAATAGATGTATGTTATAAGTTTATTTATCAATCTATTTGAATTATTTTTATTTCCATATTATAAGGTAGGGACTAAGCTGCACGCAGCTCTTGTTATTATTTGTATTTTAAAATTTTTTGTTATGGTATTAAAGTATAATGAAAATTTTTAAAATTATTTTAAGAATAGTTTAATTTTTTAATTTAATTGTATCTTAATTTTTTGTTATTTTTTGTTAATTAATTGTTTTAATGTGTTTTATGTTTTTTTCTGCGTTTTTTAGTTATTTATTTGGTTATAATGTCTTTTATGTTGTTTTTTTTTTGTATATTTGCATTTTCTTATTTTAATTTTAGGAGTTTTGATTGAATGATATTGGTTGTTAAGGTCATAGTTTGGAACAAGGTGTAATTTTAACCCCCTCTCCCCAAAAAGGTGATTCTAGGAGCACCACGTTTTGATTGAGGGGTCGATTTAGGGTTTGATTGTTATCGCATTTGTTGGGGTTTCAAAAAAGTTAGAATTTTAGCTTTGAAAAAAAAGGGTGCTACCGGTAGCACCCCTTTTCAAATTGAGGGTTATTTTTGTTGTTTTTAACACAAAAATATGAGTTTTATGGCTAGAGTTATCGTTTTGAGTATAAATTTCTCGTTAAGTTGTATAACATGTTTGTTCTTCATTTTGGCATTCAATGCAATCCCAACTCTCCAATTTGAATTCCCAATTCTAGTAGCCCTTATAACATTCATGAAATTCTCTATGAATTAATTCATGCTTGTTTTTTTCATGATAGGAGGAAAATAAAAAAGAAAACTTGGTGCATATGTATGTTGAGGAGGATTAACATTAAAAAAATGGGGCTAGTTGGTGAGTTCAATTAACAAAATAATTTTAGTGATATAAATAATTTTCCATGTGAACTAACAAGGAGAATAATGAGTAGGTTGAGCAATAGAAAACAACCATTGGAAAGATCTGGATTCATCCAGGTCAAGGGATAAAACCAATGACACATTATAAAATAATTAATTCAATAATTTGGAAATTTTGCCAGTTTTGGTTTTATACGGGGTAGACAAGATTTTTATTATCAAATCAAACTATATTTAGTATGTTATCTCATAATTAGAGAGAAAATGGAAAAATTTGAATCTAATAGTATTAGTTTTTATTAATAATAATACACAATCTAAAAAAAATGAGTGAACATTTAATAATCTTAGTTGGACATGGATTTAAATTTATTTTTTCGTTTCCACTTGTTATTTTGAGAAAACATGAGACATCGTGAATGATCTTTAACTAACTAGATAGAGAGAGAGGCCAATGCGGTTTCATCGGTGAGAGTGAGCAATTTTTTTTATAATCAATGAGGATGTGAGACCTCAAATTATGTTGAATTTCCATTAAAATTTGTGAGGGGTACAGACTTGATTTCATTTTTTGGGATGTCTTGAGAAAATTACCTTACACTCTCAATCTTGAAGGTCAATTTCCCCGAAGAAGAAAAGTTGATAGGATGCTTTGCATTTGAAACTCCTCTCGTGTGTTTTCTTCTATGGGTGTTTCTTCCTCTTTTCCCAACTTGCTTGTGCTTGATGCTTATAGGCACCGATATCTTGAGTAAGTTGTTGGTTTGGATTCACCTTTGAAAATGTGCCTCATCCTTGAGTGTTCTATCCCTTTGTGCATGGATTTTTCAGAATTGGTGGGTTGCGAATTTTGACATAGAGATATGTTTGAATTTATACGATGTTGACTGATTGTTTTGTTAAAACTTTTCTTTTCCATTTCTTCTTGAGCAACTTGTCTCTTCCTCAGGGTTGTTAAGTGATTCTAGCTTGTTGCTATGTTTCTTTCCCTAGTGTTTGGGTATGTGGGCAAGTTTTCTACAAGTGACCATTGGGAAAATTGACCTTTAAAGGGAAATATTTCATAATTCATCACTTCCATTCATACTTTTCAAAACACAAAATCATCTATTCAAGGAACAATTGTATTCTAATATTCAATGTATCCACAACCCACATAAATGTGAACAAATGATTCCATGATTCGATCTTTGATATTATGAGTTAATAAGGCTCAAATACCTCATGTATATAGTAGTAAGAGTAGGAGTATACCTATCCCCTAATTGAGATGCATTGAGCTCAACAAATAGAAACCCTCAAGACCATAGGTCAAGCCTAATGAAGTCACATGTCAAACTCTACAGGTTTTTGCATGGAAGTAAGTGAAGGTTACAACCGTGATACTAACATTTATTGTCCTTTATAATTTTCTTGGCTGACCTATGATACTTTACGTGTATCAATTAGAACTTGTCATGACTAACATACTTCAAATAGGTTAACAATGAGTAATCTGATTTGTTTCATGCATTATACCTTTTGATTTTGATGAATATTTGCATTTTCCATTTGATTTACAAAATTAATATTTATTTCATACATTTTACCTTTTGATTTTGATGACTATTTGCATTCCAAAGAAACTTAACTTACCATTTGATTTGCAAAACCATTATAGTATTCGAGAACAGCTTTTTAACCTTTTGTCTTGAAATAACAAAGATGCGAAGTTAAAGAGAATTTGGGACTCTCCCAATACCAAGCTTGTTGAGCAATTAATAAGATATCATAGAATATGCCCCAAGATTGAAGGCAATAGTCTCTCCCATCAACCACCACCTAGAAAACTAAATGTTTTCCATTTAATTTTATGTTTTTAATATAATATTCAATTAAAAACTAAAATATTTAATATAATTAAAAAAACATTCAATTATATATATATATATATATATTTTCTTTCAAAAATAGATATTTCAAATATGAAAAAGTAAGATATATCTATATATTTAAAAGAACTTTTGTAATAAAATTTTTTATTTATTAGTTTATGAAAAATTAAGATTTGATTTTAATTTTAATTTATAAAATAATCCAATATTTATAAAACTTGCACACGTTTGTGAAATCAAATGTGGAAACAAAATTATGAGAACGAGACATTATTTGTCTGAGCTAAGGTCAAACTGTGACAGATAAAGCACTTCAAGAATTAAAATCGCATCTCACCAAACCTCTTGGTTTCGTTGGTTTGTTCATAATATATGTATTTATGACCTTCATAACTTTTTGATGTGAAAATAAATGCTTCAACCCTATTGGGTTTTTTTCAAAATAAACGCTACATGCTTTCCGGGTTTATTGTATATGTACTATATATTGACTTTATCGGTGGAATCTTTACATCAAAGCAATAATATATATGTAAATATCATTTTATGGAATATGTTATTGGTCTCTGCAGTAGGCATATTTTCTAATTGGACAATCACCTTGAATTGACTATTTTTTCTCATTGCACGATTTTAAAATAAATAAATAAATAAAACTTTACCTTAAAACTTTACCCATGAAACTTCACGCTCTAACTTACTTGTCGTGCAAGCAATCACCTGCAATTTCTGAGGACTCCAACTTCAGATCATATGATTGCATACATGGATTTATGTCTGCGTGCAATTGAATGCATGTCCTCCACCTGTAGGATGAACAAATTTCCATCACATGGCTCAGTTCTACAAAGCTTGGATGGGTTGCAAGAAGCTTTTGAATTCCACCTGAGCAAAAACTTCATGTTGGGGACATAAGAAAATGAAAGTATTTAGTTTTTAAAAAGCTGTGTGTAAATATGAGAGTGCAGTTTGTATGGCAGTGTTCTTCTCTAGTTGTGGTTTAGTGGTAGATCCATGGGATTTCACCCAGTAAATCCAAGTTCAATTTGTAAGTTTTGCTTGAAATCCCTTAAAAATTACATGAAAAATTGTTGCATAAATTAAGTTTTCTTTGGGCTCACTCATTTGATTTTTCTTTTGAGAACAGACATTGATGTATCTTTCGGTTCCAGTTTTAATAGATGCAGGAGAGAGCATACTGGGGGCTTTCAGGTCTGGCTTCCGCAGATATTGAAGGTACCCAACAAAATTCGGTCTTCTGTTATTTCTGTTTTGCAGTTTGCCATCTATCCAGGAAATGTTTTGCCACGTTACTATCGTTTTTTTACCTCATTTTCAAGCATTTGAGCTCATACAAATAGTATACGAAACATTCTCTGAATCTCGATTTGAATTAGTATTTTCAGCGGTTTGATGGATTTATTGTGAAATATTCGTTCCTTGATAGAATGTTGAAACATTCTATAGAAAATTGAAGAATATTTAAAGAAATGCGTAGTACTGGAGATATTTTTGCCAGTTTTTCCAGTTAGGATATTTGTTTGTTTGATTTTCAGTTTTTTTTACTACCGTGAATGAAAGTGCGTTTCTAATTCTAATTTTTAGGTTAGTTTGGAGGATTATTTTGAAACCTTCCTGTGGATTTTCAGATCATTTAGTTTTTGTTTCATTTGCTAAGATGTTTGCAGTGCTCTTTTTCATCATGAAATGATTCTAAAACCCTAGATCAGATGTGTAACTGCAGATGTTATACTATGGAGGAACAAGCAAACCTCAGCAAGTTTTCATGTTGGTGCTACTGTTATCTAGCTCCTGTTTGAGTGGCTTGGATATTATCTACTCACACTTATTTGCCATGTTCTCATACTGGGCATCACGATCTTGTTCGTCTGGTCCAACGCATCAACTTTTATTAATAAGTAAGTTATTGTGCTCCTTGGCCTTTGTATCATTATACTGTGCTCTTGTTGAATTTTTAATGGTTGTTTGACATTTTCTACTTATCTCAACAATAATAGTTAAAAGATGATCTCCTTTGGTAGATATAAGCAAAGTTATGACATGATTTCGATTGTGTGACTGAAAATACCGTTGATAATTTGTATTTGCAGACAACCGGTGCATATCCCTCAGATATCATTTTTTGAATAACTATTTCAGGATGTGGCTTCCGCTCTCAGATTTGAAATCAACATGTTCAGGCAATGCAAGAGGTTGTAAAACCACATAAACTAACTGTTTATGGACTTTGCTTCAGGACTTATCCCGAGGCTTTTTGATATTGTGCTTTATCTTTGTGAACGAGGTCATGTGGAAGGTAGCATGATATTCTAGTTATTAGAAGTTTTGAATGAAATGTCAACTATGAAGGACTGAATTCAAAGAAGTATTTGGGTACATTGAAGGAAACAAAATTATTTTGGGAAAGCAAGAGATCTTTGGGAGAGGAAAGGTTGTCATGCTGAGAACATGGGGCTAGCTTCTTGGGTGCTTATCCAAGGTAGTTCTCTTTTCTGGATTATTTGAAATTCTATTGCATTCTTGATACTGATAGATTCATTAGTGAGTATGTGAGGATTGCACAACTAGCTAAGTAGAAAAGTACAACACAACTCCTTGTCCGGGAAAGCAATTACATGTTTAGTTTTGGAACTTTCGTTAAAAATGCCAGTTTGTTAATAAATAAGATGTTTGTTTTTAATGTTAAATGTGGTTTGATGTTATGTCCTCCTGCCATGGATTTGGTATTGATTGGAATACAAGTAAAATTGTGACAAATAAGATGTAAAAAAGAATACCTTTTTTTTCTAATGTTAAATGCGGTTTGATGTTATGTCCTCCTGCCATGGATTTGGTACTGCTTGGAATACAAGTAAAATTATGACAAGGATGATAATCTTCCCCTTTCTCCTTTGTCGTAACAAGTAAAACATTCGCAACACACCATCTACCAATATCGATTATCGGTTTGGCAATTTTTTGCATTTAACAATTTCCCTTTTACTTTGCTATGAACACAACACTTTATCGAAGTAGTGTCTTATCTGCTCGGCAAAAATTAAGCTTTGGCGATATTTTTACTTGATCTCAATTGAACTTGCTTTTCCCTGGATCTCATCTCCATAATTTGCATATTGAATGCGATCATTTAGGTGAGCTTCATTTGGTGCATTGTCCTAAAAAATAACGTTCTGGTAACTTGTTTTGCATGCCAATCTCATAACACGTTAGATGTTATAATAATGGATTGTTGATCTATTGATGAGATAACTCAGAGCAATAAGACAAATATCATGCAATTAAAGAAATACTAGCAGAAGAACACGTTAACAACGTGACCGGCCAAGTTTTATCCCTATGCCTTCTTTTGTTGCAAATACAACCAAGTTTTATCCCTATGTCTTCTTTTGTTGCAAATCTGTGGAGCTTCGTCAATTAATCTCTTTTTTGGTTGGAAGTTTGTTTTGCTTCTACATGCTTGCGAGCTCGAATTTTTTACTTAGATATGTCATCAAAACAAAATATATTCCTTAAAATCCAAACTAAAGATTGGAAGTTTATAATAATTAACTGAAACTAAAGTTAAGCGAATCAAATTGAAACAAATGGATTGAGATTCCGGGAAAAATCAATAATCCTCTTTAGTTGGCGATCTTTTGTGACTTCAAATCTCAAAATTTGGTGATATCATAATGATATTCTCCTGCTAGCAAGTTTAAATGTTCTCGGGAATAGTTACAGCTAACCAAATATACCCAATTTGCAGCGATTTTCCCTTGATCTCTGTTAAATTACAACGAGCCCATGGTATCTCCATGATCCTTTCACAAAAAAGATGAAGTCGACCCTGCAAGTCTGTTTTTATTTGTGCACCCTCTTGATTTGATATATATTAAAAATTTGTAGCAAAATTTATGTTGTGTGACTTTGTGGAGCATTTTGAGGATCGATCTGGCATCCTAGCTCACTAATATGGCGATAAATTGGAGTGTCGAAATTTTTAATAATATACAAAAATATGAGTTTGCTTTATTCTCGTGACATTTTGAAAATATTGGTGGCCTTTCTTAAATTGATTACCTGCAAAACAAAACAAGATAAAAGTAAAATAAACAAATTTCATTTTTTTTAATTTGTCAGTCTCATTGATTACCTGCAAAACAAAACAAGATAGAAGTAAAATAAACAAATTTCATTTTTTTAATTTGTCAGTCTTTGTCGAGTCTTTGTGGTTTAGTAGGCCGAGACTTAGAAATTAGTAGGCAAAGACTTAGAGATTATATGTTCCATGTTTACCTATTAATTGAGATTAATATTTTAGTTTTTCTAAAGTTTTGTTAAAATTGGTATTTATCAATATTTTTTTGTAACATCCCTCAAATTCAACCCTATTGTTATTATTTTTGTAAATGTATTTGTGATTGTGTACAAAGGCCCTGGTGAGGAGCTTAAGGCCATGGCCGCACCAGTGGACCTCGAGTTAGTGTTACGATTATAAGTCTTAGTTAAGACTAAAAGATTTAGAATAGTAATGTGACTAAATGATAAGTAACAAAACCATCCAAAAGAAAATATAAGATGGTTAGGAAGCGGTGAGATTCATGTTTTATGATCATAAAACATGAAGGGTGAAGAACTAGCGATGTTTTAAAGAATTTACCTAAGTAGAATCTAACATAAATTAAAAATGATTAGATAGATATTATATAGATACCTTGTATCCATATATATGAAGGGTTAAATTAATGGTTGAGATAACTATTAGAAGGAGAGATGTTATTTTTATATGAGAATAAAACTAATAATTGAGATGGCTAATAGGTAAATATTAAATATATATTTATATATATATAATTAATTATAGACAAAATTATATGTATTTATATAATGGTGAGTATTCGGTATCTTGTGAAAGATCAATAATTAATATGATGACTATTATATATATAATTAAATATATACATATATGTCCAGTTTCTAAATATACTTATGTATGTGCTTTATATATATAAGTAAGTGTAACCAATAACTGAGATAACTTTTGAAAAGATGTTGGGTACATTTTTCCTTATGTAAAGAATAAACTAATAGTTGAGACAACTATTAAACATACATGAATACATGCCTTAATTATAAATGAAAAGATTAATAGATAATGTAATAAATACTTGAAAAGGAATATATATATATATATATATATATACCAAAGGATTTACTAGAAATAAGTGCACATGATATGTTTATTATGTCCCCGACATATAGTTTTGAGTCGGGTGGCATTAGTTGGGGTGGCAAAAATCGCGGATATGAAATTGCAAAGTTTTTGTTAAAGTTTATATTTATTTGTATTTTTCGATTTTTTTAAAATTCATTTTACGTGGTTGTGGTTTCATCCTTACGCAGTGACATTGGCCTGGGGCTGTGTGCCCCAGGACCCGGCGGTAGGGTGACGTTTGCTGTTTTAAATGAGGTTTAAATGGTCTCGGGACTGAAGACTCCCGTGCGATTTATTCACCAGTCTTGTCCATTTATCGTGCCTTTCGTCGAGCTCTGTTGTGCGCCCGCTAGCGTCGGGTTGAGGTGTTGCAGGGGTTTAAACGTGTTGCACTTGGCGTATTCATGTAACACTGCAGGTTTAAATGAGGTTTAAATGGTCTCGGGACTGAAGAATCCTGTGCGATTTATTCACCAGTCTTGTCCATTTATCGTGCCTTTCGTCGAGCTCTGTTGTGTGCCTGCTAGCGTCGGGTTGAGGTGTTGCATGGGTTTAAACATGTTGCAGTTGGCGTATTCATGCAACACTGCAGGTTTAAATGAGGTTTAAATGGTCTCAGGACTCAAGACTCCTGTGCAATTTATTCACCAGTCATATCCATTTATCGTCCCTTTCGTCGAGCTCTGTTGGCGCCGAGTGACGGTGGTCTTGGGACTCAAGACTCCTGTGCGATTTATTCACCAGTCTTGTCGATTTATCGTCCCTTTCGTTGAGCTCTGTTGTGTGCCCATTAGCGTCGGGTTGAGGTGTTCCAGGGGTTTAAATGGTGTTGCAGTTGGCGTATTCATGCGGTATGGTCCAGGGTTTCGTGGTGTTGATGCAGTATGGCGCGGGGTGACGGTGGTCTCGGGACTCAAGACTCCTGTGCGATTTATTCACCATTCTTGTCGATTTATCATCCCTTTCGTCGAGCTCTGTTGTGCACCCGCTAGCGTCGGGTTGAGGTGTTCCAGGGGTTTAAATGGTGTTGCAGTTGGCGTATTCATGTAGTATGGTCCAGGGTTCCGTGGTGTTAATGCAGTATGGCGCGGGGTGACGTTTGCCGGTTTAAATGAGGTTGGTGGTCTCGGGACTCAAGACTCCTGTGCGATTTATTCACCAGTCTTGTCGATTTATCGTCCGTTTTGTCGAGCTCTGTTGTGCGCCCACTAGCGTCGGGTTGAGGTGTTCCAGGGGTTTAATGCGGTGTGCTCGCTGTTTGCAGGGGTGAAGGACGGTCTCCATGCTTGGGTGATGGAGCACTCTGAAGCTATATTTTAGAGGTTCTTTGGTGTTCAAGCTTGTTCTATTTGGTGCGACTTGCTTTTGTGTTGTGGCTGTATTTGTTGGATTTTTTGCAGTGGTGTGGTTGTTTGTGGCTTATTTGCGGTGGTCCAGCGAAGGTGGGGTGGTTTCTGGTGGTGGATATTGTTGTCTGAATGCGCTTCATTCATCCAGTAATTTGCGGTGTTCATGTTTGAACGTGTAGAGCGCTTTCTTGGTGCAACGGGCTGTGTCTTCTGCAATTTCATTGACGGGTTCTTTGGACGGGTAACTCTTGGAATTTTCTCTTCAGCTGAGACTTGTGTTTTCTGTTTTATGAAAAAAATCCGATTTTGTTATACTGTACGATTAATTGGTTATAAAATTTTATAAATGTAAGAATTTTACAAATGTATGGTTTTCATTTCACAATCTGCGTCAAGAAGTATTGTTCAAACTTTTGTTCTATTTGTGGCTTATTTGCAGTGGTCCAGCGAAGGTGGGGTGGTTTCTGGTGGTGGGTATTGCTGTTTGAATGCGCTTCATTCATCCAGTAATTTGCGGTGTTCGTGTCTGAACGTGTAGAGCTCTTTCTTGGTGCAACGAGCTGTGTCTTCTGCAATTTCATTGACGGGTTCTTTGGACGGGTAACTCTTGAAATTTTCTCTTCAGCTGAGACTTGTGTTTTCTGTTTTATGAAAAAAATCCGATTTTGTTATACTATACGATTAATTGGTTATAAAATTTTATAAATGTAAGAATTTTACAAATGTATGGTTTTCATTTCACAATCTGCGTCAAGAAATATTGTTCAAACTTTTGTTCCATAATTTATTCCATAGGAATTGTTTGTGACTGTGGTTTAAAAAACACAAAGACTGCGTAATTGGTCATTACCATTTCTTTTCTTGGGTAATGACCTAAACTCCCTGAAATGAATGTACGGGGAATGAAATTGGATGTATGTATGTATCTGAACATTTAATGCCAAGAGTGGCAACCTCCCTCCTTCCCGGGTATTTCGGCGAGGTATGGAGTGGGTCATGATATCATGGACTGTGTCGGCGCTGGGATTAAATGCTAATACCAGCCTGCCACCCAGGCACCGGGTAGCAAATAAATGGCATTATATTATATTATTAATTAAATTTACAGATCTGTTTGTATTTATTTTATTTTGCTTTGTTCTTTTTCCATTTCCATTATGCCATGTGGTATGAATGTGATATTTTTAAATGGTTCTTTGGTCTGCTTCGTTTAAGTGCTTTCTATTTCTAGCTTCAGTAAATATGTATAGTATCTATTTTCTGAGAAAACTTGAAAAACAGGTCCATTGGTCAGCTTGGGTATGCTTGAGTGATCTATAGTTTGTCGCAATAATGTAGATGTATACTTTTTTGGGTTGTGTGGACAGGGGTTTGACACCAAGACAAAGCTTAATGGCCCAAAGTCATGGCAGTAACCATAGTAAAGGGATGACATCCCGATTGTATGATTCTGAACCACTATTTGTCTTATCTTGTTATTACAAATGGGATTTTCTTATGAGATTCTGATGAGATTCTTATCTTCTCCGTTACTTGAGTCTTGGTATGATCTGTTTTTGATGGCTTTGAAAATGATTTTCTGCTAATAACACCACGAAACCCTGGACCAACTGCAACACGTGTTGCATGAATACACCAACTGCAACACGTTTAAAACCCCTGCAACACCTCAACCCGACGCTAGCGGGTGCACAACACCTCATTTAAACCTGCAGTGTTGCATGAATATGCCAACTGCAACACGTTTAAACCCCTGCAACACCTCAACCCGACGCTAGCGAGCGCACAACAGAGCTCGACGAAAGGGACGATAAATGGACAAGACTGGTGAATAAATCGCATAGGAGTCTTGAGTCCCGAGACCATTTAAACCTCATTTAAACCTGCAGTGTTGCATGAATACGCCAACCTTTGAGTTACAACATAATTTATTTTTAGTTTTTATTTTGCTGACTTGGTGTAGTCATGATTTTTTCAATCGCTTTTGCGAAGATGTTTTAATCTCTTTCACTAAAATGAGTTGTTCATTTATCAAAATGTTTCCATGCATAATTATTAGCAGGGTTACACAAACATAAATATGAACCCAACTCACACTTCCTAATTAGATGCATCTAGCTTTGTTAATAAGCCATTTGCAGCTACATTTTTCTTAGCCTTTTTGCACAAAATGTCGAAGTAAAAAACCTAGATTTGCTCAGCCGCTTTGATGGCTTACCAAGTTACCGAGACAAATGATAAACTGCTCCATATATTAAATATTAAACTAGCAATGCAACACCCTGCTCAAGTTTGCTTCTGCACCTGCATTACGCGTTTCAGCATATGTAGATGCACTATGTTCTGATTGCTGTAGGTTATCGCCATACAAACACCTCAACCCGACGCTAGGGAGCACACAATAGAGCTCGACGAAACGGACGATAAATCGACAAGACTGGTGAATAAATCGCATAGGAGTCTTGAGTCCCGAGACCACCAACCTCATTAAAAGCAGCAAACGTCATCCCGTGGAAAACTGCATTAACACCACAAAACCCTGGACCATACCGCATCAATAGGCCAACTGCAACAGCGCGAGAAATTTATCTCGTAACAAGTACTGCTTCCACTTGACCAAGGCATGTGTTATTGCCAACGTCTTTACATCATATGTAGATTTTATATGCTCATTCAGTTGTAACTTTTGACTCTCAAAGGCAATGAAATGTTTATCACTTATGAGCAGAACTCCTGCGCATGTTCCTGAAACATAGTATTCATGGACACATGTTTTCCTGACATCTGGATTTGTCAAGACCAGATTGAATGTCATTAAGGTTTTCAACTTTTCAAAATAGTCTTTAGCTTTTTTATCCCATATAAAGGCATCACTTTTAAATAATGATGTTAATAGTGACACAATTTGTGTGCGCGTTCTCAATGTTCTTATTATGTCCCCGACATATAGTTTTGAGTCAGGTGGCATTAGTTGGGGTGGCAAAAATCGCGGATATGAAATTGCAAAGTTTTTGTTAAAGTTTATATTTATTTGTATTTTTTGATTTTTTTAAAGTTCATTTTACGTGGTTGTGGTTTCATCCTTGCGCAGTGACGTTGTCCATATTTATCATCTAAAACATATATAATAAATTTTTATTAAATTAAAAAATATAAGATATATTCTTAACATCTCATCATTTCATCTCTGCAAGCTTCTTCATTGTTGGCCAATTAACAAATTAATATTCCTCCTCTCTATGCAATGGGTTCCCTTTAAAGCTTTGATATTTCCAAATTGATATCACTAAGCAATACATGTTCAAATTTGATGAACCAATTTACACTTAAAGACTCATTATAATATTTTTTCTCTACAGAGTATCTTGAGTGTTTCAACATTCTAATAAGAGGCAGATCGCTCTTGCATTTGAAACAAGCATGCACGTTATGTCATTTCTTTCACTTGTAGTAATAAGTGATCTTTTTAGCATTATTTTGAGGTTTTTAATGCTATTGTAACTTTTTTTCCCACTTTTTAGCTTTCTTTTGTGATTATTTAATAGTATTTCATATTGAAGTTTTACTTAAATGATGAAAAAAAATTATATTGTTTTTTATAAATAATATATCTCTAAAACTATCAATTTTCATATTAATGAGCTTATTTGTGATAATCAATGTTGTAGATGACATCTCTAATAAATTAATTAGTGTAAACTAGTATGCCTCATGTAAAGAGATTCAAACTGAGCACCTTCTAGCGAAAAGTTGCCCAAATATCCAACAACATTGCAACAACTAGTTGAGCTATTTGCATAGGTTGTTTGTGTGTGTGTTAAAGCAAAACCTTGTGGGATCCCCACCCTTCCTCGAAATATTTGGAGGGTGCTTCAACTATCATCTATAATAGTGGATGGTAACCCCAAGAGAGTTGACCAAATTTGTATATATGATCTATGACCTCCCATTGGCATGATTCTTTGGGTGTACACTTCAACCATTTGAGACACCACTAGGGGGGTTTCTAAGGAAAACCTCACGAGATCCTCCTATTCCCTGGATTATGTAGATGAAGGGAAACTCAAGCACCAACAATAATAGTGTCTAATAATCCCAAGTGACTTGACCAGATTTGACCCTATGAACTATGTCCTGTTATCAACATAATACCTTGTATTGATGATTCAACCACTTGAAATCACCCTTGAAACTCCATACAAACATATACATATCTATGCATGCAAATTAATAAATTTATTGTTGTTATTATTAACAAAATATATGTGATTTTTTTTCTAGTTTTTACCAATTTAAAAGCTATATACATTATATAGATATGAACATTGCAATTTGCCTGAGTTATAAAACACACCTCTATAGTAGTGTACGAGACTAAGAAATCCGCTTGATGATGTCATTGATTTGGGGATAGGTCACTTAGTAATTACCACAATTTTCTTGTGCTTAACCTTGATGATTTCAGTTAAAATGATATGTGCTAAAAACACTTTTTAATTTTGTCCAAAACTGCATTTGAATTTGTTAGCTGCAATTGGTCGAAATGTGTATATAGTTAAATTTCTACACACATATCCCAAGTATAGACATCCTTTAGGATAGAGACATTTCAGAGTCATATAACATATAAAAATTTCAGAATCACATAACATCTAGGAAATTCAGTGTAGCTTGAGTGTGAGTAAGATTTGGGTTTTATGCAAAATGTCTTTGTTTTTTGTAGTAAATAAAAGAGGTCTGAAAATTGGAATTTTTGTTATTTAATAATATAAGTAATTTATTCATTTCTTGTTTACGAAATCTGGTTACAAATTTTTTCTTAAATTGCTGAATACTGTATTAATTAGATTTTATTATTCATTTCACGTTAGGGCTAAATCTAGCGAAATTAGTTACTGTCAAGAATTTCTTTCTGCAAAGCAGTTGTCTATAATGCTTAGTTATAGGCCTTAATAATGGAAAACAGAAAATATAAGTACTTCATGCAAAAGAATGAGTACTCATTATTGCATAATCATCACAATTGAATGCTGATTTAAAACTATGTAATAATGCACCAAAAATTGGTTCTTGGTTTCTAACTCTTTCATTTCATTTGCAAACTGCAAATGTGAATAACTATACTAAGCAAGCATTTACAAACAGGCATTTGCAGGTGTATTTTCTTATCCTTGGATGATTCCTAGAGTTGTTGCATGTAATTTGTTCTCACAAAAAATGAGAAAAAAATTTAAAAGTGCTACTGATCTAAAGCCTTTGAAAAATTGCATTTAAAATAAATTCCTAACAAAAATGTTTATTGAATTGTTTTCCGACATACTTTTCATTGCAAGTGGCTATGCAAAAGACACTGTTCTATTTGGTTCATTGCTTGCAAGTGTCACAAACAATGTGACTTAGTTTTGCTTATTTCCAAAGTTGCATTGGCCATGCAGGTTTTTCTTCCTATGTTTCTTCTTCTGATGGAGAACATTGAACATAATCAATGTTCTGCCATAGGAGCAACATCTGTTCCAATTATACGACATGCATTTGATGATATTGATGTTGCTTTGTCAACAAACCATTTGTTTCGTTTACAAGATTTTCATTATCAAAATGGAGATTGTCTCTTTGATGCCTTTGCTGTTCTCTTGTATTTTTGCTACACATCCTTGGAGATAAGAGAAGCAACCATAAACCATTTTCGTTTGCGTCTAGCTGCAAACGATCCAGCCGCAATTTCTTCTTTGAACTTGGAATTGGATCCTTTGTACTTGTTTCAATTGCATGGGATAGAAAATAGAGATCTTTACTTGGAACAAATGTCGCAAGCTGCATCTCAACCGGATGCAGAAAATGTTTACGGCCTTTGGGGTGCTATCTTCTGCATAAAATGGTTTGCAAACTGGTTAAATGTGCCTGTTGCTATATGGTCATTGAGAAGCAAAAGGAAATATCTTCATTTCAACCCTTCCTGTACTGGATATTGCTACAATATTCTATTCCATGATCACATCCCAGCTGCTGGGCACTTTGAACCTTTGCTTTCATACAAGTTGCTAGGACCCGACTATGTTGTTTTCAATGGACGATCATATACTTCTTCTATTGATTCTTGTCAAGATATCTTTTTCGAGTGTCATCGGTTAAGAAAAAGTCTATTGCAACAAGGATTCCAATTAATCTCTCGCATTGATGGCCATTGTTGTGACTCGTTATTTGAATCAATTTCAAAATTGACAAACACATTTGATAGTGCAAGCCTCAGAAAAACAATAGCGCAAACTTTTTTCAACTGCATGCTTTCAAATGATGCAAGAGCCTTTCGTTGTCTAGAAACATTTCTTCATCTTGAGATAGTGCAAGAAAATCAACTTGTTTCTAGTTGGCAAACCTTTGTAGTGAATTTGGTAGAGCCTTATACAATTGGCCATGTAAATGATGGCCATTTCACAATTCAATGGTTGTGTGAGGTTTTGGAAGTCAACATATTTCTTTTGAACATACACTCTTACAAAGTGGAAAATCAATTCTTCTCAACAAATACATCATCAAAGATCTATTTCCTTCTTCATCATGAAATTGACAAATGCCATTCGCATTTTCATCCCTTGTGTCAGACAAGCATTGAAAAAAATTCTCCGATATTATCAAATGCCATGACTAGGAATCTTCCTATCAATGCAATGATGAAAACAATTGACAGTTGTCATCATCGAACTCTTTGCTATGTCATTGAAGAAGAACATTCTCCTGACCTTTGCAAAGAACATTGTAACATAGAAACAAAGAAAAGGAAAAAAACTTGTTCCATGCAAAAAACATTGAAAAAAAAACCAAGACTCTTTTGCATTGGCCCAGAAATTTCAATTGTGATGGAAAAATGCCTGGAGAAAGATTCCAGTATGAGACAGCAAAAATCCATTGGCCCGTTCAAAAACATACATGCCATTAAAAAACAAATGCGTTTGGAAGCACTTAAGTCGTTTCAAAAGCAAAAGGCATATGAGAAGGCAAAAAAAGCACTTAAAGAATACTCGAAAAATATTCAAGATGCCCCTATTCATGCATGTTCTGTCTGTAGACGCTTGCACTTTAAAAGGGATGTTCGCTATATCAATGAAGACACTTTCTATGCATTGAAATGTCTTCCTTGGAATACTATGCCTTCTTCAATTGCATTGTACAATTACATATGCAAATATTGCAAAAAGAATATTTCAAATTCAGAAACACCATTGTTTGCAACACCACTTAACATTCGTTGCAACACTTCATTGTCTCATGTAGACAAATTGACTTCGCTTGAAGAGCGTCTTGTGTCACCAAGAATTGCTTTTGCTCAGATTCGGCAACTAGGTTATAAACGAGCTCAAGTAGGCTTGACAGGAACAATAATCAATGTGCCCGCATCTTTAGACAAAGTACAAAGAGCATTGCCTAGGAACCTAGAAGAGGACAATACCATTGCAGTTATGCTTAAGCGAAAACTAGAATACAAAAATGCATTTGTTTCTGGAAATGTTCGACCAAATATTGTCATGCAAGCATTGAAAACTCTTTGTGACATGGATCTTTACAAAATGGAGAATGTACATATCAATTCAGATTGGGAAAAGGCATTCCATGAATTGTTGGCAAAGAAAGAATCTAATGAAGTGTCAATGTCAGAGTCAAATTATCTAGATCAACCTCTTACAAAGCTAAGAGAAAGCGATGAGAATACACATGACCAATTCATAGAACCAATCACAAAGACATTGGTACATGGATATGGAGAAACCCATCTAATAGATGATTTGGCCACCAAAATCATTGAGCTTGCACCTTCTGAAAACTACCGACCCCTAGGAATTTTCCAAGATCGGTTCTCTGAAGAACTTAATTTCCCTACACTTTTATTTGGATGCAACCGCTCCAATGACATGTACAAGCGCTTTCGACACCAACAAATTTTCCAGTGGGAGCTTCAACATGAAAGCACACATTTTGAAGCACATCCCACAAATATATTCTTTAAAGCAGTGACAGTGTTAATAGGTCAAATCTCTAGTACTGCTTGGATATCTATTCGCATAGGGGAGTTAAAAGAGAAAAAACTAAAAGCCAAAGATTTAAAATGCAAAGCCAACCTTCTTAACATAATGAAATCGCTAATTGCATATCGTTCACTAAAAGCCGTCTGAACATCTCCTGACTATTTTGACAACATGAGAAAAAATCTTTTCGCAATGATACGTCAACTAGGGCCACCAACCTTTTTTGTAAGCTTCTCTACTGCTGAACATCTTTGGAAACCTTTGTGTGATGCTTTGCACACGCTAGAGAAAAAAGACAAAGAAAATTGTGATGAAATTCTTATTGATGATGTTATTGATAATTTGATAAGAAAACATCCTGTACTTTATAGCCGTTACTATAAAAACAAAATGAATGCGTTAAAGTCCTTGATCTTGAAAAACAAATACCTTTTTGGTAAAGTAACTGACTTTTTCTTTACAACTGAATTTCAACAAAGAGGAAATGAGCATGAACATGGGCTTCTTTGGATTGAAAATGCACATGTCTTTGGGAAGAATAGCAATGATGAAATAAGTTATTTTGTTGATTGCTATATTTCAACAGACTCTTCATTGCTTGAAGCAAACTGCATCAAAATTAAAACTCATAGACATACAAGAACATGTAAAAAACATAGACGCTCTGCATGCAGGTTTCGATTCCCGATGTTCCCTGTTGATGTTACAATGGTTTTAGAACCTCTTGAAACTAAATCGGATGCGTTGACTGAAAAAAAAAACTCCTTTCTTTTGCTCTTGAATCTAAAGAATATTCAAAGAACATGACATTTGATTCATTCTTGCAAGAACTACATTTAAACAAGGACGAGTACATTGAACTAGTGCGTTCTACAATTGAGAAACCGACATTGCTATTAAAAAGAGACCCTTCAGATATTTGGATAAATTGTTTTGCAAAAGCAATTCCAAGTTTGTGGCAAGCAAATACAGATGCCCAATTCATCTTAGATTCATATGCAACTGCAACATACGTAAGCTCATACATAATGAAATTAGATAGGCCTATGACAATGGCTTTGAAAACAATCAAAGAAGAGTCTGTTTCAAACAATTGTAACTAGCTAGAAACAATTCGTAGGCTTGGAAACACGTTTCTGAACATGCAACATATGTCTATTAGAGAAGCAGTACATATTGTGCTTTCGTTACCTCTATATTCATCTTCAAGAACGACAATTTTTATCAACACTGCTCCAAATGATAAAAAAACTGTTGTTTTAAAAAAACCGTCTCTACTAGAAAAGGAGCATGATGATTCTGAAGACATCATTTTCCCGTCGATAATAGACAGGTACATTGAACGCCCGACAGATCTACAACATGTATCTTTCGCTGAATATGCTTCTTCCTATTGCCTGGTCCATGGAAAAACAATCAAAATAAACAAACAATCTATCATTCGGTACATTCATTACAATCAAGAAAAAGATCCTGAAAATTTTGCTCGTGAAAAGCTATTGCTCTTTGTGCCTCACAAAAATCTTTCCAATTTGTTGGACCACCCCCTTCAAACATGGACAGAGACATATGAAAAACACAAAGAACAAATAGCAAATGTTGAAGGAAAAATCATGGCAAAATCAATTTCAAAATGGGGTGATATTGACATTGCAAAAGACAAAGTTGAAGCGCATTTTGAAATACCTCTAGACTTTGCAAAAGATACCAATGATGCGCTCAAATTGGATGGTGTTGAAAAGTATGACATGGGAGATGATCTTATCTACAGAGGAAAGAATCGACTATTTGAAACACCAAAAACATTTAGCATAGCTAAAAAACCATTTCTCCCTGATAAAGATGAATACTTTGCGATTAGACGTACTTTAAACAATGAGCAACAGTCCATTGTGAAAGAAATTATTGCTAGGAAAAAAAAACAATCCTGCAAAACCAATCCATATCTTCCTTACGGGAAGTGCAGGAACAGGAAAAACACATACTGCAAGGGCCCTTTATGATGCTCTTGTCTTTTTCTATGAAAAAGAACTTGGTAGAAACCCCTTGAAAAGAAAAGGTCTTATTGTTGCATTCACTGGAAAAGCAGCATATAATGTAGATGGAATTACTGTTCACTCTACTTTTAAGCTTCCTTTGGGTTCCTCGATCTTGATCCCATTAAGTTCAAACACACTAGATCTTTTGAGCAAAGACTATGAACAAGTTCGTGTTCTATTAATTGATGAAGTTTCTTTGATAGGTTCACGAATGCTACATAACATAGATAAACGTCTTCGTGAGATCATGCATACTCCAACAAAACCATTTGGAAATCTAGATGTCATCTTTTGCGGCGATTTCTGCCAAGCAGAA
Source organism: Larix kaempferi (assembly GCA_027924585.1). NCBI lineage: Eukaryota > Viridiplantae > Streptophyta > Pinopsida > Pinales > Pinaceae > Larix > Larix kaempferi. The sequence continues at coordinate 7,334,320 of BSBM01000927.1, forward strand.
CCTGTTCATGATTCTTGGATTTTTGACTTTCCAAGTTTCAATAATAAAAAATTTCCTTATATTTTTTGGAATGACTCCATACAATACTATGAATTAAAAACCGTTGTCAGGCAAAAAGATGGAACTTTTATATCGATCTTGAATAGAATCAAAACAGGAAAACAAACATTTGAAGATATACAATATTTGAACTGGAAATGCTACAGACAACCACCCGTTGATCCATTGTTTCCATTTCTTTATTATTGCAATAAAGATGTTCAAGAACATAACTCAAAGATGTTGACTCTTGTTAATACAGAAGCATTTACAATTGCTGCTCAAGACACCAAAATTGATCAAATCGATAACATAGCTAATGTAGATAAGAAAATTCACTTGTCATCTACAATTACTCTAAAAAAAAACATGCTTATCGAAATAGTAGGCGGGAACTATTCAATTGAAGATGGCCTTGTCAATGGTGCTGAAGGCATCTTCAAACATTATAGTCAAGCAACAACAGACATTTTATGGATTCAATTTTCAGATCCAAAGATTGGATCAATTGCACGGGCATCTATGCAGCACCTTTACACTGATTCCATCCTATTCACTTGGACACCTATAAAAAGAGTTACAACACAAATTTCTCTTGTAAAGAGAAAGAACTACATCCGAGTACAATTCCCAGTTCAATTAGCATGTGCTCGAACAATTCATAGAGCACAAGGTCTTACACTTGAAAAATTGGCATTTGATCCAAAGAAGTCACAAAACATGGTCTTGTTTACACTGCATTGTCACGTGTAAAAAGCATTGAATGTCTCTATCCTATAAGCAAATTACAACAATTTTATTTTATTTATTTATTTATTTATTTATTTTTTTATTTTTTTTATTTTTTATTTATTTTTTTTATTTATTTTTTTTAATTTTTAATTTTTAATTTTATTTTATTTTATTTTATTTTATTTTTATTTTATTTTTTTATTTTATTTTATTTTATTTTTTTTTAATTTATTTATTTATTTTATTTATTTATTTATTTTTTATTTATTTATTTTTTTTATTATTTTTTATTTTTATTTTATTTTTTTTATTTTATTTTTTTTTCATCAAAAGTAGTTGCAGAATTAAATCGATTAGAGAAACAGGCTTCTTTGCAATTTCAATATGGACTTAAGTCGTTTCCAAATACTAAGCACATGTTCATTTCTTCACTTAACACACGAAGTCTGCTTTCACACATTGATGATGTTGCAAATGACTTTGAACTTATGCAATCAGACATTCTTTGTTTGCAAGAAACACATATGAATTTGCCACCTACTACTGCAGCATTTGTAAACCAAAACAATTGCACTGCAACACATTCAGTTCATGGCCTTCTGACAGTTGTCAATAAGAAGATTCCTATTATGAAATTTTTTTTTGTTAACGAGCCATCAGTCGAGCCAGTTGTCACTTACATTATGCTCCCTGACAACATTCTCCAGCTTGTCAATATTTATAACAAACCAAATAATCTTGTTAACAACCTTATTGATGTCTTGGACTCTGTTATGTTACAAAACAACAAGAAAATGCTAACCATAATAACTGGTGACTTTAACATTGACATGTACAAAGAAACAATATCGAAAAGGAGGTTGGAATTGTTTATGCAGAGTAAATGTCTAAAGTTAAAAACAAACATACCTACAACAGAATATGGTTCTATGATTGACCATTTTTGGACAAACATAGACATTGACAGGCGTTCATTTACCATTTCCGATGCATATTGGTCAGATCATTTTACTAGTATCTTATCAGTACCTGCAACTTGCATATAAGAACTGATACAGCTTTTTGTCTTTTTTTAAGATGTTTTTCTATTTGAAATATATTCTTGAATATTTTAACATGTTCTCAGTCTTCATTGGATGTGCAAATTGAAAAAAAAAAAATACAGCATTTCAAAAAAACAACTAATCAGAGACAATATTCTCAACCAAGGAGAGAATTTAGCCATGTCTACGACATCAGACAGTCCTTCAACAGAAAGAAATGTTTCTTCTTCACAAGATGCTCCAGAGACTATTGTAATGGGAATACTGTCGCAACCAACAAATAGTCCTAAGAAGTAATGTTCCTATCCAATAGCTTTGTTCATTCAATATTTTTGACTACATTGTTTCATCTTGTACCTAACACAAATTCAAACATTTGAATGAAGCATCTAGTTCAGCTTCTCTACTAATTTCATTTTAGTGTATTCGATAAAAAATTCAACATTCAATCAAAGACTAATCCATTTGTTCTTTCACTTTTTGATATTTTTAAATGTGCACAGATTAAAGCAAATGGCAGTTGAACCATCATCAATAATACAGCTATGTACTGCAACACATAGGCATGTATTTGAGGGGGATGTTTTGCTTGTCTATGGACCTGCACAAAATCGTAACCAAAACTCCCCTGTTAAGACAAAGATTCTACATGCAGATGTTGTTGACAAAAATGGATTGATGACAATGACAGTTACAATTAATGATAGTTTGATAAATCGCTTTGGCGATTTCTTTTTGCCTAGCAAAAGTGTCAGAATTTCTGGTTTTGAACTGAAAAAGAAAGTTCAATATGACCGAGGAGATGCAATAAATTCAATAGCGATATTGCCAACAACTGTCATAGAGACAATTGACCAAGTATGCAAAATGCATTGCCTTCCACCAGATACAGCAATCAATGAGCTGGTTACATCAGATGAGACATATGTCGTTGGTTTTGTTGTAGTCATAGTTGTTGCCTGTGAATACAACAATAAGCAATTGGACTTCTACATAAGAGATGGTGAAAGTACAAACGACTATGCAACTGTAAAGTGGATTCTCTTTAAACAATTTTTTTTCACTATATTTGATTTCATTTTTTATGTTTTTTCTTTCCTGCTGTATCTACTGCTAGATGCATATACAAAAAAAAAAGATAGAACCCATAACAAAAAACATTTGTCTATTCCCAAGCCCCCTTCACTAATTCTTCTTCAGTTATTCATGTTCAGTTTCAGGTTAATGAAAGCTATACAAATTTCTTTGTCCGAGTGCAACAACAACTTGCACTTGACGAACTACCTCTGTATCTAATAAAAAATATCGTAAGACCAGGTGCAAAAGGAACTCATATTATGAAGGCTTCACAAGCAACTTTTATAGATCCCCTAAATGATGAATTCACAATACAAAGTTTGATTCCAATAATTGAAGCTAAAACACAGGTGAGATATGAACAATGTCTCCTGTAATGTCACTTGAAATGTTTTTTTTGTCATTTCATTATCAATTAAACAAGTTCTTTATATGTAGTTTCAGCAATTTCATAGTTATCAAAACAGATTTTATTTTTTCTTAAATGTTCAGCCTGCTGCATTATTGACATCAAAGTTTTATGCTTCTGATATAAAGAAAATATAGACTTTTTGCTTGTCAAAATGTCTTTTTTACAGTTCCATATTTAGTATTCCAATTAGCAGTAACACAACTCATTACAATGATATGTTTTCAAACACCATGTTGCAAAACCTGCATTTGCAAACATGTTTTCATAAATTCGATTCTGTGCTTTTTCCTAGCATGGCCTTCGTATCAAAACATGCTCATTGCAATGTATTTTTATGTTTTCTGTTTACTTGCGTAAAACAGGTATATGGGACATTGAAAGTAAAAAATGTTTTTGCACCACCCTACCACTGCATTTGCACACAGTGTAAACTGCCAATGATACAAAGCATCGTTTTTTGTACATTTTGCAATCGTGAAACACCAACTACTTATGAACATATATTACAATGTAAGCTAGAGACTGAAGAAGGGACTATTGAATGTACACTTCGAGGCACACAATTAAAAGAATGTTGTCCCGATGTTCTTGCTATTTCTTATCAACAATACTCCAATAGTGTTTCCTCAGCCATTTACAATCTTCGCAAATTGAAGCAACAAGGGCTTTACACTTTGGCAATGAACAACAGAATTGTCGAAGTCAAAAAACTTTGAACAAAAGGTATGATCATAATTTTCCTTTTTGTTCAAACACTTTGAACAATTTTTCCATTGTTTCAGCTTCGATTCAATATTTCAAAATAGATTTCAAACACTCTCTATTGCAACTTCTTTAATGAATTATTTGAACCCGTTTTTTATAAAATACACACAATTTTAAATAATTTTTCTTTTCCCATTCACACAACCCTTGCATTGTAATCATGTTCATTGCTTATATAGCTGTCAGTTGTCCTATTTATTGTTTAATCAATAATAACCTTCAACGGATTTTTGAAGATTCAATTTTAATGTATCTGAAGTTCACTTTTGTTACTGTGTTCATTTATTTGAAGATTGCAAAAAGCACTGAGCCTAATAAAAGCAGAGGAGTCGTCCCTAGTACAAGATTACCAAAACCCTGTTCACTTTTAATAGATTTTTTGCCTTTTGCATCGGTTTACTGTCAATCACAAAGCTCTTGCAATTGTTTTTTTTTTATATCTTGTCCATTCCAATGGCCAATGTATTGAAAAGAAAAAAAGACATAGAAATATAACAGTCAACAGTATTTGTTTTTCATTTAAATTAGCATTTGCTACATATCTTATCTTCATATCTGTTTTTATATTCTTTCCATAATCACAAAGCTCTTGCAATTGTTTTTTTTTTAAATATTTTGTCCATTCCAATGGCCAATGTATGGGAAAGAAAAAAAGACAGAAATATAACAGTCAACAGTATTTGTTTTTCATTTAAATTAGCATTTGCTACATATCTTATTTTCATATCTGTTTTTATACTCTTTGCATAATTGCTGATAGTAATGCACGGCCCATATGCAGGAATGATAGAAACTGCACATGCTACTGCAACATGCCTTATGTTGTCACTGCTACATATTTTTCCAAAGCGCGACTTCTCTTAGCTTTTGATGCAAAGTGCATATGCTATGACTTGAACAAATGCATGTTCTCATTATACATTTTGTAAATTTATGTGGTTTTAAAACCTTTTACATATTTATAAACTTGATGCAACTGAAAGAACTTCCGTTAAAATATTGCTAAACTGTTTTTTTCTCTACCTCTTTCATGGTTATAAAATTGTTAGAGCTGTATAAAATGATATATAATTATTGATACATAATATTGACTAGATTCACAATTTCGGTCATCTAATTGCTTTGCTTTTTCTTTATCTAATGATTTTGGTTTCAGATTTGGGATTCCGCTTATTATTGTTGAATCTGATTTTCCAATTCAAATCTCTGCAATGTTTTCTGAAAAATGCCATGCAATGTGCAAACTTTGCCTCTATATGAAAACCATATATTGCTCAATGCCAGCTAGATAGGAATTATTTCATGAATTTACCCTTGTCATTATGAGTTAGAATGGTGAATTTACCCTTGTGATCATGATTATGGATTTACTGTTGTGACTTGAAACAAATACTAAATCTTGGATAAGTTCACTTCATCAAAAAGGCTACCTATCTTGCCTAAGGTACATTTTCATCATTTTTTTTTCCTAGTTAATTCTCAGCTTTAGCTAGATAAATCAGAATAAAATGAATATAAGTCATTCTTTGGATTTTTGGTCCATTCTTCATGTTTGGGAAGAATGAAAATTGAACTTTGTTAAAAAACTCAAATTATGAAAGAAAGGGCAGGGTTAATCACATCTTCAGGTATCATGGTTGTTGTTTCTGAATGCTCTAAAACAACGCATTCCAAAAATGAGAACATCACTGTTAAATTAATGAAGAAGTACATTCATTATTCTAAAACCAGACATCAACATGCGCTGACAGATAAGGTCATTTTCTATCTCAAATTTGTACATATACACTTATTTATGTCTTCTAATTGTCTTATTATATTTTGAATACCCAAATGAAATCAGACAATCTTACACAATGACAGTGATTGTATGGTGATAACCTGCAGGGATCAGCCCACTTCACTCTATTGTGTGTTCATAGACTCTTCCTTCTCACTTCCCGGTTTCCAGCCATCGCAGTGTTCACTGCGACAATGATCTCTTTCTTTACACTGTCTGGTAAGAACTCTGAGGTGATTCTCTGAATGATTTTTCAGGCCATTGTACTTGTTTGTAGCTGAATTGTAAAATCATCTCAGAATAAGGACTAGAATCCAATTTATCTTCTGGCATTTTTGTTGAAAATTGATGTTTTTCTATTGTACATTGCATATTTTTGAATTCTGTTTGATGCGTGCTTGAATGTGTCAACTTCTTCGAGCTTTATCTAAGTTGGATTTGACTATTTTAATTTGTTGGAGCTTTATCTGAGCTGGGTTTCAATTTTTTAGCATAATAGGAGTTTATTTGACATGGGTATGGATTGTTTGTCATCTTGGAGTTTTACTTTAATGGAGTTACAGTAGCTACATTTAATGTATGCTTGAGGCTTTTTTGTTTCTGTTATATCTAGGGATGCTTGACATGTGGAAATGCCTAGTCTTTGATGTGCATTTAGTTTGACTTTGTCCCTGGATTTTTCTAGTTTTCTCTTAATGATGGTTTCTAGCTTTCTGCTATGTTTTCAAGTAGTTTGGTTTGGTTATAGTTCTTGGGTTTCATTCTTATTGGTTTTGATTCTGAACGTTCTTGATTCTTGAATGCTATCTTGATTTACATTATCAATGGCTGGATAAATATGCAGTGTTGTAACAGAAACTGTTTTGCTTCTGCATTTGCTGATTCTTGTATGCTTTCTTGCTATTTATAATCAGTCACTAAATCAAATGTGGTAATGTAGCAGTAACTGCTTTGCTTTTGTGTCTTTCTGATTCTTGAAAATGTTCTTGATTTCTAGAATCAATGCCTGAATACATGTATGGCCTTGTAACAATAATAATCATTTATCTGTTCTGTTTGTTTTGGCTCAGGACTGTTAAAACGTTTTAAGCAGCATTGCTCTCTGACTTGAGGTTAGTTTTCCTCTATGATTTTCAGCCCATCCTATTTGTCTACAATCGAATGATGATTTTTTCTATATTTGTAAATGTTTAGTGATTTGCTTACTTGCTACATTGTTCATCATGTATTGATATTGATATCATATTTAGAATCAATAACCGATTAAAAAACTAGTTTAATTGCAGTAATTTTCTTATGTTGAGCTTGCTTTGGTTTGTTGTAGGTTTTGCAACATAGATTTCAAACAAATTACTAGTTTGTGCTGAAATGGTGTGTTGCATTTGTATATGTTGTGTGTTTGGTTTGAGTTTAAAGCAATTGTTTCTAAATTGGATTCGTTTTTTCTCAGGAGGCGGACGAATGCTTCCCTCCGGCTCCGAGCTTGGTGTTTGTCAATAATTTTTAGACCATTCAGATTTTGGTTTGCATTTACTATAGCTCTGAATTATTCTCTAGCTTTTTATGCCAACTTCGATTTGTATAGGCATATTTTTCATTCTTTCTACTTTTTGCCCAATCAGTCAATTTGACTGAATGTTATCTTGATTAAATATGTGATTTCATATAAAAAATTGAATCTTTCTTAGATCCATTTTCATTTCTTAAGAAGTATTGATGTGCTGGTATCTAGTTTCGAGGTTGGTTTTTATCATTAATTCACAGACCATCCTATTTGTTTGTAGTCTAATATCAAAATCATCTTCGATTTATTTGTTGGGTAATGGGTATGGCGATTTGGGTGTGTTGTTCAAATTCTCACGTAGTATAATATATACCTGTAAATACAGATGGAAGACTTGTTGGGTCATTCTCCTTTTATTATGTTTTTGTTTTAAATCTACTCAAGTGTGTTGAAAACAGTCACTGAATAGATATAAATCCTCTTAAAAGTAAATTTTCTCTATGTTAAATTGCTTTCGACTCCCAAGTGCTAGCTCTGTTCTTTGGACATCAACTTTATTTGTAATAATCGGTGATTTTTCTTTCATTATAATTAAAATTGTAAAATCATCTGGATATTGGTCAAAAACTTGTACTTTTGGGTATATTTGAATGCGATTGAAGAAATTTGGGTTGGTGTGATTAGTTGACGATATGTTGGAATGTGATTAAAGAATTTTGATCCAGTTTGCTGGTTTGTACTCATGAATATTTGCTGGCTTTGTTGTTTGTTAACCAAAGTAATATACAAAATGTTTTATTTATTTCTACCCAAAATAAACAAATCATCTGGATTCTGGTCCATAGTCTTTAAGTTTTATGTGTTTCTGGGAATGTGAATCACATAATTTTCATGTACTTTGAACACAGGTTTTACAATGGAAACCAACAATATTTCAGACCCGGATGATGGACCAGAGCCTTCTTATACTCAGTCAACTGAAATTCTTCCAACACCACCCGAAACTCCTCCTCAAATGGAACCACAGTTGGGTCCTTCTTTGGGAGTTGAAAATGTGCCACCCCCACCTCCATTGCCTCCTTAAATGGAACTGAAACTGCCAGAGCTCTTGCATTATGTTCTAACCAAACGACCTGGACAAGGTCAAGCTGATAAACCTGTTAAATTACTCTGTAATCACTTCAGAGTAAGCTTTACTAATGTCCAGGACTCGCTCCAATACAATGTGAGTAAGTTCAACATTCTATTGTCTGTCTTATCTGTCTTATTTATTAGATTCTGTTAAGGCGGATGATAATTTTCCTTCCTTCGATTTCAAGTGAAAATAACTGCTGAACGTGGGGGTCAAGAACAAGAATCTGCCAGTAAAATCTTGTGTAGAAAAATTATGGATAAAGTCAAATAAATATATAGTCATACTGAACTGGGTGGCAAAGATTTTGCTTTCGATGGGAGGAAGAACTTGTTTAGAGTTGGGCCTCTTAGAAACAATATCATTCAATGCAATGTTGTTGTTGATGACAAAAGAAATAAACGAAGGTAAGTTTTTCTTCCTTACTTATGTTTGTTAATTCTTTCCTTTGCAAATATTGATTGAGTTACAAGATTATCTCTCTATTACATGTTTTAGTATGTAGCTTTAAGAGATTAAATATTCAAGCTGCATTTCATGACGTTGCTCTGTGAACACATTTCATAATCCCTACACTAGTTAATATTGGTGATCTTACAACGCATACTTGTCTAATTGAGCTACAAGGTCTTCTCTCTATCATGTGTCTTAACTTTCAATTTTTAAAAGTTTCAGTATTCAAGGTACATTTCTTTTAACTCTATGCACAAATAAAGAGATCCAAATTTGCACACTCCCTTTTGTTCATATTCTTATCAGAGAAATCTGGAAGCTTGCTTTCAGTAATAAGGATTCAGAATTCAAAGCAGCTATAGCAATTTGATATTCTCATCAGAGAAATGTAGAGACTTGATTTCAGTAGTAGAGTTTTCAAATGTAGCCATAGAAATTAGTTTGGAATTACACATTTTTGCTCTTTTAAAATGTCAATGCATCAGAAAACTGTTAATGATATCCATTTTTGCTAACTTTCATTATCAATTTTCATGTTTTAATCAATAGAGATACACAGTCAAATCTGGCCAACAAGAAAAGAACTAGTGGCTAAAATATTCTGTTAAATATTTTGCCTTTTCAGTTTTGTTCAAAAATAAAGTTGAATTGTAACTCTTCTTTCAATGTAATTTCTTTCTGTCATATGCTCAACAAGTTAATTTTCTAAATTATACTTAGCAATGGTTTTAACCTGTCGTGCATTCAATCATGATTAATATGATTTCTTATGTTTTACATCTTTTAGAGTTACTGCAGGAATTATATTTGAAGTTTTACTGCCTTGTTACCATTTTGTGTACATCTGTCAACAACAATGCTCACCAACGAAAGTGTTGTCATTGATTTTTTGTTGCCGAATCAAGATGTTGACAATCCATGGAAGATTAATTGGGCTAAAGTAAAACATAAAATGTAACTCGAGACATCCTTACCTTGGATTTATGTCATGCAACTTTTATTTTTATTTTTTAACAATTGAAATGTCAAATTCAGTTGCCTGATTTCAGACAAAACAAGTGCTCAAAGGACTCCACATTGCAATAGTACACACTAATATGAAGTTTAAGATCCTTGGTTTTAGTGAAAAACCATGCAAACACAATTTCTCCAGATATGATCATAGCTGACAACAATTCAAGACAGGCAGAAGAACATGATGCAGACTTCGCAACATCTATTTTTGTGAAGAAGTACATTATTATTTTAAAGGCAGACATCAACCTCTGCTCAAACATATTGCATCTACATATGCTGAAACACGTAATGCAGGTGCAAAAGCAAACTTGAGCAGGGTGTTGCATTGCTAGTTTAATATTTAACATATGAAGCAGTTTATCATTTGTCTCAGTTACTTGATAACCTTACAGGAATTCGCATGGCTTAACGCTTCAGCATTATACAACCAATTGTGACTATTCTACCTCCTTAAGACTTCTTCAGGTAAAAAAGTCTTTGTCAATACACTCTACTTATTAGTTATAATTTTGTATTTGTTATTCATTATGTAACTCGAATGCTAAATTCCTTTCAATGACTTTGAAGGTAGTGGTCACCCGTTGAAACAGAAGCCAAAGATACTCTATGTTTACCCTGCAGGAGGTCAGTATCACTTTTATGTCATCTCTTGAATATTTTTGTACTTCCAGGTATGCCAAATTCACTTGATTACTTCATGAAGCTATGATTCTGTACGCTGATGATCTCCACGTTTTCAATTATTTCTTTTGAAAATATATAAATTTCTTGTTGAACGTTTTGATAATGATAAGCCATGATTACATACTTGTTTAAATGAGCATACCAATGTTTGAGACATAATGTGTTTTTCAATCAGAAGAGATAAGCTTCCTTGCAAATTCAGTTTACGGTCAATTGCAAAAACCATGCAAACATAGTTGCTCATTATCTTTTTGCAATGTGCAGGAAAAAAACATTGCCAATTCTGCCACAGCACCGATTATGCCACTGCAAAATGCAATTTTGAATATGGCTGGCATTTTTCGATGTTCAAATACAAAGCAAGGGTTTACCACTTGCCCTCGAGGTGATTGGGAGCTCTTTGAGCAATGAACCCCAGCAAATTTGTGAAAATGCTAGGAAACTTTCAAGAGCAGAATCTATATCACAATATCATAGAAAGGAGCTTCGTAATTGTTTAGAAACAAGTACAAATATCCTTGATGATGAATAGGAGGAATGCTTTTTGGACTTGGCAGCATTTCCCAAGGGTAGAAAGTTCAATGTAAATTCACTATTGGATATTTGGATATACATTTGGATATTTGGATATACATTTGTAGGAGCGAAAGACAAGAAGCTTTTGTGATCTTGTTTTCAATGCGTTTGTTTATCACGCATGCAATGTAGCTGAATTAGTTAGTGATCAAAATACTTTGAATTTATATTAATATTCAACCAGCTCTGCCATATTTCTAATTACACAGTGCGTTATTTCCTCATCTGAGCATTAGGTTTTTCTGTCGACTTTTTATTTGCTTAGTGTCATCCATTTTGTTAAAAGCACATGGCTTCAATTCAAGCCCTTCATATTGCACTTAACTGTTTCCTGCCTTTAGTGCTCACAACTTGTGTTTGCAACAAAAAAATAGATCCCATGCAAGTTGCATACACTAGAGTCTCGGTGATCCTTCAACTACTTTAGACAAGCTATTTTCCTGCAAATGTCGAGTCTCAATGACCCCACAATTGACTGTTTTCTTTTGTATTTAGTAATTAATGACAATTTCATATACACTTGACAATGCCCCCTACCAATGTCGGGGACATCGCCACCTTGTGGCTCTTGTTTATGTATATGTATAGGAACTACATTAAGTCGTTCAGTCCTTAAAATTCATACACATTCCTTGAGGGAAGGAGGTGGAAAACTATTAGATATTACTTATTACATTAAATGATAAAACCAAATTTTGCAAAAGATATCTATAGGAAAAAGGGTAAGATATAATTATTACAAATTATATGCAAATATTGAGAGTTTATATCTCATAAAAGGAAAATATTATATATATATATATGTTCCCAAAACAAGAAAAGGTGTATATAATAACAAAGGGGCACACTCACATAGCAAAACAAGTGGTTAGTAAGTAGTTGTGTTAGTCATTATGATGGGACGCCAAAGTAGGCCGCCACCTACCTCTTTCCGAAGCATTAAGATTTGTTCCTCCTTTTAAGTTCTTAAAAACCATTTAGTAGTGGGAGAAAGAATCGGGAAAGAGAACCCAAATCCTATGTTAAAGCATCCACGATCCCTTCCTATGAGCGATACAGTTAACTCGCCTACCAGATCGAGATTTTAGTGGAGACTCTTGCCGCCAAGTGGTAGCATTTTGACACTTGTCGTAGTGATGAACTGGTTGAGTTAGCAGATGAATCTTGAGAGGGCTATATTACAACATGGGAAAGAAGTTTGAAGGGCGCGGCTTCTGGAAGAGAAAAGGAGAAAATAGACAGAAGTGCGATCTCGATATTTACTTGAGTGAACTCAGGTTAAGGGGAAGGGAGTTTTTGGCCGTCCTTGCGAGACACGCTGGTACATTCTACAGATTTTGTTTATAGCTGGAGGCGAATGCTTGGAGTTTTAAGAGTTACCGATAGGTCGCTGCATGAGTAAGATTTTCTGGATAGCTAGTAAGTCGAAAATCCTGTGTTTATATTTCTGGAAGATATGTGATTCCGTGAACCTTTGAATACGTTGGGGAGAGATAATAAGTTAAACTTCGTTATAGGTATATCTTGAATATATTGCATCCCGACCATCGCATTTCAGTATACTATTTGGAAAGGATAGTGGGGTTGGAAATTATGTTATGTATATTTTCATATTTAATTTATGAATATCGCAGTGAATGATAACACATATGTTCCCTTTTAGTTTGTTTCTGTATGACAGGGTTAGTACCAACCTTAACCATACCCTTGTATATTGTATTGATAATTCCAGTTCTATTTCTTAAATGGATCTCAGTTAAAGTATCTTTCCTTCTATCCCTGCAAACACTGTGGAGCCCATCGTAGATTATCTTGTTTTTGTTGTTATTTTTCTGTATACAAGTGTAATCCAACAATTACGGTGTGTTAGGTTAAGTCGAGGTTGATCTTTGAGTACATCCTTTATCTCTCTATCATCACCCGTTTAATCCTCTACACTCGTACGTTTATTTTATTTTGATCAGCTACCTTGATTTTGGTAAACTCCATCTCTGCACATCGCCACCGATAACTTTCGTTATCATCTGTTGTTCCGCCCTACATGAGGCACCATCTTCGTATGAATTGCCGAGAGAGAGAGAAAAAGAAAAAAAACTGTAAATGCTCACCATAATAGTCGATTGCTTTTATATAGTTATATTCTACCACATAAATTCGAGATCCCGGTGATATTTCTTATTCTTTTGAGATCCTCATTTTAAAAATAAAAATAAAAGTGAATATCCGTGTAGTGGCCATTTCTTTTTGTAAACGAAGGTTGTAAGCTTCTTTTACTGTCTACAATGCCTATTCTAAACACCCGAACTTTGATTTTAGGGAAGTAGTTTACCTTGCGTTTTGATGAAAGAGTTTAGTTTGTTCTTTTGCACATAATTATTGGGATCCATACTACATCTGCACCTTCTATATCAAATAAGTACTTATATTTTATATTTTAGGTGTAAGAATTTGTTGAATATTATAATATTTATTCTTTACTAAAAAGGGACCTCAATTATTTTATTTCATGACCTAAACGAAAGGGCCTTGTAAAAAGGTCATATAGGGGAAAAAGGGATTTATGTGTATAATGTACTCTTGTAGTAATGATTATATTCAAAATGAAAGTAGTTGTTGAGAAAAATTGAAGGGCAAGAAATATTGTTTATACTAATTAATGTGTGCCTCAGAGAAAACATAAATTCTTATCATATGTGAGAAGAACTTACTTCACAACTTGAGTAAGGTAGTATACTTGTAAATAGTTTATACTTATAATCTTTTATGTGATATATGTGATAGAGGCTTAGTAAAAAGTAGAAAGAGTTTTATTGCAACATTTTGTTGTAGTTTGAGCATTGATAAAGCTCTCTTAGAAAGAAATTAGAGAAGGATAGGAAAGTGGTTGGCAACAACTTTGTTGTTGGTGTAACCTCTTCCTTTAATTTTAATAATACAAACAACCCTCCTTGGATGTAGCCAAGGAGTGGGTGAACCACCTGAAAATTAGTCTCTCCTTATGATGTTATTCCATCTTGTGTATTCTCTTGGTGCCTTATTATTATTCACTTTGGTTTACTTTGATTATGTAAATTTGTGTTTTTATTTATTTATTTTAACTATGATGATCTTTTCCTCACATAAGCATATATGTTAACAATTGATATTTCCTTGTTATTTCTGTGTATTTTTCTTATGCGTCATTATATGTTAAATGGAGTTAGAATTGGTAACAATTTGGTAGACACATCTAAATTTGGGAAATGGTGGAAAATTTCTATTGGTCAGGCATTGTATTAGTTCCAGGTTTGCACATACACAGCCCAAATGTTGTATGAATTAAATAAGTTATTGAATTACACTGTTAAAACAAATTCTTGGTATTGTAGAAGGTTGTTCTCTTACTCATATAAATATCCAAAGGATGAAAGAGGTTGTGTAAAGTAGGCTGTAAATACATCTTTCAAATATAGAGTTATAGATTTATTTGAATGTCATTACGACATGCAATTATGGATGAATGTATATCTAAGTGTTACAATACTTTTTTATTTTGTTTAGACAATTCGACCATTAATGATAAGTCACGAGTTGTTAGTGATCGCTCTTAGTTATAAAGTAGATTTAAATGCTGAGACATTATACTTCCGCATAGCATGTATGGGTGATTTGACCCCTTAGAAAAGTTTTAAATTTTTATGAAATTTGGGTATGTGACATTTTTGGAAAATTCTGTTGACATTATATTCCTCACTTGATTATGAATTTCTATTATGCGTGTCGACTATTCTGTCCTCCTACCTTGCATTTGTTGAGTTCCTATTACATGTCTCTTGTTCTGTCCTCTTGCCATGCATTTGTCCTCTACCCTTTTGTTCCCACTACCGAAATTTTCATAAAATCATTTTGGATGAAAAATATGTTGATTTATTATTTGTGAAATACAAAAGATACCAGGAGGATTGTAGTCGGAGGCAGAAATAAGTAGTAAGGTTTAGAACATGGTCGAGGCTCCTATTCCATCCCTGCAATTCCAGCTATATTAGCACTAGCCTTCTCATGAAAAAAGTCCTATCCCCGTTTCCAGCCATGCCAACAGAGTCCATGTACAAGAGGTATTCATAGATGCTTTATCAAAGGCATACCATCCATCAACATTTGTTGTTCAGACAATGTAAGAGGTTGTAAAACTTTGCTTCATGAGCTAGTGAAGAATGATGTCAACATGCAAATATTATGAGATGAAAAAATATTAAATAAATAACTTTTAGTGAAAGAATGATGCCAACATGCAAATACTATAAGATGAAAAAATATTAAATAAATTACCTTTAGTGAAAAAATGATGTCAACATGCAAATACTATGAGATGACAAAATATTAATAATTTATTTTTCTTGAAAGAATGAATTGGTTATGAGTTTATCTAGAATATGCAATGACTTTCAATGCCTTGACATATGCATGCTCGCCATGTCTCCAATTTCCTTTTCTACAATCTATGCATTGCATTGACATAAAATAAGATGAATTGATACATTATATCTAAAAAATGATAAGCTAAGTTCACTTAGTCAAAGTGTGTACAATATATGCATTGCATTAACATAAATAAGATCAATTGCTACATTAAATCGTAGAGATATCTATTGTAAATAGTAAAGTTGTAATTAATGGAAAACAATTTATATAATTATATATTTGATGTAAGATTTAATTTATAAATTGATAAGAGATAAATTTAACATTATTGAGTTTATATCATTTTTTAAATTATTATAAAATATAAATTAAGAAAAAAATGAACAAAAATACATGTTTAATTAAAAATTATTAATTAAAAACTATTTATTATTGTCAAATTCAAAAATATATATATTCAACTTAAATAGTATAATCTAAATCAAATTTATTTATGAATTCACACTCATTTTATAATTCACTAAATGTTTAAAATAGATTTTTTTTATAAAGTAATTCATTTGTTTATTAGATTTTCATAGGTGCACTTTTAAATAGATGTATGTTATAAGTTTATTTATCAATCTATTTCATTTATTTGTATTTCCATATTATAAGGTAGGGACTAAACTGCACACAACTCTTGTTATTATTTGTATTTTTAAAAATTTTGTTATGGTATTAAAGTATAATGAAAATTTTTAAAATTATTTTAAGAACAGTTTTTTTTTTTAATTTTATTGTATCTTAATGTTTTGTTACTATTTTTTTGTTAATTAATTGTTTGAATGTGTTTTATTTTTTTTGTTTTTTGTTTGTGTATAATGTCTTTTATGTTGTTTTTTTTTGTATATTTGCATTTTCTTATTTTAATTGTAGGAGTTTTGATTGAATGATATTGGTTGTTATGGTCATAGTTTGGAACAAGTTGTAATTTTAACCCCCTCTCCCCAAAAAGGCGATTCTAGGAGCACCATGTTTTGATTGAGGGGTTGATTAAGGGTTTGATTGTTATCGCATCGGTTGGGGTTTCAAAAAGTTGGAGTTTTAGCTCTGAAAAAAAGGGTGCTACCGGTATCACCCCTTTTCAAATCGAGGGTTATTTTTGTTGTTTTTAACACAAAAATATGAATTTTATGGCTAGAGTTATCGTTTTGAGTATAAATTTCTCATCAAATTGTATAACATGTTTGTTCTTCATTTTGGCATTCAATACAATCCCAACTCTCCAATTTGAATTCCCAATTCTGGTAGCCCTTATAACATTCAGGTAATTCTCTATGAATTAATTCATCTTTGTTTTTTTCATGATATGAGGAAAATAAAAAGGAAAGCTTGGTGCATGTGTATGTTGAGGAGGATTAACATTAAAAAAAACGGGGCTAGTTGGTGAGTTCAATTAACAAAATAATTTTAGTGATATAAACAATTTTCCATGTGAACTAACGAGGAGAATAATGAGTAGGTTGAGCAATAGAAAAAAACCATTGGAAAGATCTGGATTCATCCAAGTCAAGGGATAAAACCATTGACACATTATAAAATAATTAATTCAATAATTTGGAAATTTTGCCAGTTTTGGTTTTATACGGGGTAGACAAAATTTTTATTATCAAATCAAACTATATTTAGTATGTGTTAAGTCAGTAAATTTTTCTCCATTTTTGATTTATTTTCTCCAGTTTTGGTTTGTTTTTGAATCTACCTTAGTTAATTTTTTTGATTTTAAGTTTCAGTTTTAGTCATCCTAGAAACTTCATGGGTGATTGAATAAGTTTGGAACCCAGTCTTTTCAGATTTTATTTGATTTTGGTGATTTTTTATATTGTAAAGGGGGTCAATGAGAGTCATATTTTCAAAAGTAGAATCATTAATGTCTTAGAGAACAGTTAAACTTATTTCTTAAACTAAATAACTACCAAAACCTCCGACAAATTAGCAAAAAGTTTAAAAAACTGCTAAATATTGGCCTAAAAGTTATTCTTGTAGTGCTATACAAAAGTTTAACAAAGGGCGCGCTACAGGAATATCGTGGCCTGTGTTTTTTTCAATTTTCGAACTGATTTCAATCATGATGCAGAATGGGAGTGTCTAATCGCCTTGTGTGAGTGTTTTAACACGTGTTTGCAGCAGTTTGAGCATGATTTTACTTGGTTGCTAGTCACGAAGTAAAACAAGCTCATCATTGCATGGTATGCGGGATCAGTTGCACAGAAACCAGCAAATCCCGGTTTAGCTGTCAAATTTCTCTTGTTACACGCATCATTGCAGAAGAGTAGTGTTTGTGAAGGAAAGCTCACTTCTAATCGGCGAATTGTGTCGCTGTGGAGAGGAGACAGGTGTGTTTTATCGCCAGCGAAAATTAGGGCTTCTGAATTCATTCACCAGCAGTTAAAGAAACGATATGAGGACACCTATGCTCATAAGAGGAGACCGTTGACACCCCAAAACGAAGCTGTAAGCCACGACAAATGAGAAATTGACAGGTATTCCGTTATAAACCCTTATAGCTGGAAAATTTGGGTCTTTTTCGCTGCACGATTTTCTGGAGAAATTGGTTGCTGAAGAGGATAGAATAGATCATAAAATAAGAAATTCACCACAGAAATAGCTATCTGAAGCCCGGTATGAGGAATGTGCATGAACTGGTTTCTCTCATGACCTAATGTCATTAAACATTAGAATATACAGGAAATAGCATCGAAAAGACTCACAGATCTATCTGTAATGCTCAGTTTTTACACAGAAGGTGTTTTGTTAGTTTATGAAAGTGGTTTAAACATTGCTGAAAATTGTTATGACCTGTAAAATCACTTGCTCGGAGAACATTTGAAATTTCTTATACAGACTTTGTTGTATGGTCGAGAGGAGAGAACATTGAATTGAAGGTCTGTCCAGGAGTGTGTAGCATAGTTCAAAGGAGCTCAAAGCATCAGAAAACAGCTTATAAAATATATTTTGAAACCTGAAATCAGACTGTTCCTGTTTCCTAAAAAGAAGAATACGGGGAAAAGTGGCAAAAGTGGTAAGGTCAACAGGGCTGAGCCCACAGACTTAACATGGATTCAGAAGCTTCCTGACTGTGCAGAGCTGTTTCAGCAGGCAGGCTGGTTGAAATTTTTCAAAAGGATAGATGGTTTTGATGCTCAGGTGTCCTGCAATTTTGCTAAGGGACTTAAAAATGAGATGATTATAATGGATACTTTGAGATTCAAGCTGACTATAGAATTAATAGCAGAAGCTACTGAGATTAGTAATGAGGGTGAGCACTGGTTTAAGAAGTCACCTTTCGAGTTTGATCCCCAAAGGTACTTATTGCCTAATGTGACTCCTGACTGGAACAAGGGCATTCTCATTCATAATTTCAGGAAAGAGTGGATTGAGCCCATAAGGATACTTCAGAGTTATGTGACTTGTGAAGGAAGATATTCATTAGTGTTCAAATATCATCTCAGGTTCCTTCAACACATGGCAGGGGTTTCTAAAATGAATCTGCCCTTCTTTTTCTTTAAAAGCCTGCAGAAAATGTCAAGCAAGATAAAACAGCATGATGATCACACTTCTCAATCACTTTTTCACCATGGTCTCATTAAACTAATCATCACTACAGTATTGCAACATGAGGGAAGGACTTGGGACTTCTTTTTGTTCTAGTCAGGGGTTCATCCTAAAGGAGAAGATCAACAACCAAAAAGACAGACTGACAAGGGGAAGGTAATGATGCAAAAGTTAGGCCATTCAGTCAAACCTGCAAGCAAACATGACATTAAAGCTAAGAAGGTGACAAAACAGGTAGCAGAATAGAGACAGGATGACAATCAGCTCCAAGTAATTCCAGAGTACACTAAAAAGCAGTTTACACTATTTGAGGAAAAAAAGGAACTGCCTGAAAAGAATCTATCACCTGTAGCAGATCCTCGGGATGAAAAGAAAGTTGATATCAAAATAGTTCCTGTAGCTAAAGAAGAAATCCATATTCAGCCAAGAAGCCCCATCACAATCCTTTCGGATGATGAAGGATATATGTTAGAAGAGGAGCAGTCTATTCCCGAGATTGAAGTTAAAACTGAAATTAAAGAAGATCAAGTTTTAGATGGCAAAACTACAAAGCCTAAGAAGAAAATCAAAAAACTGGAAGTGGTAGAATTAGCATCTATTCAGTACCAAGGGAAGAAATTAGGGATGATGGGAGAGGCAGCTACTCTCTGGAGACCTAAAACTAGGTCGAAAAACAAACTAAGGTTAAACATGAAAAAGCTGTTAAATCCAAAATTGAAAACTGATAAGGTGACTATCTCTGATGAAGAGTCCATGGAGGATGATAAATCAAAGATAGATAAACTGCAGCCAGGTAAAAAAGAGGATATTAAGTCAGGGAAAGTAGCAGATGAAGAAAACTCCAAGTCCATCATTGAAGACATTTCTGAGAAAATGTTGACAGAGGAGAGTAAGTCAGTACAGGTAGCAGATGAAGAAAACCCAAACCACATCATTGAAGATACTTCTGAGAAAATGTTGACAGAGGAAGCAGAAATATTTAAGAAGTTTGACATGTTTTGGAAACCTAATGAAGAGCACGATGCTGCAATAGAGAAATTAGTTAGTTCTGACAAAGAAAATTTAAAGAAGACTGTCAAACAGTATAAGCATCAAATGAATTACATGCAGGAAGTTAATGATGGTTTAATGATGGAAAATAGAAGATTAAGAGAGGATCTTCAGGATGTTCATGACAATTTTCAGGAATTAGTGGTTGATGCCAAGGAAGCACTCAGAAGGAAAAGGGCTTCTGACAGGCACTGTTCAGAGCTGGAAAAAACAGTTGAAAATCTACAACAGGAAAATGAACACCTTCAGAAAAAGATAGCTGAGCTGGAGAAGAAGCATAAAAGAATAAAGAGAAGATCCTCAAGCCTAGATGGTATATCCCTTCTTATGGAGGCAGCGAAGGAGATATGGGGTAGTTACTAGTTAGGAGTTATTTTAGATAAACATTTTGTTTTAGTTAAAGAATTTGCTATTTTTAGCAGACTTGTAAATTTGTAAAAATGTAAATTTTACTTTATCTGACCTAGTAATTCGCTGGAGAGTTAGGAGGAAAAACCTAACTGCTTTTTGGAAGAGAAACTATTTAGGAGAAGAAAAACATTGTAGTGGTTCTGATTTTGGAGAGCATTAGGAGGTCTGATAGCTGCTTATACTTCCAGACTTGTTCAGTGATAGGTACTGTAAACTCTTATATGCATTTTTTGATGAAACTATGAATATATGACTCTTTACCCTAATGTTGAGAAAATGTTGACAGAGGAGAGTAAGTCAGTGCAGGTAGCAGATGAAGAAAACACAAACCACATCATTGAAGATACTTCTGAGAAAATGTTGACAGAGGAAGCAGAAATATTTAAGAAGTTTGACATGTTTTGGAAACCTAATGAAGAGCACGATGCTGCAATAGAGAAATTAGTTAGTTCTGACAAAGATAATTTAAAGAAGACTGTCAAACAGTATAAGCATCAAATGAATTACATGCAGGAAGTTAATGATGGTTTAATGATGGCAAATAGAAGATTAAGAGAGGATCTTCAGGATGTTCATGACAATTTTCAGGAATTAGTGGTTGATGCCAAGGAAGCACTCAGAAGGAAAAGGGCTTCTGACAGGCACTGTTCAGAGCTGGAAAAAACAGTTGAAAATCTACAACAGGAAAATGAACACCTTCAGAAAAAGATAGTTGAGCTGGAGAAGAAGCATAAAAGAATAAAGAGAAGATCCTCAATCCCAGATGGTATATCCCTTCTTATGGAGGCAGCGAAGGAGATATGAGGTAGTTACTAGTTAGGAGTTATTTTAGATAAACATTTTGTTTTAGTTAAAGAATTTGCTATTTTTAGCAGACTTGTAAATTTGTAAAAATGTAAATTTTACTTTATCTGACCTAGTAATTCGCTGGAGAGTTAGGAGGAAAAACCTAACTGCTTTTTGGAAGAGAAACTATTTAGAAGGAGAAGAAAAACATTGTAGTGGTTCTGATTTTGGAGAGCATTAGGAGGTCTGATAGCTGCTTATACTTCCAGACTTGTTCAGTGATAGGTACTGTAAACTCTTATATGCATTTTTTGATGAAACTATGAATATATGTCTCTTTACCCTACATTTGATCTGTGTTGGCTTCATTTTGAACTTATTTAGTTTCATGAATGACAAATTCATTTCTGGTTTATGTGTAATTTCCAGTGATGCTTGTCCTTTATGTGTGAATTTCATTTCAGTCTTTTGTTGGATTATTGTGATATATATACATCTTTATTGATATATGTGTATGATTTAGTTGTTGCTTATCTATTGAATGTATTCCCTTTATGCTCTTGAAGTCAATGACCAAAAACATATTAAACAAAACCCTAAACCCTAGTTTGAATTGATTTTTACTTTGAGATTGTGTTGGCTTGTTACCTTAGCCTTAGTAACAATTTCTGACACAAACATCTTTGGCGCCGTTGCCGGGGACGAAGCTGAAGCATATCTTCCCTGGGATACTCATCATTTTTCTGGTTTAAGAGGTGGACTTGAACCAGCATTTTTGAAGGCTATTTTCACCAGAAAATTGTCACAGTGGCTTCTAACAGAATTGGAACAAGGAGCAGACCTACATCTTCATTACATCTGGGTGTGACAGACCCTGAAAAGATTATAAAAACAGCAAGAAAGCTCAGCAGGTCTCAATCTTTACCAGCCTCTTGTGACTCTCACCAGTTGAGTGAATCATTAGACCCAGCTGAAACTTCACCTTGTGTAAAACCTATCATCCCTGAGAGCACTTTCCAGGTTTTCACTAGTCCTCGAAGCTTTTTGAAAGCTAAAACCTCTTCTCCTGATAAAATACCCATCTTTCAGTTGAAATTAGGAAGGAATCCTTTTCAAAAAAGTTCCAGTCAAATTTCTTCCTCCTCAAAACCTCAGTCTAAACCTCAGTTCACAATGGCAGCCCAAAATCCACCTATGGATATGATGGACAGAATGGTAGCAGCTAGGTATGCACCATTAGTATTACCTCAGCCTTTACATGCCTTGCCTACACATGATTACCAAAAGTATATGCCTCGATTCAATGGACAAGGTGAAACAACTGCAGAAGAACATTGGGAAGCTTTTGAGAGTTATGCAGATAATCAGAACATTGAAATTAAAGATGTATGGATGAGGGTATTTGTACAAAGTCTTGATGGGGATGTGAGAAAATGGTTCAGAGGACTGCCTGCTAATTCCATCACCATAATTGAAGAGCTCAAAGATCTTTTTCTGAGACAGTGGGGAGACACCAAGGATCACACTTATTACATAACTGAGTTTGGAGCTTTGAGAAGAAAGAAGGATGAGACTATTTCTGACTTTTCCAAAAGATTTAACAAGATGTATACTAGGATTCCTGCAGAAATCAAACCCACTGAAACATCAGCCAAGTTGACCTATGCAAATGCTTTTGATCATGAATTCTCTTTATTACTTAGAGAGAGAAGACCTATCACATTGATGAACATGCAAGAGGAAGCATTAGAAGTAGAGTCCAATTTGCTGGCTTCTAATAGGCTCAAGAAAGAAACACCTCAGCAGCAGTATGAAAGAAAAGGAAAGAAGGAAGTTGTTTCTACAAGTGCTGCACCTCAGTCTGCTGAAGCTAAAATAGATGAAATGGCTAAGCTTGTAAAGATTCTCACTGCCAAGTTGAATAAACTAGAACTTGAAAAGAATTCTGCTAAACCTGCCCCAGAAGCTGATCGAAATCCAAATAACCAAAATCAGTTCAGGAGGCAATTCGCTCCTAGATTCATGCCAAGAGAGCGCAGAAATAATGATATTCAGCGAGAAAGAAGGGAGAATGAGGATCAAAAAGTACCCCCACCTTTTCAAAATAATTTGGTGGATGAAGAAGAAATTGATCAACAGTTACTGTTTGAAGAAACTGAGACAGATCAGGATGTGAATCATTTTGGAGATGGCTTATCTCGAAGTTTTGTAACAGAAGAAGATTTTCTGAATGCTGAGTACTATGACGCAGACTTGTATGAAGTTGAAGATGAATTGGAGTTTGAAAAAACTGCTGTAAATGTTGCTGCTAATCAGAATGGAATTAAGAAGACTCTTAATCTCAGATCTGGCCCGAAACAAGTAGTCCAAGCTCCTAAGAAGAAAGTTGTTGTTCCTGCTCCAGTTATTCCTGATAAACCAGTTGCTGATCCTGTAACAGAAAATAAGCAACCTGCAGAAAAATCCAAGAAGACTGTAGAAATTGAGGAGGTAAATAAGTGAGTTCAAAATTTCAATTTGGAAAATGAGTTAGGTAAACTGAAAATTCCTGTGCCTTTTTCTGAGCTTATCAAAAATCCATCATACAAAAATACAGTTTTGAAAGTGATGAATATGCCCAATAATCAGCCAGTTTCAGATACAGTGAATCTGCAGGAAGAAAACCCTAGAATCTTTATTGGATCAGCTTTGGCTGAAAAGACTGAAAACGAAGCTGGTGCTTCTCCTCCCTTCTATATAACTTTGACTGTGCATGAGCAGATGATTCATAATTGCCTACTAGATTCAGGAGCATCCCATAATTTGATGCCAAAAGCTGTGATGGAAGCCCTGGGCCTTAATGTCACAAAACCTTATCATGATCTATATGCCTTTGATTCCCGAGCTGTAAAGTGTCTAGGAGTGATAAAAGACATGGTTGTCAACCTTACTCAGTTGCCAATGAAAAGTGTAATAATGGATATTGTGGTAGCTGACATCACACCAAAATTTGGCTTGCTTCTGTCTAGGTCATGGGCTAAGAAGGTTGGGGGAACATTACAGATGGACCTCTCTTATGCCACCATTCCTGTTTTTGGTGGAGAAAATAGGAGACTTTACAGAGAACTACAGCTTGCTTACATTGTCACAGATGATAAGAACCCCACTAATCACCCAGTTTACTCTGTGGATAAAGACCTTGGCTCATGCATGTTACAGTTTAGTGAAGAAGATAATTCTGTTGGTCTGTTACATGTGGAAAAAGATCAGCCAATAAAACATAGCATAGAGGAAAAAGATGCAGTGTGGCAGTTATATTTTGATGGATCTTCATGCATAGAGGGTGCTGGAGCTGGAGTTTTACTTATTTCCCCTGGCGGTGAAACAGTGAAACTTATGTATAAATTGGAGTTTGTTACCACTAACAACACTGCTGAGTATGAGGCTTTGCTATTGGGATTGAAAGCTGCTAAAGATTTGGGAATTCAGCAAATTTCTGCATTTGGCGACTCCGAACTAGTTGTTCAACAGGTGAAGAACAAATATCAAGTAAAGCAGGGTTTGCTGAAAGTATATCGAAATGAGGTATGGGATATGATTGAAAACTACTTTATAGCATTTAATATCACTCATATTCCCAGGAATCATAATGAAACTGCAGATTCTTTAGCCCTGGCTGCCACATATTTTAGGATCCCTAAAATTACTCAGCTAAAGTATCCTATAGAAGTGAGGTATAGACCTTGTGTTCCTGACAATATAAAACATTGGAGGGTTTTTGAAGATGACATTGAAATAAAAAAAATTTTTGAGCTTGTAAATGAGTTTTCAAATATTCAAATTGATCAAGAAGAAGATGGAAAAGATGAACAGTTAGATGAGTTTGCTGCAGAAGATATAGCAGGGCATAAAATCATTGAATTAAAAAGTAATTTCATTCCGAAAGGCCTAGTACCTTTGGAAAGAATATTCAGCAAGGATGATACACCTTCAAAGCCAGTAATTCAATCTTCAGAAGACAACGTAGAGGACTACAATATTGGTTCAGCAGAACATCCCAGAATGGTAAAACTTTCCAAAAACCTAACAGCAGAGCAAAGAAGTAGATATATTAAGCTGTTGAAAAAATATATAGATGCATTTGCCTGGTCTTACAAAGAACTAAAAACTTATGATACAGCAGTTATTCAGCACAAGGTTCCTTTGAAACCTAATGTCAAACCTTTCAGGCAGAAATTAAGAAGAATCAATCCAGCCTTGTTTCCTGTAATTGAAAAAGAATTAAAGAAGTTGTTGGATGCAAAGATAATAGTGCCTCTTAGGTATTCTTCTTGGGTGGCTAATTTGGTTCCTGTTAGAAAGAAGAATGGGGAGATTCGCTTATGTGTTGACTTCAGAAATCTGAATCGATCATCATTAAAAGACAACTATCCTCTCCCCAAAATTGAACAGGTTTTGCAACAGGTAGTTGGAGCTCAAAGGATTTCTATGCTAGATGGTTTCTCAGGGTATAATCAGATTGCTATGCACCCTGATGATAAAGAAAAAACAGCTTTTACAACCCCCTGGGGGACATTTATGTATGACAAGATGCCTTTCGGTTTGATGAATGCTGGAGCAACCTTTCAGAGAGCCATGGATATTGCATTCGTGGGTGAAAAAGATAAGTTTGTGGTTATCTATCTGGATGATATTACAGTCTTCTCAAAATCTGATGATGAACACTTGAAGCATTTGGAGCAAACCTTCATAAAATGTAGAAAATTTGGCTTATCTTTGAACCCCAAAAAATCACATTTTGCTGTGCAAGAAGGTAAATTACTTGGCCACTTGGTGTCAGCTGATGGTATTAGGATCGACCCTGAGAGAGTCAAAGCAATACTGAAGATTAGCTTGCCCAGGAGTAAAAAGGATGTGCAATCATTTATTGGCAAGATCAATTTTCTGCGGTAGTTTATTCCTAATTTTGCTGAAACTATTAAGCAAATTACAACCATGTTAAAAAAAGACCAAGAGGTCAGGTGGACTGTTGAAGCAAAGGCAGCTTTTGAGAAAATTAAGGTGTCTCTGACTGAAGCACCTGTTCTGGTAAGCCCTAATTTTGCCAAAGAATTCCTTACCTTTTCTTTCGCTTCAAAGGATACTATTGCTGCTGTTCTACTTCAGAAGAATAATGAGGGATTGGAACAACCAATTGCCTTTTTCAGTAAAACACTTAGAGATTCAGAGTTGAAATACAGTATCTTGGAAAAACAAGCCTATGCTCTGGTGAAGGCTTTAAAATTTTTTAGAATATATATTTTACATTCCAAGGTTATTTCATTTGTTCCAAACGCTGCAGTGAAAGATGTTTTGACACAGCCTGATAGTGAAGGAAAAAGGGGAAAGTGGATTGCCAAAATTATGGAATATGAAGTAGAAATCAGACCTACTAAGCTGGTTAAAGGACAAGGATTGGCTAAACTGCTGGCTGAATCAAATTGTCAAGCATTAGGATTACATGTTATGGCAGAAGAATCAGCACCTGAAGAAAAGCAAGCATTCCTGGAGAAAGAAAGAATCATGGACTCTTATTCATCTTCAGAGTGGTATGCTGATATTGTTCATTTCTTGTTATTTTTACAATGCCCAGAACACCTGGATACGAAGGCTGCTAGATCTCTGAAATTAAAAGCTACTAAATACTGTTTGATAGAAGATCAATTGTTTTGGAAAGACCCAGGAGGAATCTTGTTAAGGTGTTTAGATCAGGCTGAAATAGAAGAGGTAATTTCAGAATCCCATGAAGGAGCTTGTGGAGGACATAAATACTGGAAAACAACAGCCTATAAAATTTTGAGAGCTGGATACTATTGGCCCTCCCTCTTCCATGATGTTTACCAGCAGGTAAGAGCTTGCATAC
Organism: Larix kaempferi; assembly: GCA_027924585.1. Taxonomy (NCBI): domain Eukaryota; kingdom Viridiplantae; phylum Streptophyta; class Pinopsida; order Pinales; family Pinaceae; genus Larix; species Larix kaempferi. The sequence goes on from BSBM01000927.1 coordinate 7,361,660, forward strand.
CCTGTCAGAAATTTGCAGGTAAACAGAAGTTGTTATCTTTACCTTTGAAGCCTATTGCAGTCAATGCCCCTTTTCAGCAATGGGGTCTGGATTTTATTGGAGAAATAAATCCAGCATCTTCAGGTCAGCATCATTGGATTTTGACTGCCACAGATTTCTTTACAAAATGGGTGGAAGCTATTCCCACAAGGAATGCTACAGATAAGGTGATTATGGATTTCATTGAAGATAATATTCTGAGCAGATTTGGTTGTCCACAAAGATTGATTACTGATAATGCCAAAGCATTCAAATCCAAGGCAATGGTGGCCTTTTGTGAGAAAAATGGTATTATTCTAAAACACTCAACTCCCTATTACCCTCAGGGAAATGGTCAGGCTGAATCATCTAACAAAAATATCATTCAATGCATCAAAAAGTTGCTCAAACACAATAAAAAATCTTGGGATTCAATGTTGAAATATGCATTGTGGGCGGATAGAATTATTGTAAAACAAGCCATTGGTACCTCTCCCTTTCAGCTGGTGTATGGAACAGAAGCAGTATTTCCAGTGCAATTGGGAATTCCAGTAATGAAGTTCCTTCAAAATTCTCAAGAGGAACCAGATGATTTACAAAGAAGAATCTTCGAAATGATTGAGGTACAGCAAAATAGAGAGAACGTAGACAAAGAAGCACAGCTGTACAGAGCTAAAATGAAAACCAGGTTTGACAGAAATATTAAAGAACATATTTTTTCAGAAGGTGAGTTGGTTTTAAGATGGGATGCAAGAAAGGAACAGAAAGGTAAACATGGCAAATTTGATAATCTTTGGTTTGGCCCTTTTCTGATATCTAAAGTTTTGGAGAATAATACATTCATCTTGCAGTCCCTTGAAGGGGAGGAATTGCTCAGCCCTGTCAATGGGCGATTCCTCAAGCATTTCTACAGTTAAGGAGGGTCATTGTCACTTTTCATTGTATATACCGGTGTGAGTGAGATTAAATAAAGACTCCATAGCCCAATGGAAGTTTAGATTGAAGACAGAAGGCACTAGTCTACAAGTTCTTGAAGCCTCACAGGGAGGACTTCATCCCGCAGCTGGAGCCAGATGTTAAGTCAGTAAATTTTTCTCCATTTTTGATTTATTTTCTCCAGTTTTGGTTTGTTTTTGAATCTACCTTAGTTAATTTTTTTTATTTTAAGTTTCAGTTTTAGTCATCCTAGAAACTTCATGGGTGATTGAATAAGTTTGGAACCCAATCTTTTCATATTTTATTTGATTTTGGTGATTTTTTATATTGTAAAGGGGGTCAATGAGAGTCATATTTTCAAAAGTAGAATCATTAATGTCTTAGAGAACAGTTAAACTTATTTCTTAAACTAAATAACTGCCAGAACCTCCAACAAATTAGCAAAAAGTTAAAAAAACTGCTAAATATTGGCCTAAAAGTTATTCTTGTAGCGCTATACAAAAGTTTAACAAAGGGCGCGCTACAGGAATATCATGGCCTGTGTTTTTTTCAATTTTCGAACTGATTTCAATCATGATGCAGAATGGGAGTGTCTAATTGCCTTGTGTGAGTGTTTTAACACGTGTTTGCAGCAGTTTGAGCATGATTTTAGTTGGTTACTAGTCACGAAGTAAAACAAGCTCATCATTGCATGGTATGCGGGATCAGTTGCACAGAAACCAGCAAATCCCGGTTTAGCTGTCAAATTTATCTTGTTACACGCATCATTGCAGAAGAGTAGTGTTTGTGAAGGAGAGCTCACTGCTAATCGGCGAATTGTGTTGCTGTGGAGAGGAGACAGGTGTGTTTTATCGCCAGGGAAAATTAGGGCTTCTGAATTCATTCACCAGCAGTTAAAGAAACGATATGAGGACACCTATGCTCATAAGAGGAGACCGTTGACACCCCAAAACGAAGCTGTAAGCCACGACAGATGAGAAATTGATAGGTATTCCGTTATAAACCCTTATAGCTGAAAAATTTGGGTCTTTTTCGCTGCACGATTTTCTGGAGAAATTGGTTGCTGAAGAGGATAGAATAGATCATAAAATAAGAAATTCACCACAGAAATAGCTATCTGAAGCCCGGTATGAGGAATGTGCATGAACTGGTTTCTCTCATGACCTAATGTCATTAAACATCAGAATATACAGGAAATAGCATCGAAAAGACTCACAGATCTATCTGTAATGCTCAGTTTTTACACAGAAGGTGTTTTGTTAGTTTATGAAAGTGGTTTAAACATTGCTGAAAATTGTTATGACCTGTAAAATCACTTGCTCGGAGAACATTTGAAATTTCTTATACAGACTTTGTTGTATGGTCGAGAGGAGAGAACATTGAATTGAAGGTCTGTCCAGGAGTGTGTAGCATAGTTCAAAGGAGCTCAAAGCATCAGAAAACAGCTTATAAAATATATTTTGAAACCTGAAATCAGACTGTTCCTGTTTCCTAAAAAGAAGAATATGGGGAAAAGTGGCAAAAGTGGTAAGGTCAACAGGGCTGAGCCCACAGACTTAACATGGATTCAGAAGCTTCCTGACTGTGCAGAGCTGTTTCAGCAGGCAGGCTGGTTGAAATTTTTCAAAAGGATAGATGGTTTTGATGCTCAGGTGTCCTGCAATTTTGCTAAGGGACTTAAAAATGAGATGATTATAATGGATACTTTGAGATTCAAGCTGACTATAGAATTAATAGCAGAAGCTACTGAGATTAGTAATGAGGGTGAGCACTGGTTTAAGAAGTCACCATTCGAGTTTGATCCCCAAAGGTACTTATTGCCTAATGTGACTCCTGACTGGAACAAGGGTATTCTCATTCATAATTTCAGGAAAGAGTGGATTGAGCCCATAAGGATACTTCAGAGTTATGTGACTTGTGAAGGAAGATATTCATTAGTGTTCAAATATCATCTCAGGTTCCTTCAACACATGGCAGGGGTTTCTAAAATGAATCTGCCCTTCTTTTTCTTTAAAAGCCTGCATAAAATGTCAAGCAAGATAAAACAGCATGATGATCACACTTCTCAATCACTTTTTCACCATGGTCTCATTAAACTAATCATCACTACAGTATTGCAGCATGAGGGAAGGACTTGGGACTTCTTTTTGTTCTGGTCAGGGGTTCATCCTAAAGGAGAAGATCAACAACCAAAAAGACAGACTGACAAGGGGAAGGTAATGATGCAAAAGTTAGGCCATTCAGTCAAACCTGCAAGCAAACATGACATTAAAGCTAAGAAGGTGACAAAACAGGTAGCAGAACAGAGACAAGATGACAATCAGCTCCAAGTAATTCCAGAGTACACTAAAAAGCAGTTTACACTATTTGAGGAAAAAAAGGAACTGCCTGAAAAGAATCTATCACCTGTAGCAGATCCTCGGGATGAAAAGAAAGTTGATATCAAAATAGTTCCTGTAGCTAAAGAAGAAATCCATATTCAGCCAAGAAGCCCCATCACAATCCTTTCGGATGATGAAGGATATATGTTAGAAGAGGAGCAGTCTATTCCCGAGATTGAAGTTAAAACTGAAATTAAAGAAGATCAAGTTTTAGATGGCAAAACTACAAAGCCTAAGAAGAAAATCAAAAAACTGGAAGTGGTAGAATTAGCATCTATTCAGTACCAAGGGAAGAAATTAGGGATGATGGGAGAGGCAGCTACTCTCTGGAGACCTAAAACTAGGTCGAAAAACAAACTAAGGTTAAACATGAAAAAGCTGTTAAATCCAAAATTGAAAACTGATAAGGTGACTATCTCTGATGAAGAGTCCATGGAGGATGATAAATCAAAGATAGATAAACTGCAGCCAGGTAAAAAAGAGGATATTAACTCAGGGAAAGTAGCAGATGAAGAAAACTCCAAGTCCATCATTGAAGACATTTCTGAGAAAATGTTGACAGAGGAGAGTAAGTCAGTGCAGGTAGCAAATGAAGAAAACCCAAACCACATCATTGAAGATACTTCTGAGAAAATGTTGACAGAGGAAGCAGAAATATTTAAGAAGTTTGACATGTTTTGGAAACCTAATGAAGAGCACGATGCTGCAATAGAGAAATTAGTTAGTTCTGACAAAGAAAATTTAAAGAAGACTGTCAAACAGTATAAGCATCAAATGAATTACATGCAGGAAGTTAATGATGGTTTAATGATGGCAAATAGAAGATTAAGAGAGGATCTTCAGGATGTTCATGACAATTTTCAGGGATTAGTGGTTGATGCCAAGGAAGCACTCAGAAGGAAAAGGGCTTCTGACAGGCACTGTTCAGAGCTGGAAAAAACAGTTGAAAATCTACAACAGGAAAATGAACACCTTCAGAAAAAGATAGCTGAGCTGGAGAAGAAGCATAAAAGAATAAAGAGAAGATCCTCAAGCCCAGATGGTATATCCCTTCTTATGGAGGCAGCGAAGGAGATATGGGGTAGTTACTAGTTAGGAGTTATTTTAGATAAACATTTTGTTTTAGTTAAAGAATTTGCTATTTTTAGCAGACTTGTAAATTTGTAAAAATGTAAATTTTACTTTATCTGACCTAGTAATTCGCTGGAGAGTTAGGAGGAAAAACCTAACTGCTTTTTGGAAGAGAAACTATTTAGAAGGAGAAGAAAAACATTGTAGTGGTTCTGATTTTGGAGAGCATTAGGAGGTCTGATAGCTGCTTATACTTCCAGACTTGTTCAGTGATAGGTACTGTAAACTCTTATATGCATTTTTTGATGAAACTATGAATATATGACTCTTTCCCCTACATTTGATCTGTGTTGGCTTCATTTTGAACTTAGTTAGTTTCATGAATGACAAATTCATTTCTGGTTTATGTGTAATTTCCAGTGATGCTTGTCCTTTATGTGTGAATTTCATTTCAGTCTTTTGTTGGATTATTGTGATATATATACATCTTTATTGATATATGTGTATGATTTAGTTGTTGCTTATCTATTGAATGTATTCCCTTTATGCTCTTGAAGTCAATGACCAAAAACATATTAAACAAAACCCTAAACCCTAGTTTGAATTGATTTTTACTTTGAGATTGTGTTGGCTTGTTACCTTAGCCTTAGTAACAATTTATGACACAAACAGTATGTTATCTCATAATTAGAGAGAAAATAGAAAAATTTGGATCTAATAGTATTAGTTTTTATTAATAATAATACATAATCTACAAAAATTGAGTGAACATTTAATAATCTTAGTTGGACATGGATTTCAATTTACTTTTTGGTTTCCACTTGTTATTTTGAGAAAACACGAGACATCACGAATGATCTTTAACTAACTAGATAGAGAGAGAGGCCAATGCGGTTTCATCGGTGAGAGTGAGCAATTATTTTTATAATCAATTAGGATGTGAGACCTCAAATTATGTTGAATTTCTATTAAAATTTGTGAGGGGTACAGACTTGATTTCATTTTTTGGGATGTCTTGAGAAGTTTACCTTACACTCTCAATCTTGAAGGTCAATTTCCCCTGAGAAGAAAAGTTGATAGGATGCTTTGCATTTGAAACTCCTCTCGTGTGTTTTCTTCTATGGGTGTTTCTTCCTCTTTTCCCAACTTGCTTGTGCTTGATGCTTATAGGAACCGATATCTTGAGTAAGTTGTTGGATTGGATTCACCTTTGAAAATGTGCCTCAGCCTTGAGTGTTCTATCCCTTTGTGAATGGATTTTTCAGATTTGGTGGGTTGCAAGTTTTGACATAGAGATATGTTTGAATTTATACGATGTTGACTAATTGTTTTGTTGAAACTTTTCTTTTTCATTTCTTCTTGAGTAACTTGTCTCTTCCTCAGGGTTGTTAAGTGATTCTAGCTTGTTTCCATGTTTCTTTCCCTAGTGTTTGGGTATGTTGGCAAGTTTTCTACAAGTGACCATTGGAAAAATTGACCTTTAAAGGGAAATATTTCATAATTCATCACTTCCATTCATACTTTTCAAAGCACAAAATCATCTATTCAAAGAACAATTGTATTGTAATATTCAATGTATCCACAACCCACATAAATGTGAACAAATGATTCCATGATTCGATCTTTGATATTATGAGTTAATAAGGCTCAAATACCTCATGTATGTAGTAGTAAGAGTAGGAGTATACCTATCCCCTAACCGAGATGCATTGAGCTCACCAAATAGAAACCCTCAAGACTATAGGTCAAGCCTAATGAAGTCACATGTCAACCTCTATAGGTTTTTGCATGGAAGTAAGTGAAGGTTACAACCGTGATACTAACATTTATTGTCCTTTATAATTTTCCCGACTTATCTATGATACTTTACGTGTATCAATTAGAACTTGTCATGACTAACATACTTCAAATAGGTTAACAATGAGTAATCTGATTTGTTTCATGCATTATACCTTTTGATTTTGATGAATATTTGCATTCCAAGGAAGTTTGACTAACCATTTGATTTACAAAATTAATATTTATTTCATACATTTTACCTTTTGATTTTGATGACTATTTGCATTCCAAAGAAACTTAACTTACCATTTGATTTGTAAAACCATTATAATATTCGAGGAAAACTTTTTAACCTTTCTCTTGAAATAACAAAGGTGTGAAGTTAAAGAGAATTTGTAACTCTCCTGAGACCAAGCTTATTGAGCAATTAATAAGACACCATAGAATATGCCCCAAGATTGAAGGCAATAGTCTCTCCCATCAACCACCACCTAGAAAACTAAATGTTTCCCATTTAATTTTATGTTTTTACATTCAACTTTGAAGGTTAATTTCTGCAATATCAATTTCCATATTTCAATTTTACAAGTTTGTAATTTTAGAATAGCCTGTATATAATATTTTAGTTTTGTTTTTAGCTAGTTTAAATTCTAGAGATATGTCCATTAAAACAGTCCTAAAACATATTTAAACTAGGCCCAACTTATGTTAGAATAAATTATATTTTTATTCAGTAATTTATCTAAACTTTCTGCAAACCTGCACTTAATTTCTACAACAGAAAACCAGATTTATAGAGACCTAAAGTGTTGAAAGTAACTCATCCTAAGGTAGGTTTAGTGAGTAATTCTAATCACTCAACAATTATGGAAATTTTACTATGATTAATCATCAATTTTTCCAGATTTCAAATTGTCTCAGGTTGTTGTAATATTCCATATTTTATGAGATCTGCTAATGGTAATTTTGTATTTATTTAATTGAAATATCTCTCAAGAAAAATTTCATTTATTCCAATGCAGTCTTAGAAATCAATGAGGTGACCTTCCACTTCCAACCCATTCTCCCCATTAAACTTTGGTAAAACGTTAAGATATACATTTGGTATATCAACCGACTGGTTTGTTGGAAGCAACATCAAGGGTTTGAATATAGTGCGAGGATTTTGATCATTGAACTACATTACATTAACATTACAGAACAAAAAGGATTTGAACCTATGACCTCCTAAGAGGAAACATGTGTTCTTAACCATTAGGCCTACTGACTCCTTTTGGACAAAGTAAACTTGTAAAAACAAATTATGTTAGAATGCGTGCAATATGTATGATGTGGGTATGATTACCTTGAAGATTTCCGCATGAAAAGACGTTATTGCAATTTAATTGGCATTCCAATTATTTGTAATTGCACTTTTCCATGGAATTCAATGTAAATTTTTAAGTGCACTTGTAACATCATTCTATCAATATTTCTTGTTATTTGACATATAATGTGCTTTTCCATGGATTCTAAAACTCAGTTTGCATCTATCAAGCTTTGTTACAAAGGCATTGATTAAGTGAGTTGGTAAATATGCAATACTAACATAGTTGATAAGGCTAGCTACATTTAGAAGGTTTTATGTGCTAAGAATTTAATATGATAAAGGGGTCCCTCTTTTTTGATAATGGTATATTGGTAATGTTGTTTCCACTATTGGTCTTATACTATCTTATAAATGTTGTGTTTCATTTTCTCAATTGAAATGGCCCATTTATCTTAACAGTGAAAGCTATATGGACAATAAAACCACTTGAATGTTAACTACTCTCTAAGAACATGAACTAAGCAAGAATTGGATCTTGTGTCAAGGAACATAACCCAAGATCCATACATAGGCTAGGTGCACCTGTAACCTTTGTTTTAGAACCTTGTGAATCACAACTTCTCATAAATAGGCATTTTTACATTAGTAGGATGCCAAGTCAAAATTAAGTGACGTTCTTACAAAGTAAAATGTTGATGGTCAATATTGATAAATTAGTGTCAGACCATATAAAGTTAGATTAAGGTCATATAACCTATTACATTGATTACAAAATCATGTTTCAATGATAAAAAATTCTCTTGCTATGTTATTCTTCAAAATAATAGGTTGCCATCACATGAAACCATGCACCCATTGAACATGGAGATCTCCCCTTCCCTGTGTTGTAAGAACACCTCGTTTCTCTGGGTGCAAAGGTTTACCCCGTCATAAGTTGTAAGAGTGTCTCCTTCTTAGTGCAATTATCATACATCGATCTTTAACACATGATCTCTTAAGTAGTGAAGGCTAGGTATTTTTTGAGGAGTTTTCCAATAGAATTTTTGGAGCTATTTTCATTGTATATTAAATTTTTTGTAGTGAATTGATAGGTTCTGGTAGTATATGAGTCCAAAATGTCTAATAGTTAGACAACTCTGTTTTTTTATCCTTCATGGTGCTTCATAGATACAGGGTTGAGTGGCTCTATGCTAATTTGTTTTCTTTCATTTCCTCAATTATTTTTTCTTTGACTATCATATTGGGAAAAGGATAAATTTAGGGGATATACAAAACCAAACAATTATAATTAATTTATGTAGTTCTTATTATTACTATAGTTTTGATCATTAGGAACAGGGGACAACCATGAATCATTGCTAGCACTCTTGTTTATTGTGTGGGAGGTTGAAAATGACACATGGAGGATGACAAAAAATAAATAGCAGGAGTAGAATATCATCAATAAAGCACAATGTAGACTTTCAATGATTGCTGTCTAGAAATGGGTGGAACTATGCATGGTGACAATTACATCCTGTCTATGTATGGTTCTACATTTTTCTAATCAACAATGGTTACAAATATGCATAGTGGATAATTTTTTCCGACTAGAAACACAAGCTATGCTACCTAAACTGTATAGCTATACTCCATCAACGTGGAATATGTACAACGACTCTAGATATGGCCAAATGAGACTACAAACACCATCTACCTAGCAGCAAACATTATTAGTAATATATCTTGGGATATACATAGTCAGATTTATCTTTTATCTGACTGTATATATCCCAAGATATATATATATATATATATATATATATATATATATTAGGATTCATATTTTTGGTTGTATATATGCCAATATATATTAATAAATCTGATTGTGTGTAATCAAATATATATCCCAATATATATTAATACTGCTAATGTAACTTTGAGTTATTATAATGAAACAATATTGTGATACAATAACTTTAATTTCTGTTGTTAATATTGTGAGACTGCCATTTTAGTGAGAGGATGTATTTTTGGGAATTTTTACAATATCTAATTACATTCCTTTTATTATATAAGTATTACATCAAAAAATGTTTCATAGAAAAAAGAACCAGTCTTCTATCAAAAAGATCTTTGGATGGTCATCTACATCACAAGTTTCATCACCAAATAGAGAGAATCGCAATTTTGATTTGAATGAATACTTATATATCTTTGGGTATAATGAAGAATGTGATGAATAATTGCAAGGAGGAGACCCTAGCACTCAAAAGAAAAGAAATTGAAAGTAAGAAGAGTGTTTCGTGAGTAATGGAAAACTAAGTATAAGTGGTTGAGAGGAAAAACTTGAAGGACAAACAATAATGAAATGTATATATTGTGAAACTCATAAGGCATCCAGACCATGGGGAATTGGCACTGGTTTCTCTACCTTGCAACATGATTCAATAGTTGTTCATGTTAGTTCAAGCATCCATAAAATTTCGCAAGAAAAATGGATATGTGGAAATGAGAGGAAAGCAAAACCTATTACATAACACATAGTATGCATTGATGAAAGGAACAAAAAGAATCATCACAACTATGAACTTTAGTTTATTGGATGGTGCAATAGGATTTACCCCCCTCAAAATATGAATGTCTTTGCTTGTTTGCAATGTCCTCGCAAACACCAAACATGCCAAAGAAGAAAGACTCTGCATCATATACAAATCATATGGCCGCAAAATAATTTCTTTTTGCTATATTCGACTATATTGAAGAGCTACAAATTTCAAGAATGTTGGATAGCCTTTTTTTTCATTGATGTTGGATGAAAGTATGAATCGTAGTTTGGAGAAAAACATACTGTGGTTTATGACACATTTATAGACTCAAAAAGGTTCGGGCCTCGAATTTCACGGTTTTTAAAGATCTTAAATGTTTGTGATGGAAGAGGAAAAAGAACATATGATGCAATCAATGATTTAATTGAAGCAAGGGGTAGTTGAAAGGAAATATTGATAGGAGTTTCCACAGATGGTGCTTCATCAATGGTTGGCAATGAAAATGGTTTTTTTTTTTTTTTTGAAAAAAGATGTACCTAATCTTGTTGGTGTTCATTGAATTTCTCATTGTGAAGCTTTAGCAATATTGATGCTTCCAAACGAATACCTGAATTATTATTTGGTGAGAAATTGACAAATAAGGTATATTCTTGTGTGCAAATTTCTACTAAAAGAAATAGTGAACTTATTTATCTACAAGAACTTATGCAATTTGAAACTCTTAATGCTCTTCAAATCCATGGATTTAGATGGCTCTCAAGGGGACAAGTCATTGAAAGAATTGTTGTATTGATGCCTCCCATATTGACTTTGTGGAAAAAAGAAAATAAGCACTCATGGTATGATAAGGAAAGGATATTTTCAGTACAATTTTGTTTACATATGCTTGCATATATAATGTGTGAACTAAACACGTTGAACAATAAATTCCAAGAAGAGTACGTTGATGTTACCTCTTTAGGGGAACCACAGATGTTACCATAAACACTTTAAAAAGGTGTTTTTTAAGAAATGACACATTTGCAGATGGCACATGCTACCTATGTAAATTTCTAGATGCCTCTAAATCTGGTTAGCTAGATATTTGTGATAAAGAGGGACTTGTTCATAGGCATGAATTACGATTTGTAGAAATTCCACATGAATATGATAATTATGTTGATATATAAAAACAATCATGGAAAACTTGCATTGAAGGTTCAGTAAAAAGATGCGAACAACTTGCAAAAGATTATGTTCAAGCTCTTGTAGAGAGTTTGAATGGAAGATTCCTCGATCTTTCTTTTTTCAACTCTACAAGGTTGTTTAGTCCTTTTCATTATTTACAATATGTTCATGGTAGAGAACAGAATTCAAAGCGTTCGCTTGAAAAAAAATCAGCACGTGCAACATACTTTATGTGAGAGGGAGGAAAAGAAAACAAGATTTGATTTTGAAGCTTGTTTGAAAGAGTTCCATGCATTTGTTGATATTCTTCATTTTAATTATGAAGGATCATCCATGAAAGATGCTTGGAGTAATTTTTGTGTCATAGAGCTACACATATATTTTCCTAACATGTCAAAGTTATGGCATGCAATACTTACTATTACTACAAATGCAGTGGCATGTGAGATAGGGTTCTTAAGACAAAACATAATAAAGGATGTACGAAGAACAAAATTATCATTGGATGCATTATATGTTTTGATGTGAGTGTCACTAATAGGGCTTGATCCAGCTATGGTGGAATGGGATAGGGTATATGAAATCTAGAAAGATGTTAAGGAAAGAAGAATATTGAATATTTAAGGTTTTTACTTGTCTGTTTAGGTTTGTAATGGTAAATATAAAATATAGGCATTACCAACCCCAAGTGAGACAAGAGTGAACATCTAAAGATGATATTCTATGTACTTTTTGAACATTTTCACTGTCAATGATATTTTATGTACTTTTTGAACATTTTCAAAGTCAATGATATTCAATGATATAAAAAAAGTAGTTTCATTCACTGCCATTTATAGGAGTTATTTTTCTTTACATCTCTATATATATACTACAATGCAGTGGAAGTGCATGTTATTTTTGTCATGAAAATCAAGTGATAGTCGAGTATTATCATGGGACATTTTCTGCTACAATAATTTTTTGTGCACTTCCACCAAAGTTTATAATAAATGATCTATTAACCTATTGAATATGGTGTTCAATACTAAGTGGGGACACACCCTTCTTATTATTTGGAATGACTTGAATGATACTGGTACCCTATTTTCCCATGGAAAAGTGAAAGAAGTTGAAAACGAACCGACCAAACATTGATTTACTTGCATAAAATCTCACAATGAGCAATGCACTAGGCTTCATACCAATTTTCTAGTCATTCATCTTTCTACACTTTCCAAAATATTTTACTGGGACATGAATCATCATATAGAGAACTTCTTTCCTCTTCAAAAACAGAGTCATTGAAGTCTCTTAACTACAAATTCCATTCCCATACATAATGAATTTTAATATTAATAAATCGCTAATGTTAATGCAATCAACCTACCAACATTTAAGGTGATGTAAATTTTGTCCACTATGCTTTTAGTATCATTCTTTTTCCAGAGCATCCCCATGTATTTTTAATCAATATTAAGAGCATTAACCTTATAGGACTAGTTAGTAGGCATGTGTGAACTGAAATTTCAAAATCTTGAGGTTTCCTAGTAAAGTTTAGCAAGTAGAGTAAACGACCCTATCTATGGTCAGAAAGCCAGTATAGGCTCAAATGGTAAATTTTTAGGGCATTGAAACTCTCTTAGAAGTTAGTTGAACTAAGATGCAATCATATCGTTTTTATTTTAAGAAGATAGCTTCAGGAAATCATTTGGTCTGGTCTAGCTTATAATATTAGTTTGATTACATCTCTAAATAAGACTTGAGGGGGCAAGAAACATTTCAAAATCCTTAAATATCTATTGAAGAATCACATTGGAAGCCAACTAATTAGACTTTTAGGTTGAACATGTCCATGTGCCATATTTTCTACCCAAATGCTTGGTATGTTTGAATATATTGATGTAGAAAATCATTGCACCGAGAGGTGCTCTACAGCCCAGTATGAGGGAGATCTTGTAACATGTGTTGTTTGTCGAGTAACAAAATAATACAAAGTAAACAAAAAAGAATAATACAAAGTAAAAAGTAAACTAGAGACTTTACTTTTTACTTTTAATACAAAGTAAAAAGTAAATATGAGACTTTAGAGTGTTTGTCGAGTTTGTCGAGTAACAAAATAATACAAAGTAAACAAAAAAGAATAATACAAAGTAAAATGTAAATATGAGACTTTAGAGTGTTTATCGAGTTTATGGAGTATCAAAATAATACAAAGCAAACAAAAAAGACTAATACAAAGTAAAAAGTAATAAATATTATGTCGGCCATAAACTAAAAAAGAATAATGCAAAGTAAAATGTAAATATGAGACTTAAACTAGAGACTTTAGAGCTTAGGATTATGTGGCTCAAGTATTGCACTCAAGGAGCTATTCAAGGAGAGGTTTGCACCTCGGGAGATTTGATCCCTCTTGGCACTTGGTAGAGCCTAGGATTGGGGTCTAGGATGGTATAAGCTCAAAGGTTCTAACAAAATGTCTTAATTAGTTATTGAGTTATAAGTGATAACACTTGTATGTTAGCATTCATAAAATGTTATTTTTGAATGTGTTTTTCCTTCTGAAAGTGCTTCCTTTAAAGTTCAAGAGAAGCATTACAAATGTCCCCAAGTGGTCAGGCACCGCAGGTGAAATTCAAGGGGAGAATAACTGAGCATAAGTGCTTTCTTTTGGCCATGTTTCCATGACAGGGAGTAACTATTATGTCAAGACTTAAAGTTATCTAGAATTACTACCTAGTTGTGACTTCTTATTCATGCCCCTGTAGGAATTGAACCTTGTTTGGTGGCCTGACATGTTGATGTATTTATTGCTTAACCACGAACTCATTGGATTAAATAAAGAGTTCTAATTTGTCTTTAAATATAACCAAGTATATCTTGATCCTTGAGAAAGATTAATGAATCATTGAGATCCTTTTTTTCGGAGTAGGGTGTGTGCAAGAAGATGAGGATCACTTTTGGCGCGTTAGATGCAATAGAAAAGTGAAAAATCAGGCATCCCTTAGCTTACTTGGATTTTTTGAGATACTTACGTAGAATATCTTGCATTGAGTAGAAAAGATGAAATGTAGGAAATTGAATCACGTTTCCGAATATATAACTTTTATGTATTGAAAATTTGCATAGCTATGTCAAGTTTCATTTTTCCTAACATACACTTTTTATTTTTTAGGCAAATGATAAAGTATATGTTTTTGTGGGTGCAGCTTTTGAGGGCCTAAATGATGGAATCAAGCTACAAAAATGGGCATGCATGTAGAGAACATATAGCACTTGTGCGCCATTATTTTTCAAAAATTAAATTAGTAATTTTATAATTTTTTTATAATTGTCTAAGTGATCAAACCTCGAAGATAGTACCTCTTTTGTGGGTGCAGCCTTTGAAGGTCTTAATGCAAAAATCTTGAAATGGGTTTTTCATAGAATGTCGAGGTTAGTGTCCTCTTGTGCACCATACAATTTTTTTTTGAAATGATCAAGAATTGAAAAAGTTATGGAAGAAACACTAACAGTGTGTTTCACGAGTTAAGGAGGTAGGACACAAAAGAAATTGAAAGATAATAGGAAAAATTAATATTTTTAAATAAAAGTTACATATTTGGAATCTGTAGAAAAAATGTTATTTGTGTTTAAGATTTCGTCAAAAATGACTATGTGTAGCATACTGTAACGAGTGGCTAAGCACAGGCTTCTCCAAAAACTGGAAGAAATACCCAATTAGCTTTGGTTTATCATTAACATAGCATAGGTTTGGAATTACCGAAGCAAACTCCAAAGCATACACATAGGATTATTGTTGACAAGCGAGCAAGTGAGTCGGCTTGGTTTAGGCTCTACAAAACACGAGCGTGTTATGTTTAAATTTAAAAATATTGCCGCGCTTTTAGAATTAAATAATGTGCATGCTTTATATAACTACATAACGCGTACGTGTTATATAGTTCCAAAACGTGCTCGCGTTATGTAAATCATAAAATACATGTTTAATACTTGAGAGAGAGGGGGTGTGGAAGACTCAAGGGAATTTTTGTTTAATATTTGAGAAGGGTTGGGGAAGGGTCAAGGGAATCTATGGTTAATATTTATTAGGGATGGGAAAGGGTCAAGGGCTTAGAAAGATGTTGGAAGCTTGAGTGGGGAGAGATGAAGGGAATGAGAACATGATGGGCTACAGGGGGTGAAGGGAAGTGGAGCTTGAGAGCACTATTAGGAGTAGAATAGGTTCTGAAGAGGTATAGGGTTAGAAGTTGAAAGTGAGACTTGAGTGACAAGGGGGAATGGATGGAGGCAAGGGGTATGTGAGAGAGAAATAAAGAATACAAGGGGGGGGGAGAGACATAGAGCGAGGGAGGGAGAGGGACAATGGGGAGGAATGGATTTAGAGGGAGTGAGAGATAGATGGGGATAGAACGAAATAAATAGATAGGAAGGGAGGGACAAAAAGTGTTTGTGGGAGACATGCAGGGAGTGATGGAGAGAGAGAGAGAGAGAGAGAGAGAGAGAGAGAGAGAGAGAGAGAGAGAGAGAGAGAGGGAGAATATGAGAGGAGGGGGAAGGGACATAAAGTGTGTGAGAGATAGGGAGTGATGGATAGATTGGGATAGGTTGAGGGAAAGATAACATGAGGGAGGGATAGAAGGTGAGAGAGAGACAGGCGATGAGAGAGGGAGGGAGAGAAGATAGGGTGAGGGATGGAGGGAGAAAGGTGGATATAGATATGGAAGGAGGGGGGATGGGTTTGAGAATGGAAAGGGACATAATGTGTGTGTGTGTGTGTGTGTGTGTGTGTGTGTGTGTGTGTGTGTGTGTGTGTTTGAGAGAGAGAGAGAGAGAGAGAGAGAGAGAGATTGATGGTTGGGGAGAGAGAGACTAGAGGGAGGTGTGAGCGACAAAGAAAGTGGTAGGTTGTGTGTGTGTGTGTGTGATAGGGAAGGAGGAATCAGTGGGGTGGCAGGGATGAAGATGGTGTAAGGGAGAGAAAGCAACATAGAGGGAGGGAGGTAAAGGGAGTGAGGGACATATCTAGAGAAAGAGATAGGGAGGGAGGGATACAAGGTGAGATAGAGAGGGCAGGGGGGAGGAATAAAGGCACATAGGGTTAGTGATTAAGGGCGAATGAAGGGAGAGAGTTCTATAGGGACTTGGATATTTGTGAATATATACATAAGGTGGATACCCTCCTCGTCATCATCTTCATCACCACCACCATAATAATCACCATCTTCATCATCATCAACATCATCAACATATTCATCATAATTGTCATCTCTAGGTTCCTCCTCAACATCTCCATCATCATCCTCTTCTTCATCCTTATCATCTTCATCGTCATCTTCATCACCATCACCCTCATCATCAACATATTCATCACCATAAACATCTTCATCATCATTGTCATCTCCCCCTTCCTCATCAACATCTCCATCATCATCATCTTCATCATCATCATCATCATCATCATCATCATCTTCATCATCATCATCTTCATCACCGACACCATCATCATCTTCATCACCAACACCATCATCATCAATGTCTTCATCATCATCACCATCATCATCATCATTAACATCTTCATCTCTAGATTCTCCATCATCATCATATTCTTCATCGTCATCATCTTCCTCATCAAATCAACATCACCATCATCATCATCATGATCCTCTGAAGATCATCATGATCATCATCTAAACATCACCATCACCATCATCGTCAACATCTTCATCATCATCACCATCACCATCAACATCTTCATCATCATCACCATCATCATCATCATCTTCCTCATCATATCAACATATCCATCATGTCACCATCATCTTCTTCATCATCATCATCATCATCTAAACATCACCATCACCATCATCATCAACATCTTCATCATCATTACCATCACCATCATCATCACCATCTTCATCATCAACATCATCATCATTGGCATCTGTAGGTTCCTCATCAACATCTCCATCATCATCATCTTCATCACCATCATCATCATCATCATTGGCATCTATAGGTTCCTCATCAACATCTCCATCATCATCACTATCATCATCATCATGATCTTCTGAACATCATCATGATCATCATCTAAACATCACCATCACCATCATCGTCAACATCTTCATCATCATCACCATCACCATCATCATCAAAATCTTCATCGTCATCACCATCACCATCACCATCACCATCACCATCACCATCACCATCACCATAACCATCACCATCTTCATCATCATTGTTATCTCTAGGTTCCCCATCAACATCAACATCTCCATCATCATCATCTTCTTCATCATCATCATCATCTTCATCACCATAATCATCAACATCTTCATCATCATCACCATCATCATCATCATCTTCCTCATCAAATCAACATCTCCATCATGTCACCATCATCTTCATCATCATCATCATCATCATCATCATCATCATCATCATCATCACATCACCATCAACATATTCATCATCATTACCATCACCATCACCATCAACATCTTCATCGTCATCATTGGCATCTGTAGGTTCCTCATCAACATCTCCATCATCATCATCTTCATCACCATCATCATCATCATCATTGGCATCTGTAGGTTCCTCATCAACATCTCCATCATCATCACCATCATCATCATCATGATCTTCTGAACATCATCATGGTCATCATATAAACATAACCATCACCATCATCGTCAACATCTTCATCATCATCACCATCACCATCATCATCAAAATCTTCATCGTCATCACCATCACCATCACCATCTTCATCATTGTCATCTCTAGGTTCCCCATCAACATCAACATCTCCATCATCATCATCTTCTTCATCATCATCATCTTCATCACCATCATCATCAACATCTTCATCATCATCACCATCATCATCATCATCATCATCTTCCTCATCAGATCAACATCGCCATCATGTCACCATCATCTTCTTCATCATCATCATCATCATCTAAACATCACCATCACCATCATCGTCAACATCTTCATCATCATTACCATCACCATCATCATCAACATCTTCATCGTCATCATCATCATCATTGGCATCTGTAGGTTCCTCATCAACATCTCCATCATCATCATCTTCATCACCATCATCATCATCATCATTGGCATCTGTAGGTTCGTCATCAACATCTCCATCATCATCATCGTCTCCATCACCATCACCATCATCACCATCATCATCATCATCAACACCTTCATCATCATCACCATCATCATCATCTTCATCGTCATTAGAAAAACATCTCCATCATCATCATCTTCATCATCATCATCATCATCTTCATCGCCATCTCCATCATCAGCATATTCGTCATCATCATCAACAATATCTTCATCATCATTGTCATCTCCCCCTTCCTCATCAACATCTCCATCATCATCATCTTCATTATCATCATCATCATCATTGTCATCTCCCCCTTCTTCATCAACATCTCCATCTTCTTCATCATCATCATCATCATCTTCATCGTCATCACCATCATCATCAACGTCTTCATCATCCTCTCCATATTCCTCATCATTGTCATCTCTAGGTTTCTCATCAACATCTACACCATCATCATCTTCTTCTTCATCATCATCTTCATCACCATCACCATCACCATCACCATCACCATCATCATCAACATGTTCAGGATCACCATCATCATCATCATCAACATCTCCACCACCACCATCATCATCATCAGCTTATATCCTCATCTTCATCACAATTGACATCTCCCCCTTCCCCATCAACATCTCCATCATCGTCATCTTCTTCATCACCATCATCATTATCCTCATCACCCTCATCATCATATTCAACATCTTCATCGTCATCACCATCATCTTCATCAACATCATCATCTTTATCATCTTCATCTGCATCATGATAATATTCATTGTCATCACCCTCCTCCTCATCATCATCTTGTGCACTTATGCACTTAGGGATTAATGTTTAGAAGAGGGTCTAAAGGCCTTTATGGGGGAGAGGCTCTAGGAACAAGGTAAGAGAGAGAGGGTAGGGGGGAGGGATAAAGGCATAGAGGGTTAGTTATTAAGGGAGAAGAAGGGAGAGAGTGCTATAGGGAGGGATAATGACGAAGATAAAGAGAAGGTGGAGAGATGGAGAGTGGGGTGGTAGGGACATGGCTGGAGTAAGGGAGAGAAATAAACATGTAGGGAGGGATGTAGGGATAATGAGGGACAAATATTTAGAAAGAGATAGGGGGTGTCTAGGGATTATTGGGAGAGAGCTAGGGGGGTTTTAAACCATACAAAACATTTGTCCCACACTAAAAACATTTGTTTTGTATGTAACCATATAAAACATTTGTTTTCTTTTGATTTTATTCGTTGCCCTAGCGGTGCACCTAACCTATTTATTGTGCTTAACAATATCGTGTACAAGTTTTTATACTTAATATCACGCACGCGTTTTAGCGTTATATAACGCATGCGCATTTTGTAACTCTATAAACAGTGGACTGTCCCTATCCGAGACCAACTTCACTCTATCTGAGCCAAAACAACAATCCCACGATTTTTCGAACAACACGAACCCACCATTGGAAATACTCACACTCTACACCATCTCCATCATTATTTTTTTTATGCAAGTGCAGCATTGAGGACATCTTTCATGGTTGCTCAGTGTGGTGTTGGGTTATATGGCCATATTTGAAGAAGATAATCAACAAGCTTGAAGAATCTCCAATTGAATAACACCAAAGATAAGGTCTTTGAAAGATTCATTTTGCCGATATTTGAGGAGCACACAAGATAAGATATCAAGCTTCAAGACCATTTCATGGTGATGGTGGATATACACAAGTGTACAAGAGAATCAAAGAGCCCAAACAATTTATGATTTAAATTCCATTTGATTATTATTGAAGAGCACCAAAGGTTTGAAAGCTTGCAATTGAGGAGCAACAAAAACAAACTATATTGAATTGATCATTGTGGTGATAGGGAATGCACGTAACCGAGGAAGAAAATCAGCAAGGAAGAAGAGACCTCAAGGAGTCATTGAAGAAGAGAAAGAAAAGAAAAGAATACACATGATGAATCAGAGGCTTTCTTTGGAAACTAATCCAAATCCAATTATAGAGGATACAACGGTTCATCCTATTAATCCACGACAAGAGGGACCTTCAATTTCCACAATAGTTGTTGAACAAGCACCCCATGGAAGTAATCAAGAAGCAAAACGTAGGTGCTCATTAGGGGATGTTTCAATTCCCACTTCAAGTCAAAGTGATAAGTTACCATGTCAAGACGAAGCTCATGAAGAAACACAAAATTTGTTATCTGGATGTGGTTATACAAGTGATGAAGTCAGAGAGGCCTTGGACATGTTTCCTACTGTTGAAGAAGAGAATGTTATTTGAACCATCGATGAGGATGTTAGACTTCCATAGACCATCGATGAGGATGTTGGACTTCCACCATCCAACTACCAAGAAGAGAATGAAGGACACCAAGCTACTACTGAAATGCCAAAGCGTCTTGGTGATACGCTGCATGATAGAATTCCAACCCCCTTACCTCCATTAGCAAGCACACGTCGAAGAACTCCGAAGCGTATACAAGTTGATGAAAGTCTCATCAATTCCATTGAAGGTATGGTATCTAAATGTAGTATTGATTATCAAACTCAATAGATACTTGATAAATATTTTGTTTCTAAATGTGATGGAGATAAATGTAGATTATTTTTATCATTGTTAAAATCTAGGAGCATGAATGTTGTTAGGAAAAAGTTAGGGATAAAGATGATAAAGAATTCTGAACCAAGTTCTCATATAGTTAAAAGCTTAGTAGATGCATTTGGTAAAACTGATAAGAACACATGTTCAAAGGACCGCAATGCAGCTCGTCATGTGTTATCACAAGCAATTGCAAATAAGAACACCAGGGTCCTTCGTATTCTCAGGCCTACATCCGAACTAGTTAATTTGAATGTAAAAACTCTCCGTAGGTATTCTATTAGAAAAGAACATCTTGACACAACCGATCAGACGGATTTTTGCGCCTTTGTTGGTCGGTTGCCACGTCGTGACATGAAGCTAGTTGATGCAGTAAAGGGACTAGTGCACAATTTTTGGCATGATCACACAAGGCCTTCTTCAAACCGAAAGGATGTACTAAAACTGAGAAGGGGTTCAAAGGATCGTGAACCAGATACTAAGCATCTTCTTGATATAACACAGACATAACTATACGAGAAATTTAGGATTGAACATAGACAATTGAACTTGGGGCAAAGATATTTTGAGAAATGTAAGCCATGGTATGTTAGAATAAATACTCTTCATAACACTTGTTGTTGTAGATACCATGTAGAATATGAATATTACTATCAAACATTTTTGTACATTCGTCGTGTGTTGCATACTAACCATGTGCAGGATTGCTCCATGACAATACCACCGACTTCATCAAGAGAATTCATTCATAGCATCATGTGCAATAGGCCCGAGGGGAAAACATACTATGCAAAATCTTGTTTGGATGGAACATACTCCAACTGTGCTAGAATGGCATTATTGAGCCAATGTATGCACAAGAGTGGAGACAGTGAATTTGGGAAAATGGTTACAGACATGAAAAGTTTCAAATATATCAACTATGAAATAGTCCCAGGGAAAGAAAGCAAAAAAATACAATTGGTGACATCTCAAGTATGCATTTATATCTATAAAATTATGTTTTAACGGCTACATTTCAATCCTTACTTACAAAAAAAACTGACATTGAGATAATTTTGTGTCACCAGGTACAAGTTAGTGACTTCGTCAAGGAATTTATTGAAAAGACACATCAATATGTTCAACATGTCCATGTGGCATGATGGCAGGATGAGAAGTTTAGAATATGCAGAGATACATTTCCCCGTGGTACTATACTTTCAGTTGTTGATTTTGCCGAGAACTACATTCTACAACCTTAAAATGAGATCCAAAGTCAGTATTATCACTCTGAGCAGGTTTCCTTGATGGTCCATATCACATATAGGCATGGCCCAAATAGCACTGAAGAGCAAAGAGAAATTCTAAAGGAAGATCACTTCTACATAAGTGATGATAGGTGCCACGACTTCCACTATGCATGTCATTGCTTCATCATGTTCTATGATCACTTGAAGGGAAGGAACATACAGATGGATCAACACTGGATTTGGTCTGGTGGGTGCGTTGGTCAGTTCAAAAATGCACGCATATTTCAGTGGTTGTGTTCATTGCATAAAAACTACAAAGTGCCACATATGTGGAACAATTTTAAGACTGGGCATGGTAAAGGAGAGCATGATGGAGCCAGAGCATGTGTCAAAACAGCCCTACGAAGAGAGGAATTGAAAGTATCTACATAATCTACTATTATAAATGCTCAATCTATAGTCAGGTGGTGCACGTCAGTAATGGGAGAGGAATCAACTATGCGAGTATAATCCACAAGAAAGAGACATGTGGAGAGATTTTTTTGGGAGGTGGTAGACATAGACCGTTCACATGCATGGGAATGCAAGACTATGCCTAGGACTCGTGGCTTTCATTCGGTTCGAAGCTCTGACAACCCAGTATTTGAAATTTGGACCAGAAAACTCGCCTTTTTTTTGCTCGCCTTGTTGTGACGGTGACTGGAATGGGTGTGAATCATTGGATTGAGTTGATGGATGGGATCGCATATCACTTCCACTTGATCAACGTGCAATTGTTGAGTTAACTCCATTGGAAGAAGACCAATCATCTATTTCTAAAGATTTTGATCATGTCTCGGACCTTGTACAACTTGGTATGATGCATTTCCTTAACATATTTTTGTTTATTTACATAATCTTCAAATGCACATTAATGGCCTTGTATTGCACGAAAAATATTTTGATCATATACCTACAATCATATTATGCAGGGCACATATACGCAGTGGTTGCCTCGAAAGATAGTGAATGGGGTGGTGATTACTAATTGGCATGCTGCATAGATGGAAAGCAAACCCTCATTATGTCCATGACTGACGATGAAATAAACCACTTCCCAACTGGGTCTATGGTTGTTAAAGGTGAATACTTGACACGGGACAGCAATGCAAGAAAGAAGGGTGGATATGTTTACAGGGATTACAAACCAAGTGCAAGTGTGTATCACTTTACCAATTTAATCATTGGCACAAACCTCCAGGTACGAACAATGCCTAGCTGAAATACATCGAAGGTACGCTACGTCTTATCGGATACAAAGCACAAGAGACTAATGGAGACCATCAGTATAAGAGATGATCCGGAGGGCTTGGTTGTATGATAATAGGTGGGATCTAGCATGATGAGGTATGTTACATACTTTTATTACTATACTATTTATACTATTTGTAATTGAATATTGATATATGCTCAATTTTCACATGTATGTTGTTTATGAATATGCCAATTTTGTGTTCTTGATATGCCAAATTTACGTTTACGTTGTTTATAAATATGCCAAAAGTTCTCTTGTATGTCAAGTTTATGAATATTCCATTTTTTACATATGATCAATAAACCCTAAGATTATATTATGTTCATCATGTTGGTTATTGGCTTCACCCAACAAAATTATATTTAACAATATGTCCATATTCATAGATTTGGTTTCCCATGCTCAATGCTCACTATATTTAACAATACACTTATATTAAATTTAATTCATGTCTTGTTAAATATCTCATAATGAATTAGCTATTTGAGTGCACCACCTTAGACCAAGCCATACCATTAATACAAAATATACATTAGAGAAATGACCTAATTCAATTTCCTTCTGTAAATCTAACCCTAACCCTCAACCAAACCCTACTAATAAACCCTATGTACCATTTAGATACTTCCTCCAATATGTCCTAATCTCCCTACAAGTAACATTAGGTCTTTTCATCTTCTTCATCATCATCATCTTCATCACCATCATCATCAACATCTTCATCATCATCACCGTCATCATCATCATGAAAATCTTCATCATGGACTTGCAAAACCATAGTTTCCAAGATGGACCTGCAAGGTGACACCTGGGCCACGAGACTGGAGGAGATGGGCACCCCTAGCATTTTTCGGACGTCCTGAATCCAACGGATTCGATGGTTCATCGATCGTAGCCACGGTCGTCATTCTATGGCTCACTCTGTCTCTCATCCAAAAGGCCTTCAGGGACACCTGTTGGATACTTGTCGGGGGCATAGAACCCCAACCGTGCAACCAAACTAGGTTCCGGGGAGTCCTACAGGTGTTTCTAGGCAGGTTTGGGCTAGGAACACTCGCCATACCCACCCGGTGGATGATTTTCCAAAGTTGACCCCCATGTGCAAAAATTACACACTCCCACACTGAGCAAAACCCTAGTTTCCAAGATGGACCTGTAAGGTGACACCTGGGCCACGAGACCGGAGGGGAGGGGCACCACTAGCACTGTCCGGACATCTTGAATCCAACGGAGTCGACGGTTCATTGATCGGAGCCACGGTCGTCATTCTATGGCGTGTTCCATCTCGCATCTAAAAGGCCCTCAGGGACACCTGTTGGACCTGCCGGGGGCATAGAACTCCAACCGTGCAACAAAACCGGGTTCTGGGGAGTCCTGTAGGTGTGTCTAGGCAGGTTCAGGTTGGGAACACTAGCCATACCTGGACAATGGATGATTTTCCAAAGTTGACCCCCGTGTGCTAAAATTGCACACTCCCACATTGAGCAAAACCCTAGTTTCCAAGATGGACCTGCAAGGTGACACCTAGGCCACGAGACTGGAGGGGAGGGGCACCCCTAGCACTATCCGGACGTCCTGAATCTAATGGAGTTGATGGTTCGTCGATCGGAGCCACGGTCGTCATTCTATGGCTCGTTCCGTCTCGCATCCAAAAGGCCTTCAAGGACACCTGCTGGATACCTGTCGGGGGCATAGAACTCCAACCATGCAACAAAAATGGGTTCTGGGGAGTCCTGCGGGTGTGTCTAGGCATTTTTAGGCTAGGAACACTAGCCATACGCGCTCAGTGGATGATTCTCCAAAGTTGACCCCCGTGTGCAAAAATTGCACACTCCCACACTGAGCAAAACCCTAGTTTCCAAGATGGACCTGCAAGGTGACACCTGGGCCATAGTACCTGAGGCGAGGGGCACACCTAGAACTATCCAAACATCCTGAGTCCAATGGATTCAACGGTTCATCGATCCAAGCAACGGTCCTCATTCTATAGCTCGTTTTATACCCCTACATTCTGAGAAGGTTGAAGCTGTAAAGAAACAACTCTCTAGTATTTATCCTAAAGCTCTTTTGTGTATGTCTAAGATAAAGAAGCTCTCAGTTCGTGAACTGGAACATATCTATCTTAACAAGATTTAAACAATCTATGTTTTACGAGAAACTGACCTTAGAACTTCTCGTAGCAATGATAATGAATCATTCATTTTGCATTTGTTAGCAGAAGAAGATCGATTTTCGACAAAACAATGCAGTTATTATGTGTGAAGGCAGTGGTTTCCCATGGAAAACGAGTGTAGGGTTGAGCATAGGAAAGATGTTGGGAAATGGGCTATTACATTAGCTTTGCCAATGGGTGAGCGGCTTACAGAAGGAAATATGGCGGCTGTAGGTATCTATGTTTTTCTTCCGATGAAAATTGTAAGAGCATTTCTATTTATAATACAGACATATTTTTTACTGGTTTTGTCAAGAGAAAGTATCATTTTCAATAACAAGTGGAACAAGGGAATCCTTCTTTGTGTTCCATTAGCCTTTTGTTCAGCATTTCGTGCTCTGATAAGTGGTAATTCACCTCTATCATAGAAAACTTGGGTCTATAGGTACCTTCCCTTTCATATTTCTCATTATCCACAGCTTACACATGTTAGAGTTTCCATTTAGACCCAATTGAAAGCTGAGGAAGTGGTTTTATGTGATGTCAGCTTTGGGAATAAACGTTTATGTAAACCAATAGAAGCTCGGACAATACTCCCTGCTTTTAATACTCCTTATATTCGGTTGTCTGATTGGTTGACAAGCTTGCCTGAAAATCTGTACGTTGAACTTTTGTTTTATTGCTGAAAATTGGAAGGGATTTTCAAGTCACCCTCAAAATGCTCCTTTGTTGAAATATGTAAGTTCTTCCAACAACATAGATTTGGCTCGTTCCGTCTCGCATCCAAAAGTCCTTCAGGGACACCTGCTGGATACCTGTCAGGGGAAAAACCCTCATTTCCAAGATGGACTTGCAAGGTAACACCTGGGCCATGGGAACAGAGGAGAGGGTCACCCCTCACTGAGCAAAAACCCGAGTTTTGTAGATTTACCAGCAACTATTGCATTAGATAGCTTCACTAACTCCATTAAAATTCAATTGGATATGACATGAATGATTTAAATTCAACACCTTAGCTAGATTCATTTCATTCAATGATGGGCCTAATTTGACAGGAGCATGGGAACCTGGACTCCATTAAAATTCAATTGGACATGACAGGAATGATTAAAATTCCAGTCGGGAATGCTAGCGTAGAGAAAAACCTTGTCACATTACAAAATCCTTGCAACATCATATAAATTAATAGGGGAGGCTTCCAATATGATCTCAATTTACGAGAAGCTTCCACGTAGAAATAATTTGCATACCTGGGCATTTTTCTCCGGCATTTTTCACACAATATAATGGAAAATGGCCATGGAACTGGGCGGGATAACTCCCTCCAAACAATGGCCAGCACAGATCTACAAAATGGGATTAAGGGAGGGAAACAAATTTTAAAACAAGTAATAATATTCCCTTTATACAGAGTATAAATTATTGCTACGTGGAAGCTTCTCGTAAATTGAGATCATATTGGCAGCCTCAAAGCGAGAGGATAAGTTCATCAAAGCGACTTCATTCATCTATATTCTCGTAATGTACACATAATCCATCCTTATCTTGATAAACAAGAGTTTTATGATAGCTTGCGTTTCTTCGGCATGGTTATCTTCCTGTATTCAGTTGTCTGATTGGTTGACAAGCTTGCCTGGAAATCTGTACGTTGAACTTCTTTGTTTTATTGCTGAAAATTGGAAGGGATTTTCAAGTCAATTGCATAACGCTCCTTTGTTGAAATATGTAAGTTCTTCCAACAACATATATTTGTCTAGTGTATCAAATGCTGCCATAACCCGAAGAGCTTACCCGTCTTTACAAGAATATTCCCCTAGTAGATGAAGGTGGGAAAAACATTAGGGTACGAGGCTCTCTGAAGTTTCTCCAATTTGCATCCATGAGTAATTGGGCCATGTTAATGGGAAGGAATCCCTGGACTACCATGGGATTTTCAACCCTTTCTGAAGGTTACCATACACTACCATCTTATCGGGTTATGTCGAGTTGCAAGTCGCATGAAAATGTCATTTAGGGACACTTGGTGAATTTCCATCCTGGAGCCAAAAAGAAAACGGAGTAGCAAGATTGCATGTCGTTGGCTTCTGCAGGTGTGTGTGGGCAATGACGACGTGGGAACACTGCCAACACTAGCTCGGGGGAGGGTTTTGCAAAGTTGACCCACCAATGCAAGATTACATGCAATGAAACTGAGCAAAACCCTAGTTTACGAAATGAATCCACTAGGCCATGGGAAGATGAGGGAGAGGGCCCCCTAGAGGTAATTGCACACCAGGAGACCAATGGAGTCGACAGTTCGTCGATCTGACCTATGGTTTCCAAGTTATGTCGATTTGCAAGTCGCACGAAAATGTCGCTCAGGGACACTTGGTGAATTTCCGTCTGGGATCCAAAACGCAAATGGAGCAACAAGATTGCATGTCGTTGGCTCCTGCAAGTGTGTGTGGGAAATACTGACGTGGGAACACTGCCAACACTAGCTCGAGGGAGGGTTTTGCAGAGTTGACCCACCAATGCGAGATTGCATGCAATGAAACTGAGCAAAACCCTAGTTTACAAAATGAATGCACAATGAAACCATTGAGCCATGGGAAGATGAGGGAGAGGGCCCCCTAGAGGAAATCAAACTCCAGGAGACAAATGGAGTCGACGGTTCGTCGATCCAACCTTCGGTTTCCGAGTTATGTCGAGTTGCAAGTCGCATGAAAATGTCGTTCAGGGACACTTGGTGAATTTCTGTCCGGGAGCCAAAAAGCAAACGGAGCAACAAGATTGCGTGTCGTTGGCTCCTGCAAGTGTGTGTGGGCATGTTACGAACCTGTATCAACCCTTCTCTTTACTTTGTTAGTATATTGTTGTTGGACGCATATGCTTTGTAAGTCGTCCCATAGTGTCTGTTGATCCATAGTTAATATTAGCCCATAGTATTGACCCATAGTATTGGACGCATATGCTTTGTAAGTCGTCCCATAGTATTATATGTCCCATGGTTTTGACCCATAGTATTGGGCATAGACTTAGTATATAAGTGTGTGTTGAGGCCAATGAAGGTACCGTGAAGTTAATTGTATTGAGCTTGCTCAAAGGAGGTTGCCCCCTCGAAGTGGCCTGTGATCAATATAAAAGTGATTCTGAGTTCTGTTATTTCTTATATCTTGTGTATTTGCATTAATTAATTATTGCAGGTTCTTCACATCTGGTATCAGAGCACTTTTTTGGGCTCGCTGGGTGAAATTTCTGTCAAATTTTGTTTTTCGCATTTGTCGCAGCTTCGGATCTGGGAATAATCCCTATCTGTTTAACTATGGGAAGTACTTGGGCATAATCCCTAAAACTCATTGTGAGGAGTACCACAGGAACCCCGAAGTAGCTGGCCCATTGAGAGGACCTTCCAGCGAAAAGGGCAACAACCCCTACCTGATTGACTAGTTCCCACCCGTGAGGTAAACCAAGAGTTGTCGTTTGTGGCAAAGCAGTTATCAGTTTTACTTGAGCTGTGGAGTGAGGGGTACTATCCCAATACACAAGCCGTCAGACAGCATTGGTGGCTGAGTGAATCCCCTCAACCGATAGGAAGCCGCACATACCTAGGGTCCATATCTATTTTTTAGCTGAACTGTTGCCTATCACTTCCGATCCGTTTCACATCCATTCAGAGCCGTTTCAGATCCATTCTGATAGTCGTTCAGCTCCAGCTGTTTCGGATCTATTCTGAAAGTCGTTTCCGATCTAGTCATTTTTTATCCGTTCGACGTCGTTTAAGATCCATTTGTTGTCGATCCCTTCCACGTCATTTCAGATCCATCTATTTCCAATCCCTTCCGTGCCATTGCAGATCCATTCCTGAAAAAAAAAGTATACAATTATGTTTTTCATCCACATCTCCCTTTTTTCAACTCTATTTTCCCTGAAACTTCACTGACACCCCTGCAATCCCATTCTGCATATTTTATTCCTGAAGACCCTATCCCAAATTCCACTTCCCAACACCTGAAATCCTACATTTGTCTATTTTTAGGGTTTTCCATAACTCCTTCGATTTTCACCCAAACGCCTTCAAATTTTGCCACCGTGTTCCTTTCCTAATTCTGCTTCTTTGTCCCTCTAACAAATTTTCCCATTCTTTCACCCCACTTCTGAAATCCTTATTTTCTGCTTCCCTATCCATCAGAAAGTGTCCAAAACCTAGTCAAACCCCAATTAACCATCCGAGTTTTTCCCAAATCCAAATTTCCCTTTACTAAATAAGCTTTTGTTTGTGTTTTTCTATCCATTCCCCCCCCCCAAAAAAAAAACTCCTGGTTATGGTTGTCACCCGCGCAGGAGCAAAAACCATGGAGTAAGCACTTGCAGCGATCCAAACCAAACTCCAAGATCTGGATGAAAAATTTCTCAGCCTCCATCTTCAGCATTCAACCATGAACAATAACCGAAAACAAGAAGCTTCTGCAACCAATAGGTTCTCTTCTTCCATCAATTTCTGTGGTCCAAAGCTTGATTTTCCTCGCTTCCATGGCACTGATCCGACTAGATGGATCTATCGTGCATAACAGTATTTCAGTTTGCATAACACTTTTGATGTCCAAAAAGTTCCACTTGCATCCTTTCATTTGGAACAGGAAGCCCTTCAATGGTACCGTTGGTACATCAAGGCTCATGACGAGCCAAAATGGACAGATTTTTTCCAACTCCTTTTGCAACCATTTGGTCCTAGTTCTTTTGATGACTTCACCGGAGCACTCACTAAACTTCGTCAAATTGGCACTGTGAGAGAGTATCAAACATAATTTGAGAAAATAGCCAACCACACAGAAGGATTGTCCGATGACTTTTACAGGAGTTGTTTTATTAATGGTGTTAAGGATGCAATCTGCCCAGAGGTCAAAATGTTCTATCCCAACACAATGATGGAAGCCCTAGGGTTGGCTAAGTTGGCAGAAGACAAGATTGCAGCCCCACAATGCTCCAAACCCACTTTTATTCCCTTCCAAAATATGGGTTCTCAACGACCTCCCATTCCTCCAGCTCCTCGACTAACTCCTATCAAGCATTTGTCCGAAACACAGATGCAGGCACACAGAGAAAAAGGGCTTTGTTATAATTGTGATGAGAAATTCACTCGGGGACATACATGTGTTCAACAAAAGATCTATCTCTTGGATATGGATTCTCCGCCTGCCTCTAAAATTGGTGAAGAAGCTCCAGATACAATGGATGATCAGATCGCCATTCATGAGCCGCCTATTGACCCCCCATCTCAGGACGACCAACCAAATATATCTCTCAATGCTTTATATGGCGTCACCACCCCCGAAACAATGCGGATCAAGGGTTACTTCAAGAAGCTTCCTCTTACAATACTCATTGATTCTGGAAACACTCATAACTTCATTGACTTTCGGATTTCCAAATAGGTTGATTGTTTTATCCATCCTTGCTCCAACTGTGAATTCATGGTTGCCAATGGGGGCACCTTACCTTGCAAGGGAAAGTGTCACAATGTGCGTATCTCTCTGGAATATTATAACCTGCGCTCTGACATGTTTTCCTTGTCGTTAGGTGGATGTGATGTGGCTTTGTGCGTTCAATGGTTATGCACACTTAGCCCCATCTTATGGGATTTTGCTGAACTTTGGATGCAGTTTTCAGTAAATGGGACACAACACAAATTTACGGGCTTACAACCAGGGTCTCTCCGCATCATTAGTTCACATCGATTGGAAAAGATCCTTAAGAGGAATTCACATGGTTTCATCACTCATCTCCATTCCATTCAGATGCACCCACCAACGGCCTCCACTACTTCCTTGGATAGATATGCAGATGTCTTTACCACACCAGTGGGCTTGCCACCTTCAAGAGACCTTTCCGGTAAGCATTTCGCCGCATCTACATCTCAGCAGGACATGCTGGCTATTTTGCATGTAGTACAGAAGTGGCAACCATCCCTATTGGGGAATTATTTCTGCATCAAGAATGATCTCCAGAGTCTGGAAAATTTCCTGGAACAATGGTTCTCCTCCCCAGCACACCTGAAATGGGTTATCCAACTCATGGGTTATGACTATGCAATCACTTACCAGAAGGGTAAGGACAATATGGTTCCAGTTGCTCCTTCTCGCACATTTGATGAACCAGTTTCTCTTATAGCTATTTCTCTGCTTGTTCCAAATTGGTTGCAATCTGTTCAGCAGGGCTCTCTCTTCTATGAACTCCATGCTTATTCATCAGCAGGGCACTCTGGGTTCCTCAAAATGTATGACAGGGAACCATGTAACTTTTTTTGGCAGGGACTGAAAATGACAATTCAACGAATGGTGGCTGCCTGTGATACTTGCCAAATCAACACGGGTGAAATGACACTCCTTTTGGGACTACTTGAACCCTTTCCCATCCCTACACAGATTTGGCCAACTATTTCTATGGATTTCCTAGCAGCACTCTGGTGGTCCAATACCACATCTACAAGAACACCATATCAAGCAGTCTATGGACAGACACCACCATTTCTTCTTCCATACACCCTCAGTAGCTCCACAGTTCAGGCAATTGACTTGGTTCTTCGAAACCGCAATCAGATTCTTCTCATTCTACAGGACAATCTTCACATGGCCAGAATTCGACTGAACCAACTAGCCGCTCAGCACCGTCTTGAGCGCACTTTTCACGTAGTTGATATGGTTCTTCTTATTCTACAGCCTTCCAAGCAATCCTAATTGACACTCCAAAGGCCTCAGTGGCCTGGAATGCAGCCCGAGGATGCTACAGGGGAACCAATCCTTCATATTCTGCAACTAAAGCTTTCAGGACAAAGCTTTTTCTAAGGGAGAGGGGATGTTAGGAACCTGTGTCAATCCTTCTCTTTACTTTGTTGGTATATTGTTGTTGGACGCATATGCTTTGTAAGTCATCCCGTAGTGTTTCTTGATCCATAGTTAATATTAGCCCATAGTATTGACCCATAGTATTGGACGCATATGCTTTGTAAGTCATCCCGTAGTATTATATGTCCCATGGTTTTGACCCATAGTATTAAGCATAGACTTAGTATATAAGTGTTTGTTGAGGCCAATGAAGGTACCGTGAAGTTAATTGTATTGAGCTTGCTCAAAGGAGGTTTCCCCCTCGAAGTGGCACGTGATCAATATAAAAGTTATTTTGAGTTTTGTTATTTCTTATATCTTGTGTATTTGCATTAATTAATTATTGCAGGTTCTTCATAGGGCAATGTCGACGTGGGAACACTGCCAACACTGGCTCGGGGGAGGGTTTTGCAGAGTTGACCCACCAATGCGAGATTGCATGCAATGAAACTTAGCAAAACCCTAGTTTATGAAATGAATGCACAATGAAGCCACTGGGCCATGGGAAGATGAGGGAGAGATCCCCCTAGAGGTAATCATACGCCAAGAGACCAACGGAGTCGACGTTTCGATCCTACCTCTGGTTTCCGAGTTTTGTCGAGTTGCAAGTTGCATGAAAATGTCGTTCAGGGACACTTGGTGAATTTCCATTCGGGAGCCAAAAAGCAAACGGAGCAGCAAGATTGCGTGTTGTTGGCTCCTGTAAGTGTGTGTGGGAAATGCCGACGTGGGAACACTTCCAACACTGGCTCAAGGGAGGGTTTTGCAGAGTTGACCCACCAATGTGAGATTGCATGCAATGAAAATGAGAAAAAACCTAGTTTACGAAATGAATGCACAATGAAACCACTGGGCCATGGGAAGACGAGGGAGAGGGCCCCCTAGAGGTAATCGCACGCCAGGAGACCAATGGAGTCGACGGTTCGTCGATCTGACCTTCGGTTTTCGAGTTATGTTGAGTTGCAAGTCGCATGAAAATGTCGTTCAGGGACACTGGGTGAATTTCCGTCCAGGAGCCAAAAAGAAAACTAAGCAGCAAGATTGCGTGTCGTTGGCTCCTGCTAGTGCATGTGGGAAATTCCGACATGGGAACACTTCCACCACTGGCTCGGGGGAGGGTTTTGCAGAGTTGACCCACCAATGCGAGATTGCATACAATGAAACTGAGCAAAACCCTAGTTTACGAAATGAATGCACAATGAAGCCACTGGGCCATGGGAAGACAAGGGAGAGGGCCCCCTAGAGGTAATCACATGCCAGGAGACCAATGGAGCCGATGGTTCATCGATCCGACCTCCGGTTTTCGAGTTATGTCGAGTTGCAAGTCGCATGAAAATGTCGTTCAAGGACACTTGGTGAATTTCTGTCCGGGAGCCAAAAAGCAAACGGAGCAGCAAGATTGCATGTCGTTGGATCCTAGAAGTGTGTGTGGGCTATGCCGACGTGGGAACACTACCAACACTGGCTCGGGGGAGGGTTTTGCAGAGTTGACCCACCAATGCAAGATTGCATGCAATGAAATTGAGCAAAACCCTAGTTTACGAAATGAATGCACAATGAATCCACTAGGCCATGGGAAGACGAGGGAGAGGGCCCCCTAGAGGTAATCGCACGCCAGGAGACCAACGGAGTCGACTGTTCGTCGATCCGACCTCTGGTTTCTGAGTTATGTCAAGTTGCAAGTTGCATGAAAATTTCGTTCAGGGACACTTGGTGAATTTCCGTCCATGATCCAAAAAGCAAACGGAGCAGCAAGATTGTGTGTCGTTAGCTCCTGCAAGTGTGTGTGGGAAATGCCGATGTGAGAACACTGCCAACACTGGATCAGGGGAGGGTTTCGCAGATTTGAACCACCAATGTGAGATTGCATGTAATGAAACTGAGCAAAACCCTAGTTTACGAAATGAATGCACAATGAATCCATTGGGCCATGGGAAGACGAGGGAGAGGCCCCCCTAGAGGTAATCGCATGCCAGGAGACCAACGGATTCGATGGTTCATCGATCCGACGTCCGGTTTCTGAGCTATGTCGAGCTGCAAGTCGCATAAAAATGTTGTTCAGGGACACTTGGTTACTTTCCGTCTGGGTCACTTGGTGACTTTCAGTCCTCCTAGGGTTTATGTTTTTTAAGGCTTGTATAATTTCCTTCTTGACAGCTCACCTCTTATAACATATTAAATTTTTGATACTTGATCTAGATAAATGATTTATACCAATTATAACCATTATTTCAATGCATAAATTTAACCATAAAACATTTACATAAAGAATTTAACATGTAGGATCTAGTTAAGAATAACAATGCACAAGAGACACAACATTTTATCCCAGGAAACCCTCATGGGGAAGAAAACCTAGCAACCTTTCTTAGAATAATTATATGTTTATAAATCAAGTACAATGAAACCATGAACAAACCCTAACCCTGAAGGGTTTTACCACATGAAAAAACCTTAATGACACATGACAACAAGAGTACTTATCTACATGAAGATGACCTCCAAGCCATAAGGATATCCAAGCATATCCTTCCCAACTAACAATAGAAGGCACTTTATTTCTCGAATCCCGAGGAAACGTTTGTTCTTTTCACCAATGTTGCTTTGAGCACGTGTATGTAGTTACTCATATGTAGTGTTGAATCTAATTGTGCAATCAAATATTTGGCATTGATGAAATGTGTAGCATGTATTGCACTTAGTTTTATTAAATTACACTTGAACATTGACTTAACTTGTAATTTAATCATCCAAACTCACACAT
The DNA here is from genome assembly GCA_027924585.1 of Larix kaempferi. NCBI lineage: Eukaryota > Viridiplantae > Streptophyta > Pinopsida > Pinales > Pinaceae > Larix > Larix kaempferi. The sequence continues at coordinate 7,396,864 of BSBM01000927.1, forward strand.
TTTAATTAGACCTATCCAATTAGTGTGCATGAGTGAGTTCGTTGAAACCTTGAAAAACATTGTATTGCACTTAGTTTGATTAAATTACACGAGCAAGAACTTTGACATAACTTGTAATGATCATCCAAAATCACAAATTTTAATTAGATACCAATTAGTGCACGCATGTAGTGATTTCATTGAAACCTTTAAATATAATAGTTTGTTCTTTTGACATAGCGCATTCATGAGTAATAGATAATCCACACAAATCAACACATTAGATTGACACAAGAACACGTGGAAACCGAAGAACAAATACAAAGTGAAATGTATCATTCATTTATAAGTGAAATGTCAATGTGCATGTATCCAAAAGTACATATATATCCAAAAGTATCCAAAAGTACATGTATCCAATGAAGTCAATGTACATGTCTCCAAAAGTACATGCACAATGAAGTCAATGTACATGTCTCCAAAAGTGAATGTATTGAAAAGTACATATATATCCAAAAGCACATGTGTCCAAAACTATCCAAAACTATCAAAGCCACATGTACATGTATCCAAATGTACATATATCCCATAAGACACATCAAAACTCAAGCTTCCTCTTGTTCTTTCCCGACGTTGATCCTCTAGGCACATCTCTAGGATTAGTGTGCGTCTCTGGATCCTGCAAATTAAATATCAATTGTTAAATTCAACTAACTATGTACACTAATACATTAGCTCAACAATTAACTAAACAATTATCAACTGGTGCATGGAAAGTGCATGAAACACTTGGTCACTGGAGGACATCTCACCTCAACTGACAAAGGGGATTGCGTTGCTTGTGTAGCAGATGGAGCCGTTGGTTGAACATCCAAGATGGTCAAACTAGGGGGGCTAGGAACTGCTCAGGCTGTTGGTGGCTACAATCACAAAATGTTGAAATAGTTAGACATGCATGAATAAACAATAGACAACAATAATAAACTATGTAAAGATCATGTTGAAATAGTTACATACCTGTGTGTGATTAGTTGCCATTGCAGATGCAGCATTGACTGCTGCATCAACCATCGATGCAAGGTTTTGAGTAGACAACTCGGGTTCCTGATGCAGTAAACATGCAATTCAAACATTAACAAAAACGATTTATGCACTGGATTCCAAGTTGAACAACAAAAATCATCGAAGGATATACATTACCATGGTATGATTAAGCCCATGGTCGTGGGAAGCTGGAGTCTTGCTAGGAGTAGGCTGCCTCACATACACACAACCCTTGTTCACGAATGGCCTAGTGGGAGATACAACTCCAGACAATGGTCCATATGTCTCGGATGGTGCCTACAGTTAGTAAGTGATCATGTAGTTAGACATGCATGATTCAACAAACAAACATGTATTTAAAAAATGACATTTTAATTGTTTACCTAGAGCCCAGATGTTTCCTCGGACGACACGACCATGGGTGCTACCTCCACATTAGCTTGCCCCAGTGAAGGATTTGCCATCTGCAAGTTTAATAATTGTAAATATTAGACCGTAGATAGCACTAGTGAACTAAAATGTAAAGTATGTGGAAATCAACAAATTAACAAGTACTAAAAAATTGAAATTTTAAAATGTTTACCTCGGTGTGATATACGGCAATGGGTGCTATATAAGATGGGCCTTCCAAATGGGTAGCATCATGCCCCCCTGTAGATTCTGGAACATCTGACTCTGGGGCGTCGCTGGAGGCATAAACCATCAACTGCAAGTTCACAAAATTAATATATTAGCTCAAACTATATATATGTGTACAAAGAGGAAAATGATTGAAGAATTTATTACAATTAACCATCTACATACCTCACTCAAAAACCCACTAAAGGAAACATCTGAGGCAAGACCATAGCAGGGATGACCACACGATGTGCACTCGTGAGCCTCAATACTAGGCTGGGAATGTGCTGATGTTCCTGAACTAGTGGATGGTCCTGCACTATATGATGGTCCTGCATGGTGACGACCTGGTGTATGTGCCACACCAAGGACAGACGTCCCTTCCTGACCCATATGCTGAACCATAGTGCCATGGCAAACAACCGCCTTCCAAACTCAAAAATGCATCACGTGTCTGTGGAATAACATGATATGCAGGTGGGACATATGGCCCAGGCAACTGCCTGTGAGGTGCAAGGATAGGGGGATCCTGGTCTCGAAACCTCGCATTGGGTCGGTTTTGGGGCATCCCCCCACCGATCCCCTGAAACTGCAAGATGTCAAAATAGTTTACGTGTTTATGTAACACGAACTCTGCGTACATCTTTCGAAGGAAATACAAGGGAATTTCCCTGTTGTTATGTGGTGGCATATCAAAAACCATGTACCATCTGTCCATCTAGTTATCAACAAATGGTTGAAACGAGCACCACTCAATGGATATATGAGGCCTGTTCGCATTTGGGATTTCCCCCGACCGAGGGTCCCTAAACAATGCAAATATGAGCTCTTTGGATATTTTCAATTTTTTTATTGCATTGTAGTGTAGCCCATCAACATATTCTTGTCTTTTTCTTTCTCTATATGATGTAATATCATATAGTACATTGCTAGACTGTGAAATGGTGTCAACAATTGTATCCAAGGTTGATGCAAGCGAGCGACGAATCCTGTCACCACCACTAAAAGCTGCACTTATTCCCCTCAAGCGGGCAAGCTCAATCAGTATCTCAGCATTTCTGTCCATAGCCGCAACTGCAATAAAAACATCAATACAAAAATCATTAGAAACATATACATGGTATATAATGACGACTCTTCAAAATTGACAATGTATTAAATCAAACTCAAGTAAGCAATTTAATGGCATTCACTTCTGATGAAATTTTGATTATGTTCATGGACAAATGATTGTGATGAAATTTTGAGAAACCAAGTTACTTATTTTTTATGCATTTTTTCTATTCACGCTTGTGCATGCATTTCATCTTGTTATGGCCATTTCCAAGGAAAATTATTTAATTAGTATCATGGGAAATGGCCTTTGAGGGTTGGAAATTTGGGTTTCATGTGGATGGATACATTGTAGAAAGGGAGCAGTTCTATTTTTTTTTATTTTTAGTTGGATTAGTAATTTTTGAGTTTTTGAAGAGGGATTCATTGTAATTATTCACTCATCTTGGTTGAGAGAGATGTGAATTTAATTAGAGATTGGGTTATTTCCAATTTTATAAATATTAAAAAACTAGGTTGTTTTAAACTATAAAAAAATGGCAATTTAGGTTAAGAAATGACAAAAACATTGTATGGGTGAATGAATTACCTGATTAGATGACAATCCACCGGTGAATTTGCCTCCCCTCCAACTAAATCAAGCTCCTTGGATACTTCAGGGCACACAAACTGTCCTCCTCCAAGCTCGAATTCGCGTTTCTGATGCGTGAAAAGCACCGCGGGTGAATGGGGGTGGCCAGGACTGTGTTTTTAAATTGATTTTAGATTTACATAACGCGTACGCGTTATGGTTACCTAACCTACATGTCTAATGACATGTCAGGCTCAGGTTTTACCATGGCAAGTGCTAAGTATCAGAAACGCGTTATGTTTTTATGTATCAGAAACAAGTTTTGAAAAAGTAGGGTTGCATCTAAAGTGACCCTCATCTTCTTGCATACACCCAGTAATAAGCTATCAATGTTTAAAGATAAATTGTTGAACACATTAACATTTTCCAATTTCTTAAAGCATTGTGTAGATTTCTACCATCTGATATTGGTTCCCTTAAGTAACTGGACTCGAGCTTGATTTGTCCTTTAATAAATTGAAGACTTTAATACCAAAAGATATCGACGATTTGATGCATTTAAAATATTTGAAAGCTGCAAGCAATTAACTAATGGAGTTTCCACTTGGGCTATCAATTTTATCAAACCTAGAAACAATTGATGTTTCAAACAATAGATTGACATATTTGAAATCTATGAATTTGTTTTCCATGTTGACACTCAGGGAGCTAAATGCACAAGTAACTATTATTTCTTTCTTATTTGACAATCAACAAATTTGAAATTTCTATGGATGTCATTGCTTTTCTGTCTAGAATCGACGATGATTGCAATCAATTCTAGGCACTTTGATGTTATAAGTTTTACTATGTGCACTCTTCTTCTTGGATGAGGGGCATCTGCCCCCAAGTTTTTACTTTTGATACCTCTATGTTTTTTTTCTAATGCCCTATATCTTTGGTCATAGTTGTTGATGTAAATTGTTATTCATTATACATTGTCACTTTCAAATGTGGTCGCAAATAAATTGAAAATGATAACTTAAAACTTCAAATGTGCAAGTTTAACTAATATAATGTTATGGCAAAACAAGAAAACATAAAAGAATGATTAATAATAGAAATTGCATTAAATGAGCCACTGTTTCACACAAGAATTATAATATTCTTAAACAGAGACATGTTTTTTGCAGGAGGAAACCTTATCTTCTATATGGATGGCTTAATGTGCATTATATATTGCCAATTATTTTGGTAGGTAGATTGTCCTAATGATTTTATACCTTTTCACCTTATTAGAGCATGTATTACTTTTGACTATGCCCACTTGCTGATGTCATATTTAAGAATATAATCTTTGTATTATGTGTGTGTTCAACATAATAAACTCTATGGTAACCGGGAAATTCCTGCTTGGATAAGTTGCAATTTGGAAGGAAATGATGCATTGGAATAGGATGTTGTCCAATGTGAATTGGTAAACTCTTCAAGTGAGGAACAATAATATGTTATTCAATATTATATGGATGCAATATCCATGTACATAACTTGGGTTTGTGGATCAACTATTCACTATTGGGACCAATGAAGTCAAAACAAGGTACTTGTTCACTCCTGAGTGTGACCTATTTTCTTCAACATGCATGTTTTGATAGCTAGATGATGTAAATTGATTTTAACTTGACATACATCAGTAGTATATTAATGCCAATAAATATTTTTTCTAGTTATTCTTGTCAAAGTTTTCCAATCGTAAATTCCTTCATGGAAATGGGTCTCCAACTACAATGAATGTAAGGAAAATCCCAATTTCACAACTTTTTGGCAGCCCAAGAATAAATTTCAATAAGAGAAATAGTTGTAGCGCAGCTAGTCCCTGCTTTAGAATTATGTTTAGTTTGTTTAATTGATTAAAAAATTAAAGTATTTTATTACAAAATATTTAGTTAAGTGTACATATATATCTTAGCACATTATGAAGCTCTTATGAAAATTGATTTTATTACAAACATTATTTGTCTCTTCTCCACTAGACTCTACTATAAATAGCAAACAATGAGTGATGTCGATATGGATCATAGCCAGTCTTTTTCTTGGTTCGCATGCCATTCGATTTGGACTCATCTTTGTTTTGTAGAAAACATAGGAAAAGATCCACGAAATGAAGTGAAAGTAGGAAAACATATTCAAGATTTGTCATTTTTTTGGTTTTGAGCATTACTATCTTGAAGCAGCAATAATTGCTTCCGTTAATGTTCTTAACCTTGTTAATATTTCTGAGACAATGTTAAGTTGGTTGGGACTGTTTTGAAATCCCGATGAAATGATACACAATGATAATTAATTATATATGTTAAATGGAAAACTATATATGTAAGATATTAATAGAAAGCATATCTTGAATAGAAAATAAACTAGGGACAATTGAGCCAAAACACACACACACATATATATAATTACATTATTTATTTAAAACAATTATTTATGTATTTAAATAATTTCAACACTAAAATTTAATAAATATAATTTCATTAAAATAATGTTTATAATAAAACCAGCCTAGATCCAAATCCTAGGTTCTATCAAGTACCGAGAGGGATCAAATATCCCGAGGTGCAAACCTCTCCTCGAAAAGCTCCTTGAGTGCAATACCTGAGAAGAGGTTTGCACCTCGGGAGATTTGATCCCTCTCGGTGCTTTATAGAGCCTAGGATTTGGATCTAGGATGGTTCCAGTCGTGGGCGGTGACACAAAACTGGAGTTTGATTAGCATTGTAAGGAACAAGTTAAGTTGAAAACATAGATACAATTATGAGGATTATCATAATGTAAGTAATAAGTATTAAGGATTGAGTAAACTGTTAAATTGGAAAATAGAGACAATAATTTTGTAAGGATTAAGTAAATGAAAATATGGTTCACATCGTGATCATTCTCAATCTATCTTCTTCATCTTTTCTTATCTTCACACCTGGTAGTTTTGACATCTTCTCATATTGATCATATGAGAATGGAGGTTGAAATCATAGACCTGCCAAATATTTAACTCAAGATATTGCTGTAAATGTCATACCCTGCCAAATCTTTGAAATCTAGACCTACCAAATCTTTAACTCGAGATATTGTTGTAAATGTCATACCCCACCAAATATCGAGTTAAAGATTTGGCAAGGTTTGGCATCTTCCCGTTCTTTTGCTGTCATTTCGTCCAACTTTCTTTTTCGATATTCTTTTTGTTGATCTGCTTTTCGTTCTTCTCGTTCTTCTGTTGTCATTTCATCGAACTTTCTTTTTCGATATTCTTTTTTTTATCTTCTTTTTGTTTCTTGTCTTCTTCTCATTCTTTTGTTGTTATTTATGCATATATGAAATCTACACTAAAATTTATGCATCCATGAAATCTACACTGAAATATATGCATCCATGCATTAACAGCTACACTGAAATTTATGTAATAATAAAACACGATACTCTGAAATCTATGCAAGTATAAAACTCATTGTACATGATAATGCTCTTTGTTGGTCAATGTTTCGTTTTCTTTGTTCTTCTCATTTTTTTGTTGTCAATTCGTCTAACTTTCATTTTCGATATTATTTTTGTTGATCTGCGTTTCGTTTACGTTGTTCTTCTCATTCTTCTGTTGTCATTTCGTCCAACTTTCTTTTTCAATATTCTTTTTGTTGATCTGCTTTTCTTTTCCTTCCTTCTTCTCGTTCTTTTCCTATCATTTATGCATCTATGAAATCTACACTAAAATTTATGCATCCATGAAATCTACACTGAAATCTATATGTCCATGCATTAACAACTACATTGAAATTTAAAACCCTTTTGAACATTCAAATCTATGATCTAAAAGTCTTTTGGAATATTGGAATCGAGGACATTGACATATTTATTCCATATGACGATGGCATTGTATGTAGACCTAGGATTTTGCACTCTATTAGGACATGATTTTCAAAGTGTATTTGCATTTGATAAAAGGAAAGAATCATGTTTTTGTCTTGTTTGTATAGTTGTAGTAGCCACAAAGGATTGCAAATGTATAATTGGTAATCATACTAAACCTTGGAAACACATTGAGTTAGCTTCTAAGGTAATATCATGACTTATGACCTTACAAAGGGGATATTTAGAGAACACCCTCTTCTTTCCTAATGATAATTAAGTTTTTGATCTTGTTAAAAAAAGTCATAGAATTAAATGGTAATGTACTTCATTAATAAATTATTATTTTAATTTTAATTTTTTGCAAAATAAAATATTTATAATTGAAGATTTTCTTTGTATTTAGTAAGATCTTTATTATGATGCGAATTTTTGTTTCTCTTACACAAGTAATTCCTTTATTATAGTTGCACGACTTGACAATAAAGAAAATGTTATAATGTTATTTTATGCAATGTAGAAAGAATAGGCTATCTATTAATGATAAGAGTTTTCATTTGTCTTACACAAAGGTTAACTTCACCATAGTTGTTGACAATGAAGAAAATATCACAATACATATACAAAGAGTAAATACATCTCATTGAAGAAATGCATTAAAAATTATTTTCTATATAAAAGACCATTACTTAAATATTAATAGTTATTTTTTTTAACAAACTCATATAATTAGTGATTATGTCCAATTCAGGGAGTTTCAACTAAATGTTATATATTTTCAATATAACTATTTGGTTGCTTGTACATGTATTTAAACTCCCAAATCAATTTACCTCCATTCATATGTTTTTTGTTTTAATTAGTTATTATTAGTTGTAAATCAATTTACCTCCATTCATATATTTTGTTTTAATTGGTTATTATTAGTTATTGAAATGTATATGAGTTTAATATAACTAATAATATCTTAATATTAAATTATATTTAAATTTAAATAAAAATAATATTTTAAATTAAATTATATTAAAATTTAATATAAATATTACACTATATTTTAATTTAAATCTAAATATAATTATAAATAATATTTTAATTTAAAATTAAAATTAAATTTAATTGGAGGGGGCCGCGGAGGAAGGTGTAGGTGGCGGCGGGAGGGGAGGAGGGGAGGGGAGGGAGGAGAGGGTTGTGCAGGAGGAGGGGAGGAGGTCGCAGAGCTAGAGGAGGGGAGGCAAGGAGGTCACGGTGGAGGGAGGGCTACGCAGGAGTAGGAGGGGAGGAGGGCTGCGCAGGAGGAGGGGAGGGCTGCACAGGAGCTGGAGTTGCGAGTGGAGATGGAGTTGGAGCTATGGAGGAGGGGAGGTGAGGAGGTCGCGGAGGAGGGAAGGGCTGCTAATGGCCGACATAATATTTTATTATTCTTTTTTGTTTATGGCCGACATGTTAAGAACAAACGTTACAACATCTCTCTCATACTCAACAAACGTTACAACATCTCCATCATAATCGACAATATTATTTATGGCCGACGTATTAGAAACAAATGTTACAACATCTCCCTCATACTCGACAAACGTTACTCAACGTTACAAGATCTCTCTCATACTGAGATGTAGAGTGCCTCTACACTAAAATTTAATAAATATAATTTCATTAAAATAATAATATAAAATAATGTTTATAATAAAAAAAATTAAACTATATTAGAATAACAATTAAACATATATAGACTTTTAAAATTTTGTAGAAAAAAAAATCTTTCAAAAACATATAGAGATAGAAAATAAAGTACTTTTCTATATACACTAAGTAACTCAATATAAAAATAAAAATAAAATATACAAATTTTTTATAGAACTATGTTTTAAAATATTCTAAAACAATGTTATATACCATTTTCTTATTTAAAAAAATTAAGTCTCTTGGATAACAAAAATATTTTACTTGAAACTTAAGAAAAGAGATGAAAGAAGATCGGAGGCTGAACCTCTCAACATGGAGGCTACATATGGCCTTGATGTTGTTATTGACAATAATGGAGTAGTCTAAGGACTCGACATACTCCCGTGGGGGAGTGTGTCTGTGAAGGAGAACAGGTGAGAGACACACTTCCTGAAGGAAAGTGTGTGAAGGAGAACCTATGAGAAACACAGTGAGAAACACACTTCCCAAGGTCGGGAGTTTAGAGTTTGCCTATTGATAATGGCTCACCAAGTACAATTTATTTAAACTCGTTTCAATCATTTCCAAATCCCATTTTTTGCACATTTAGTTTTTTATATTGAAATGTTTTAATCGCGTAAGGAAGTACATTTATTTATTTATATGAATACAACAAATTTTGAAATGCTCCTTCATAGACGTTGAAATGCGGAATAGTCAAATTCAAATTCTTTTCCAAAGAGACTTCATTAACCACAAAAGAGAAAGGTTTCTTGGCATTTTAGGATGTAGACACAATGATAACTAATGCAGGACTGATGGATGGATATCTATCTCGCTCACGAAATGGAACAGGAAGGGATGCCAGGCAATATGGGGATGCTTATTAAGAGTTATGATTCAATTGGATAAACGGATGCTTTTATGGGATCTGGATTTGCTACGAGGTGCTTCAGGCGGATCTATCAGTTCAAGGTAAGCAACAAAGACCACTAAGTATGTCTATCAATTTGGAGGAAATGCTTCTCAATTATATATTATTGGGTCTAAAATTGGCTTGAAAACAGAAAGGGGTGCTTAGCAAAGTGATGGTGGGTACATTTACTATGCAAAGCATAATATATTTTTTTTTAATTGCGTCTAAGATGCTCATTCTACAATCCAGTAGGGGGAGATGTGTAACTTCTTCAATGTTCATCTTATAGCCGACATGTATCCTTTATAAAAAATAATAAAATATTATAAAAAATAACATATTTTCTTAAATGAGATTTAAAATATTTAGAACAACACATATATAACTACACAAATTAGACAATTAAAACCAAAAACATTGAATTACACACTTCCTGGACATTTCCACTCTAAAAAAATTCCTCAACATTTCCTCTTAAAAAAGGGGTTTGCACCTTGAAAGATTTGATGATCCCCTTTAAGATGAATCTATGCTGATTATATGTGATTTTTTTAAATATTAAGACAAAAACATTAAAAAACACTGAACAATCTAAATTATTATTACTTCATAATTTTTTTTTAAAATTATTAGGACAAAAACTTTTATTACTTTACAATGAAGTGAATATAAAGTAATATATGTAGATATGAAAAACTTAATTTGTAATACAATTTAAAAGAAATATTTATTATTAAAATCTGCCTTTTTAAAATAGTTTATAAATATGCATAGGAAATTGAATATATATCTCTATATAAACTATCAACCCAACAAAGATAATAGATCATGCATAGGAAATTTTGAAAAACAATTACTTTATTCATTGGTATTATTAGCCGATTTGGAATACAATAGGAGAACATTATCTATTACTGTCACCACTATTACTATCACCACTCATTCTGAATTCTTGAAGGCCATCCTACCCATCGTTTTACTCCTTCTCTTTTCAGAACCTTTTCTGTGAATAATGTTGATTTTGAGTCAAATAGGCATGAATCTGCTTCTTCTATTTCAATTCAGCTATCATTTTCTCAACATTAAAGAGCATACACTACTGACTTCTTACAGACTCTTTACACTATCGATTTTACAAGATCATATTAGAGAACATACACTACTGACTTCTTATAGACTCAAATATTTGTAGAGCTCTCAAATCGCAAAACCCCCCAATGCACCCGAATGCATAAATAAGAGCCTTAGAGTCTTATTTATAAAAAACTAGCTGGTGGCGAGTGACTCCAAAGCTAAATATATACAAAGAACTCAGAAAAATCAAAACAAATAGTTTAATTTATTTCATAGCAATATTCTACACTTTGGTTACAAAGTTGTGTATGTAATTTTAAAAATGATTAGACTTCGTTAGCTTATCACATGTACTACAACAGTTTAATCCTTGTTTGTTCTAAATAACAGATGGAATTAAGGTGCAAAGCGAAAGAAATGCAAACAAAATCGCCATCTCGTCCCCAAAATATAATATTACATAACTCTATCACTGACACTCACGTTTTTAAATAATTGAGGTTTTAACGCTTGACTATGACTGCTACAGATCTAGTAATTGGTCTTTTTCTTGTTTGCATAAATACTTCTACCTTGTTGCATTTTAATTAAATTCTTTTAAAATAATAGCTATGAACGTGACCTCGTCTAGTTCATGAGTTGATAAGATGTTATCTAACCAGAGCGATTTGCTTCAAATTTTCTTCTGATTTGGCTTCAAATTTTCTTCTAATTTTTGGTTTTTGTGTTTTTTAATTCTATAATTTCATAAGGAACTAGTCAAGTATCCTGTATAGTCTACAATTTTGCAAATAATTTCAGGCAGTCTGACTCGATCAATGCCGAGGACAGTTATTTTATGTTTGCATCGCAAAGGAATGGGTATTTTCAAAGTAATTGACAGTTTGAATCTACTTTTGCTTTGGGCACCAACTTGATCATCTAGATTTTTCCATCAAATTAAGAATAGAGAGCATTATGGTATGTTGTGGAGACATATATGATGCTAGGATTCACATAAAACTAGTCACAACCACATTTTTAAATGTAGTTGATATTGGCTGATATCAGTCACTTTTAAATGTGTTCATTGTTGATATAAACTCAATAATTAATAATTATGTTATATTATGCAATCTAGTTATATTTAAGTAGTAATAATGTAAATGATGATTAAGTGTTAATCATTTTACAAAGTAACCTTTGATTAATAATTTTACAAAGTTAACATTAGTACATTAAATACATTCTTTCATCTCAACTTTAAATGTAAGATTAATACATCTCAATTTTAAATATAATATTAACATGAGATGTAATATTAATATTAATACATTAAATTAAAACAATAAAACAATAGATTGATTATATATATATTTAAAATTAACTAAATTATAAATTTTATTAATATGTAATGTGAAATGATTATATATTTTATTTATTTATTTATTTACTAATTTATTTATTAATTTACTTTCTCACCATGTTCACTTAATCCATGTTTAAAAAATAATATGACAAATCATCATTACATAGTTATATTTAGTAAATTAAAAATAAAACATATAACAAATGAGAATGAAAATACTTTTTTCTCCGTAAAAGTTGAATGTGCATTTAAAAAAACTACTAAAATAACAAATTAGAATTTGAGTCTAGTATTCTGAATTCAAATGTGAATTGGGGCTGTTTATATGTACACTACGAAACATCTTCATTCTTTCTATCTTCGAATCGATGTGGGACATATAAATAGTGAAAACATATTCTCTCATTCACAAATTCACAACCGTGTGAAAACAAAGGATTCTATTAAATACGTCATTTAATATACAGCCTTGTTTGTTTGTCGATCCAGATTTCCATGGGGAAGAATAGATAGCGAAAAAAATAAAACAAAATATCTATGCTAATTAATATACAGATTGATTTTTTTTTAAATATCTTCTAAAATACAGTAAACTCAGCAATTGATTTCAGAAGCATTGCGGTAACGAGACTCTGCAGATTTATGCTAAGGTAGAGCTTGAGAGATCGATATCGACTGTATATGTACTGCAATGTAAGGCCGAACCCAGAATGAAGCATCGATGAAGCTTCGATCCAGAAAAGGCCGGGCTTCTTCATATGTTAATTCCCTCGTCCATGCAGACTGCATGGCCGTGACTGCACGGTTCCTGTGCATTCGTACAGACCATAGAATGCAGTCCTGTAATGAAAACTCTGTTAAATATGTGACGATGAGAAAAAGAAATTTGTAGCTACTATGAGAATTATATTCAGGGTTAATAAGAATTATAATATCTTGATCTTGTCTTAATTGTTTTTGGATTATTACTATGTTGCAGTTTTAGAATGGATGTTTTTACAAGTTACATATTGTGTTAATTGCTGTGTTGTAGTTTTATAAGGAACATCTAATGAAACTCTACCTATCTCTCCAGATATTGTGTTAATTGCTGTGTTGTAGTTTTATAAGGAACATCTAATGAAACTCTACCTATCTCTCCAGTTTTAGAATGGATGTTTCAGTGGAAACTCCATTCATAAGTATGGATTCTTTTCCAAACTACACATTGTGTTAATTGCTTTTGGATTATCATTTGCAGTCGTAGACCGAACCTCTAATGAAATTCCACCCATCTCTCTGTTGATGCCTCCGTTGTGCATGTCAAATGCTAAGTGCTGCAATGGGTCCAAGGCACACAACAGGGGATGAAAACCCAGCCAAAGGCTTCGAAAAACCCTACGTAAGGGCAGTCCTATCCTCAAGCTGTTTGGTGTAGTAATCACCCACGAATATTCGGCCTTCGCTGGCATTCTATGAGTTGGTGTTTTGATCGATTAGATCAGTTTCCTAAAACAAGTATATAGAAGACAATAAACAGTTCTCACTTGACCTATTTAGAATTAAAGGATCTAATTTAAGTTAGCCCTGATCTAAAGGAAAGCTGGATATTGTGCAGATTGACCTTGAAGAAGTGAGAAAGCAAGCAAATCACTGTTTCATAACATAAATGCTTCGGAAACTGTATTACTTGTTGTCTTAAACCAGACTCATATAATAAAAATTAAATGATAAAAGATTTAAGTGTTTTAAGCTTGTTACAAAATCAATCTGTAGTCACTTTATTAATTGAAAAATTAACCATGACTAATTATGCATCGAATCATTTGCAGAAATAATAAGTGAAAACATCTCAATTAAATAAACTTAATTGGACAATTTCAAAACATAAATCAATTAGACAGAGAAATCTTTATAACAAATTTATGCATTCAACTGATTTAGCAAATAGTTCACATGCAGACTAGATGACAATTTGAAATAAGAAACCAGAATTTCCCAAAGAAACTTGAGTAATGACAAAAGATGGATTAAAAATGACTTTACTGTATATAGAGTGCTTGTACAAAAATTACAATAGCTCTGATAGATAGAGTTTCTTCAGTTCGATCATCTGTTGATCTCCTAACTCCAAAATCCCCCCTCTTTAACTAAGAGAGTGATGTCTCTCTAAATACTATTTGTACAATAGAAAAGACTCTACAAAATCGGGGCTACAAAATTGGATCTAACTACCCATCCAAGAAATCCTGCCATTTTTCATACAATTCTAACAATTCATCTATGTTGGGAAATATGACAGATTATAAAGATAATTGAGCATTGCATGCATTGTTTTCCATGTCGTGCTTTGCCAGCTTATGCCAAATTCGCAGATACATTTGAATCTTAGTTTCCATAACGACCGGTTCTCTGACAAGGTGGTTGACATCTTCAATCTTGACCTGTTCCAGACTCCGAATTTTCTGAGCATATTCTTCACACCTGCCTTCGAGTTCTTCTAGTCTGCATTTTGGTTGTAAGGAATCCAAAATAGGATCCATGAGCGGCAAACCCAAGGCGTCCAGGATGTTATCAGCAACATACCACCTTCTGGTGCAAATATCTTTTGATTTGTTGATAATCTCCTCCGTTGACTCATCATGTCAAACCACGAATTGAGAGATGCCTTGACTTTCTTAATCTGGAAGGTACTGAGAAGGGGGATACTTTCCGGGACATTTTTTTATGTATAATTGCCATTCACTAATCTCTTCTTTAGCTTTGGAAGCCTGAATTCTTTTTTGCTTTTGATCTTCCAGAGTAGAAGACATCTTTGAGAAATTAATGAATTTATCTCTGATCTCATCTAAATCCATGTATAATTTCTCCAACAACTTATGATGTTCCTGGTTTACCCTCAGAGCTAGATCCTTAAACTCACATGAGGTGAACCTGAACATACCTGATGAAGCTACACTTACAGTTGCATCTTCAATTCGTTTTTTCCAACTGTGTTATTTTTTCGAGCTCTGCAGAATGTTGAACTTGTAATAAGTTAAGCTCAACAAGAAGGGTATTATTCTTTTGTTCCAAGCCTTGTACTTTGTCTACCCAATTTTTCTCAAGCTCAACCATATGAACAGAATGTTGTTCCTTCAATTTAGCTAACTCTTCCTTCAGACTTCTGATTTCTCCTTCTTTGAGATCAACTTCTTTGTCTAACCCCTGCACTGAGTCCCAATTAGAGCCAGCAAAGGCCCCTAAGGCTGTTGCTGTTTCCACTACTTCGATCCTTGGATTATTAGTTCTGGGAGCCCATATTATTTGATCTGTTTCAGGTGCTTCCACACCACCTTGGCCTTGACCCTTTTTTCTGCCCCTTTTGATCACTGCCTTGTCATCTTGTCTATAAAAATAATTCCCAAGGGGAACTACCTCTTCATCTATATACTCAGTTATCAACTGTGCAGGAGTAGGAGCGAGGATGACTATTGAAATCAAAGGGGGTGTGTGCGTGATAGCAGGAGTAGGAATTGGTACAGTCACCTAACTAGTGGCCGAAGGTGTAGTGACGATTTGAGAAGCTGATGTAAGTTTGTCTGGGAAGGAAAAGATACAAAGGTTTCAGATGATGGAACTTGTGGACTGACATTGGTTTTTGTAGGTGAAAAATGAGTATCTGCTTCAATGAGTGAAGATGGAAGGGAAACCTTGAGAGGTTCACTGATGATATTTGTCATGAACTCAATAGTAGAAGATTGCAGAGGGACAGTGGAAGATTGAATTTCTACAATAACAGATGGTGGGATTGAAAAAGGAATCGAAGGTTCTGATGATGAAGTGATGGTGTTGCTGAGGGAATTGAGCAAGTAAGGTAAAGAGAATGGGAATGTTCCTTCTATGGATACAGTGGAAGTTTGTTGAAAAAATGGTAACACAACAATAGATGAACTGATACCAAGGGCAGCATTGAATTCTAAGACTGATTGTTCAGGGAAAGATCGGTCCATGTTTATAGTGTTCAACAGTTCAGTAATAGTTTTATGATCTTTAGAAGCCTCTTCAACAACAAACACTAGAGGAAATGAAATTATTTCCTCATCACAGTCAATTATATCCATAGTGGAAATCTGTGATGAGGCAGGTGTAACCTTTCATCTTTTAGCTGGATTTGTCTTAGTTACAACCAATTCATCATCTTCTGGAGTTCCTGCATTATAAGCTTGATCATCTGGCACACTTGGTGGTTGAATTCTGTCTATAGCTTATGGGGATTCCAGCCATTGGGTATTCAACATCAAAGCCAAATGTGGCATTTGCTGCTTGGATTCACAAGCCATTTGCAACATTTGCTTAGCCTTTTCATTAGCCTTCTCTTGAGATGGTTCTCCTGCAATCATTTTACCTTTGTCTTCATGGGGATTTGTGTCCAAGGTAGGGGTGTTAGATTTTTGAGCTTCCTTCTCTTCTTGGTCCTTCCTTGTTTGTTCAATAAGGTTCAGTTGCATGGTTCTGTAACTTAGGATTCTGCTTTTAAGCTCCTGCTGATATTTCAGAATATCATGTGGTTCTTGTGAATCCTTTACTTTGGCTAAGACCTGAGAAAATGTATCTACCCCCCGATATATGGAATCATCTAGGATAGACTCATGAACATAATCTAGCTTCATATGAACTTGTTTTAGGTGAGCATCCAAAAGCTTCTTAGGGTCATGTTTACTTTTTGGGGCAGTGCCCAACCTTAGAGCAGCTATCTGATCACCCAGAACTGCAGCCCAGTTTGAAGTTGGAATGACCAATTGACCAAGGTTCAATGAAAACTTAGGCCATCCTTTCTTCTTGGGACCAACTAATTTCTTGTACATGCCATTAGTAACAGTCTGGAAAGAGACTTCTTGAATTACCATTATATCTGGGACAATTCTAGGCAGCAAATGGACTGTGTCACTTCCCCAGATCCTGATATATGAGAAATATTCACCTACATACCAGTCACCCATTGTATTGATGAAGGCTTTGGCATCTTCTGAAAATGCAGGTGGTTGTTGCTTGAAGATCTTGAAGTAGATAGTACGCATGAAACAATCACAAATTTCATATATTAAAGGAGAAAAATTCCCCTCCCATAGCGCCGAATGGTAAATATGTATAGGGGGGGTCCGAAGGAGTCCAATTCTAACCCAAGTTTGGGTACTGAAATTCAGAACAAAAGACATCCAAGACATATGCAGATAAGAAGAAATGTGGTTTCCTATGAGTTGGAGCCTTCTGGTATTCTTGAATAGCATTTTTCAATTTTGCTGATAAGATGGAGACCCATGGGAAGGATTCTCTTGTAATTAACATATGGTGTGCTATGGGTGCCCACTCTGCTTTAAAGTAGGAACAATTTGGTTGTCCATAGAGCCGGCAAAGCATGGCTGTAAGCAGGGAGTAGGGTTCTTTGAACCAAATGATAGGGTAGAGATGGTCTGCTTTGGGTACAAAGGCATTGGGTTTGAACATCCAGGTCTTAATCATCTCATGAAAATTGTACCGGGTTTTAGACGACTGTATGAACTCAGGGGAAAGGGTTTGTGCATGGGGTTTCAAAGAGAAGGCTCTGATGAACACTTCCGGGCAAAAAATCGTCAATTGACAACCTGTGCTATCATTGAAGGAACGGTCCTTAGTGCCAGCATTTTCAATTATCCATTTAACCACATCAGTATATGGAAGGACAGCAGGTCGGACAGTGATGGCGTGAATTTGGGAAGCCCTAATTCTTTCATAAACTGGTCTGTCTCTTTCGATGTGGGAAAGATCATCATTGTAAAAAATGGCGTATATTTTGGATCAGTCCATTTGATAGGTTTCAGTAACCTGTTCACTGGTGTCAGAGAGGAAACCAAAATTGGGGTCTTTGGTGAGGGGGTCTTTGTATGAGGTTTTGGATCTCGTAGTCCTTGACATCGTGTAAAACCTTGTAACCTCTGATAGATGTAGAAATTGAAGTAAGAAACGCAATCTAAAAATGGCAAAAAGCAGGTTATAACTGTGGTAACAACAGTGAACTTACTCGAAACAGCAAACCACTGATGATGGCACCTGGCACGAAATTGGCAGTAAAATTCAACAGTAAAAATGTAAAACTGAAATAAAATAAACCCTATTAAATAGATTTGGCAAAATAAGGACAACCCTAAGATTAATAACCAATGGACAACTAAGATTAGATGTCGCAAATGCGGGGTCTGGTTCAACTTTATTTTGAAAAAGTTTTTTTTAACAACCCTGAAAGTACGGATTTGTGGGTTGCGAGTTCTTGCCAAAGATTAAAAAGTGAAAATAGATTCCCGAAAGCCGAAATCCGACTGAGCGGGTTGTGGGTTTCGGGTTTATTAAACTGAGAAACAAGAAAACCATCCCGAAAGCCGCATCCCGATGCGGGTTGCGGGTTTCGGGATCACACGCCAATATTAACGAAAAAACAACATCCCGAAAGCCGAAAGCTGCAATTGCAGGTTTTTGGGTTTCGGAAAAAATTATTCCGCAACTTATATACAAAGAGATCCCGCAACTCGCAACTGTCGGGTTGCGGGTTTCGGGATTACTAAAACCAAAAATGAAAAATAACAATCCCACAACCCGCAACTATCGGGTTGCGGGTTTCGGGTCTTCCATATGTCGGGTTTCGGGATGGTGAAAACGTTCAAGAAAATACTTGACAATTTAGTTTTCTTTTGAGAAAAAAAAACGCTCGAAAAAAATAATTCAAAGCAATGCAATCAAACAAACCGAAATCATGGGCCAAGGATTCAAGTGATACAAACCAAAAAACCTACAATTTACAAGCTAACTCACCCAAATACCTTTGTGTTTATTTTGTCATGGGGTTCCCTTGCTTAACTAAAGCATTGGATTTGTTGTACCTACAACAAATGGTGACTGGCTGGGAAGAACCAGTTATCTCTGCAATGAAAACCAACTTAGAGGAAACATTAAAACATGTTAGCCATATCATTTTGCTTTATCCTGAATTTTCAGAAATGATCTCAAGGAATACAACTAACGAGCTTGGACTAAAAAAATTGATAAATGCCCAATTCTGATCATTTTAAAAATAATGCACATATGATAAGGGGTTCGAAGAGGCAATTGAGATCTTTTACCTGTATGTAATCATGGGAAGTTGCTTGTGTTGAACCTGGGCACATACTTGAAAATGCTTCCGGATATCCCAATTACACATCACCTTGACTGATTGAGACATTATTTACATGCATCATTTTTTTTTTTTAAATAAAAGATAGAAATGACTATGGATATACGACCATTGCCCTGACTTGGTGATCAGATGTTAGCAATGCCACTCACAAGCTGAATTCAAAAACTGATCAAGCCAGCTCGATGACGAGACTCCTTGTCTTTCAGTTGAAGTGCTAAAAGCAACTATCATGGCTTGGTAACCATGTTTTGATAGTGTCAGTCCAAATTCAGCCCATGATCATGGCAGGGCTGGCTTGTAATAAGACCCCCCTGTTCTTATATGCACAGGCATCCTTTTTATAAAAGAAAGACATGAAATAAACCAAATTTTATTAAGTTGAAAATTACAAGGCACTACCATGGCTTGGTAACCATATATCGGTAGTGTTACTCACCAGTGCTTCACTGATCATGAATGGACCGACCTGTGATAGGATCTTCCAACTTTCAGTAAAACTGAAAGTCATCTTCCAAGTGTGGTAGCTTGATGTGAAGATGTCATTCTGCTTGGCACTTATGAACCTAATGAGCAGGCTTTGATGGCAAGACCTCTCACCTTGTAATTTACTTTATTAAAAGATTTATTTTTTAATGGTGATGGTAAAGGGATCCAGAGCAGAACAAGCTGGCGAGGTTATTAAGATATGCAACTGGAACCATGAAACATGAGACAATGGAAACTCTGTTGTCCTTCAAACTCCGATTAAACAAATAATACATGTGTGAGATAATGACCATTATGGATAAATATCAATTTAAAATCCTGCAATCATTAACTGTATATCCTATGTTGAACCTTCTTTAAGTGCAGGACAAAATCATGACTAGCATACAGTTTTAAAACAAGAGTTGGAATCATTAACAAGAAAGAAACTGAATAATAAATCATGCTATATGTGTGGAGTTTTAAAAAATAATCAAACAAAAACAAACAAACCCAAAAGAAGAGAAAACAAAGTGAATCTATGTACAAAGATATCAACATGATCATACAAAATATTTTTTGAGGAGTGATACATTCACTGGATAGGTGTCCTCAACTCCTTCCAATGTCTGCAATCGGACAGTGCTAGGACCCATTTTTTCAGCAATAATGAAAGGTCCCAACCAAAGACGTTGAAACTTAGTATATTGATTCTTATCTTTGTGTTGTTTATCCCATCTCAGAACCAAGTCCCCTACAGAAAATTCCCTATCGGATGATGACTTCTCATCAAACCATCTTTTCACCATCTGTTGATGATGATACAACTTGTTTTTAGTTGTTTCCCTGTCTTCTTCCAGTTTTAACAAAGTGTCAATTCTTTGCTGGAGGGGAGAAGAATCATCTTCTTGAACAGACTGGGCTAATTGTAGTGAAGGGATGGTAAGATTGGTAGGAAGAATGGCTTCTTTGCCATACACTAAACAGTAAGGATAATTTCCAATTGCAGCTTTTGGGGTGATTCGATCTGCCCAAAGAGCATTGTTCAACTGAGTATGCCAATCTCTGTGATGAGAGGCTACGGTCTTCTTAAGAATGTTTATCAGATTTTTGTTTGAAGGCTTGGCCAATCCATTACCCTGTGGATAGTAATTGGCAGAAAATTTGAGCTTGATCCCCTTTTCAAGGGCATATTCAGTCAAATCAATTGAATAAAAGTAGGATGCATTATCAAACACAAGATACTCTGGAGTTCCAAAATGTGTGATTATTTGACTGTCTAGAAAGGAGATCACTTGACTAGCATTGCATTGTTTAAGAGGGACTGCCTCCACCCATCTAGTGAAATAGTCAGTTGTTGTGAGGATGTATTTGTGTTGGAGGGATGAGACAGGGTTTATGGGACCAACAAAGTCCAATCCCCGTTGCTGAAATGGGAATTGAATAGTGACTGGTTGCAAAGGGAAAGCAGTTTTTTTAGGCTTCCCTACACATTTTTGACATGGTTCACACCTCCTTACATATGCATAGGCATCCTTAAACAATGTAGGCCAATAATAGCCAGCTCTTAGAATTTTGTGGGCTGTTGTTTCTCCTGAGAAATGGCCTCCAGCAGGTCCTGTATGAAATTGAAACAAGATATCATCAGTTTCACATTTTTCCAAACATCTAAGAAAAACCCCATCATAGTTTTTTCTAAAAAGAATTTCATTTATGAATTGGTAAGGGGCAGCCTTTAATCTTAAAGCTCTGCGTTTCTTGAAATCTAAAGTTTCAGGAGCAAACCCATTATTCAGAAAAAACTTGATATGGTCATACCATTCTGATGTCAGAGTATCAATGGTATTAATAGAACCTGTGGGAAGACTTTCCTCTTGCTCCCATTCAGTTTGTTGTTGCAATGGATCGTTGGACTGAGCAGTAAGGAGACAAAGGCCTTGTCCTTTGACAATTTTGGCTGGTTTTATTTCTAAGTCATATTCCTGTAAAACAGTCATCCAATGTGCCCTTCTTTCGCTGAGTTCTTTTTAAATCAACACATTTCTGATTATAGAGTATGGGATAATGACTTTCGTTTTTTATTTAGCAAAAAGGGCCTATAATGTTTAACTGACTTGTATACTGCATAGGTCTGTTTGTCACTCTAGGGGTAATTAAGCTCTGCACCTTTGAATGTTGAACTCATGAAAGAGATAGGAATTTCAACATCATCGTCCTGTTTCTGAGTTAGAACAGCTGCATAAGAAAAGTCAGTAGCAAAAGTATAAAGAATAAAATCCTTAGTAAAATTCGGGGACATGAGAGCAGGGGCTTCAGTGATAACCTTTAGGATTTCAATAAATGCATCCTTTTGTTCTTGAGACCAAGTAAACTGTACATCTTTTTTAACTAATTGTTGTAAGGGTCTAACTATCTATGCAAAGTTAGGGACAAACCTGCACACGAAATTAATTTTTCCCAAGAATGACTGCATTGCTTTGCGTGATCCTGGCAAGCCAATCTTCGAGATAGCATCTGTACGTTTGGGATCGATTATCATGCCTTCTTTCAAAACAATGAAGCCGAAAAGCTTCCCTTCTGTGACTGCTGTTAACACCTAAAAAGTGCTCACTATCTCATTCCCTTATTCGCATGACCCATTTGTCCACTTTTCCACCATATGAGCCTCTAAAGCCAACAAAAGGTCACCAAAAGACCTTAATACACCCCTTTTCCCACTCAAAATTATTATTTTTCCTAAAAAAGCATAAAAAACCCTCAAAAAAGGTCGAAAATTCCCAAAAATTAAAAAGGGAATAAAAATATTAATTTTATTCAAAAAAAGAAAAAGGAGGGAAAAGTACCTAAACCATGTTGGTCAATACCATTTGGTTTCCACAAAACCATAATGGTATTCCCCACCACCAAAACCTATAAAAAGGTGGTAGGGGCTCCTCATTTCGGATCCATCCATCTTCCTATCCTCATGCTGCCAAAATCTTCCTTGAGCTTTTGGCCATTGTAGCAACCTCGGAGAAAGGACCCTTTGGAGTTTGGAGCTGCTCACCCTTGGAGCTTCTCAACTATCTTCATCACTTGGAGGTATTGTTATTGCAAGCACTTGCTTGCCCCCATTTTCAATACAAAATTATTTTTTATATTTCTTGTTCTTGTTTTTTAATTCGAAAATGCACATGCCAGTTTAGTTTAGATTTAGATTTACTTTATTGTTTTTGCTTAATATTGAAACTGTTGCTACTAGTTAGCATGTGCCCATAGCACTAAGCTTGATTGCAAAACCAAGCCAACAGTTTTTGGCGACTCCGCTGCTTTCGAATTTTTAGATCTCACTTTTGCTTTAGATCTTAGTTTTTGATAGTATTAGTTAGTTTAATTCATAGATCTGCCACCCTAGACAGCAGATCCATTGCTGTTCTAGATCTTGGCCCATTTTATTGCCATTAACAACCCGAAATTCTCAATTTTTGGGTTCGTTTTTCGGTGTCGACGTACGACTTTCGCCTCGCGGCTTTTTGCCTGACAGTCGCGCGGCTCATCGCGACTGTGCGGCTCTTTTATGGGCGGTTCCCCGCGGCTTCGCGGCCTATTTGCGCGCTGCACATCGCGGCTTCACGGACATTTTCTGCGCTGCACATCGCGACTGTGTGCCGAAATCCCGCGCGGTCCATCGCGGCTTCGCGACTGAAACCCGCGCTGCCTATCGCGACTATGCGACAGAAACCTGCGCGGTCCATCGCGGCTGTTCTGTTAAAACCCACGATGCCAATTTTTTCCATTCGGCCAATCCGTTAAAAATTCATTTTTTACTGTATTTTCTGCCCACTTAGCTATTTTACAGTATCAAAAAATTCCTGCATTATGACAGCCATTTAATATTTTTACTATTTAGAATGCACATTGAAAAAGTATTTTTAAAAATTTTCAGAAATTGAAAGAAGGATTTATTTTTCATTTTATCTAGATTAAAAAAATTTGCTGTTTACTTCTTTAATATTTTGCCCATAGCAATTTTTTAAAAAGAAATCCATTTATTTCTTAAAGATGTTATATTATTTGCTTTCCTATTTCAAAAGATCCTTTGTTTTTTGAATAGTCTTTGCAAAGCATTTAATTTCCATTTATTGAAAAAGTCATATTATTTGCTTTTCTATTTCGAAAGATCCTTTGTTTTTTGAATACTTAGCATTTACTTTTTCAAGTTCAGTTTAAACTATCACACGTGCACCCACTCAAACACATAATTTAAACTGAGCCTTAAAACTTACCCTAACTTCAACCCACTTTTAACCCCACTTGGGGAACATTAAAAGAACTTTGTAGCTAGGTAGTATTGAGGGGATAGGTGTTCCAATAACACCCCTCAGTTATTACATTTGAGACATGGTTGTTGTCCATTAGGGAACCAAAATCTCCTAGTATTTATTGGCACGGTCATAACCAGTTTATCGGAAGGCCTCTCCCGTAGGAGGGTTGAAGTCGCGAGGATGGTTCCGGAAGCCTGAGTGGAATACCGAAATCCATTCAATAACCAAAGGGCTACCATTCGCAGTTCTCGGGATATCCCTGTATGGGGGTATTGCGGTAAAAGGACCAAACGGCAGATTTACCTTTTCTGGACGTGTCATGAACGGAGTATCCTAGTTGCCATTCTTTAGGATTGATTACCCGGTATCCCTCCGGGTAGGGGGATATATAGTCGTTGACTCAACACTCAATATTGTCTGACTTGGATTTCATCACCTTGCATAGAATATCGTTTGTTGATTCACAATACTTTTAGTTAGGTGTTTGCATGATACAATCCACCTTTGGTCTAGTAGCACCTATTTTTTCTAGAAGTTGTTTGCATGTTGGTATTCTGACCATTTTTTGCATCCCTCCACTTATTATAGCACAACTGCTATAATAAGTGCCTTTTTTGAGGTTGATTCTTTTTTGGCCTGAGAGCCTTTATTTTCACTCCCCTTCTTGCACCCTTGGTTGCATTAGGGTTTTGAGTTTTTTATACATTACCACCTTACATTGAACAATTTTTTACACATAAACTTATTTCTCACCATTGAGAATTTTAGATGCTCTCGTCGTCTTCAGGGCGAACTCCCAGAGTTCAGTCTACTTGGCTCTCCACGTCACCGACGTAGAGCCTTATCCCTTGACTCGACACATCGTCGGTTAAACAGACGGTCATCCGATTCTAACACGCCTCACTTCACATCTGATTCTAAGGCAGAATCCGAAAACCCTACTGCGTTATTCCCAACCAACCTTATGACTGGAACACCATTCGACCCACTGTTTACCAGCACCATAGGAGATACATCCACAGACCCTTCTACTGCGGTGCCATCCATGGCAACCACCACCCCCCTAGGTATGCCTAATATGGCGGACACTCCTCCTTTAGGAATGCCCAACACAGGGCCACCTCCTATTATAGGAATTCCCAACACAGGGCCACCACCTGTTATGGGTATGCCTAACATAGGGGTCACACCCCCTCTGATTACCACAACCCAGATTCCAGGAATCACCACTACTATTCCTAACCCTGGTGTAACCCATGTTGCACTTGGAAACGCTGGCCCTTACCAGACCACAGCTATTGGAGGACATATACCTTCAATACCTAGCATACCTTTAGGCACTAATGGACCCCCACATCATACCACCATGACTAATCATGTCCCAGTCACTATGCCATGCTAGCTTACCATACATGGCGAGTCTAAACTTACCAGACTTAGCCAGGTTAACCAATGATCCTATCCAACACGACCTTGCGTGGCCTCACATGCCCACCAAACTCCCCTCCGACATCCCTAAGTTCGAGGGCAAGGCAGGTGAGGACCCCCAGAACCATATTATGTCCTTCCATCTATGCTGTTCCTCCAACTCCATAGTGGATGACTTTGTCCGCCTCTGTCTGTTACAGAGCACCTTCACTGGCTCTGCAGCTAAGTGGTATATCAAGCAGCCCCATGGCACCCATGCCACGTTTACCTCCCTCACCTCGACCTTCCTGCAGTTCTTCCACTTACCTGTCCGCTATGATGCAGGAGTCAAGATCCTACTGTCTTGCAGACAGAACACGGCCACCCACATCACTGAACACATTCATGAGTGGCGTCGACGCCGAAGCCTCTGCAAAATCAAGTTAGACGACCGTATCTTCTTAGATTGGTTTCTCAAATCCCTCCTCCCTCTCATCGCCAAGGATGTGGCATCCGAACGACCCTAGTCTGAAGAAGAGGCCATCCTCAAATCCCAACAGTTTGACCTCATTTATGCCCAATCGGGTTATTTGTATACCATTATACCAGACGCTCCTCGGGGCGAGTCATCCCAACACGATGCGCCAGGGGCATCCCATGCCGCTGATGGCATCATTGGTCGTATGGCCTCGCATCCCCAACCCTTTTCCATTGCACATCCTAGCCATGGTCCCGAACTTTCGCGGGCTACATCTCAATCTGGAGCAACCAGTTCATATGCTCCCATGGCACATCACCTCCATACCCATGGACCTTCGTGTCCACCTCAGTGCCTTAGTCATGCACCACCTGCATACGCCCCCCCAGCTTCACCTCAAACAATGTATTATCCACAGCAAGCTGTGACAGCTAACCCAACACCTCCAATAGCTCAGGGTTACCAACAACCCCAGTAGGCAACTGGTCCACCTCCAGCCCCACCGGATTATTATCCACCACAACCTGCTCCTGCACCTGCGGCGAACCAAAATCCTCCCACTACTCAAGGGCAAGTGTACACACAGCACAACCAGCCCCAACACCAAAACAACCAGCGCAACCAAGGTGCGCAACAGAATCGTGGAAGAGAACATAACCGCGGTAATAACCAACAACATCAGCAAGGCCCTCCACCTCCCAATCCTCCACAAAATAACAATGCTGCTCCTCCCAACCGCAATCTGGATCGTAATCCCAAGCAGCCTAAAAATAATAACCTCAGAACAAACCACCCTTGTTCTATCTGCGAGGTCTATGGTCATTACACACATTCTTGACCACATTTGGAGCGAGCTCGGCAACTCTGGACCGACGATGCCCATCGTCAAGGGCAAGCGGCTCCTCAACCGCCACCCAACCCTCCACCACCTCAACATCAACCTTTGGTGCTGCAAAACCCCTTTCCAAACCAAGGTGTAGTGAACACTCAGCCGTTAGCTCCTCCCCAGGGCAACGTGCCACCACAACATATCACTTATGCAGCCCCTGATCAACCCATGTTTGATTCAAGTACTCACCACTTGTTGATGATGTCAACCGTCGACGCCAACCTCCAAACCCGTCGGAACCAATATGGCTCCACCTCTGAAGCCCCTCCCACCGACAAGAACACTAACGTTCATCCGACATATCAGACATTACATATACCTCCGGCCCCACTCGATGGAGCTTCTAAAGCACCTCGCTTCCCACTTCGTCGCATCAACAGTAATCCCAATGCTCGTGCTGCGTCGAATTACAACATTGTAGATGACTTAGCCCAGTCTCCGGCAGCCATGTCTTCTTTAGAAGTCTTAAAAAATTGTCCTTCACAGCGCAAGACTTTACTCTCTGCCATTGGCGCTATTGACCCCAATGATTTACAACTGATGGCATTCGATTCAGACCAATCCGAACCTCGCTTGCCTTCCACTTTAGCATTCCAAGTTTCCGTTTCCGTTTGGAATCTTGTCATCCATCGGTGCATTATCGATGAAGGGACCTCTACATGCGTCATGTCTACATTCGTTTGGCAGAAGTTGGGATCCCCTACTCTCCAGCAGTCCACCACTGTGTTGCGAGCCTACGACGTCCGTTCGGCTCAACCCCAAGGTCTCTTAGCTAATGTCCCCGTCTAGCTGGCGAGTAAAACCATGCTCATCGACATTGAGGTCATCAATGCCCAACTCGATTATAACCTCTTACTTGGCCGCAGCTACATGTATGCCATGCGGGCTGTTGCCTCCTCCGTTTTCCGTACTATGATGTCCCCCCATGAGGGACGCGTGGTTAAAGTCGACCAACTTACCTACTACGATCCCAAGGCCCCCGCCACACCTGAAAATGTTCTCCCCATGGTTGAACAACCTGTTTGTGGTGCAAATACCTCGTTCGTTTCCTCAGTAGGACCCGGACTTTACTCCGAGGCGCCGATGACTTCTACATTCCAATCTATTCCACCACCATCACCGGAGACCCACGTCGCTGACCTCTGTACTCTTTCACAGAATACACAAACACCCGGTAATCAACCACCCTTGTTCCCTAAACCACCATTGGTCCCTAGTCACATCGGTGTTACACCCATCCACACAATCCCCTTTCTATTCCCTCCCTCGGGCGTAGTAAGCGCTCCGGTTATGGCTACCCTCAGTCTCCTCGGGTTAACATTGGGATTACCCGTGTGGTATATTTCACCTCCCGTTCCCCCACCGACACCAAATGTCATCCTGCAACCGGTACAACTCATTGTTACTTCTACTCAACCACCTCCCGGTATCACTACTCCTTCGTCATCGACGAATCCCCCTCCACTCATCAGGCCCACTGGGGGTAGAGGCCCACAACCATACACTGCGGTACCCCCACCCAAGGTAGTTAAACCTCCCCCCGTATTCCGTGCTCCTCCAAAATGCTCGTTGTGTGATGAGTTAGGCCATCCAACCCATCAGTGCCCACAGTTACCTGCATTACAGGAACACATGCAAATGCTTGACGATGACCCCAACATCCCGGTTTTCAAAATCGACTCAAACCCCATGCCTCATGACAAATCACTACGTACCAACCACCCCTGTGCGATATGCGGTATTTACGGCCACTACTCACATCACGGTCCTGACATCCCAGATTACAGAACAGCTCTCTACGAGATGAATAATTTGGACCTTGATACAGCACCTCCCACAATTGAGGAGATCTTCCCTCCCGTATCATCCTCATCCGAAGAGATTAACACCATTTATATGATCTCTTCGACTACCCAAATCTCGTCAACTGACTTAACCACTCACAGCTTCCGCAATGATGAAGAGATTCTTGAGACTCCTACTGCTCCTGATGCCTCTCAGAAATTTAACGTGGCCAATATTTCTCCCGTCATCCACATCGACATCTCTGACCCACATGGTGCCCTTCATACCATTACGTTAGGAGCCTCCCACAATGAGAAAGAAATTGGAGAATACAAAAAACTGTTCCAAGAATTCACTGATGTCTTGACTTGGTCAGATACCAAAATGCCTGGCCTTGACTCCGCCATTTATACAATCTCCACTGGATACCCTTCTGTCCGGTCGACCCCTTCCATTGATCCTGTTCACACACATGTTCCACTCTGCTACGTCGGTTTCGCTGATGGGGTAAGCCGTTGGTCCCCCAATCTGGCCTCCGCAGCCTAGGTAATATATTCCCCTTCACATGAGTTGATCCACATCGACGGAATGTGTTTAGGTGCCGCCACCAACAACCAGGATGAATATGATTCCGTGACCGGTCTCCTGGCCGCAGCTCTCCAAATGAGCATACGTCACCTTAACGTTTCCTTGGACTCACAACTCCTTGTTTCCCAACTCAACAATGATTACCAAGTACGCGATCCCTGTCTTTTCAGAAAATTCCTGCGCACTAAACAAATGGTTAGACAGTTTGAATCCATTTCATTTACACACGTCCCAAGGAACCTCAATAGTGTAGCGGACCATATGGCCAACAACATTCTAGACTGGCACACTAATCACATCATACCGAAACAAAATATGCATCCACGTGCATAACATGTGCCTCCATGGGCATATACCAAAAAACAAAATGTGCATCCACGTGCATAACATGTGCCTCTTTGCGTGCCACGTCGGTCGTCGCCCGTTTTCGATGATCCTTATATCGCCGGATTCAGTTTTCCGCGCTCGTGATGATGCTTGAGATCATTTCTCGCTCTCACACCCAGATTTTTCGGACATTTTTCCATGCCCCTCGTCCCCTCGGTTTGCGTGCCACATCGGCCGGCGTCCGTTTTTTATGAACCTTATATCGCCGGATTCAGTTTTCCGCGCTCGTGATGATGCTTGAGATCATTTCTCACTCTCACACCCATATTTTTCGAGCATTTTTCCATGCCCCCCCTCGTCCCCTCAGTTTGCATGCCACATCGGCCGACGTCCGTTTTTTATGAACCTTATATCGCCGGATTCAGTTTTCTGCGCTCGTGATGATGCTTGAGATCATTTCTCGCTCTCACGCCCAGATTTTTTGGGCATTTTTCCATGCCCCCATCGTCACCTCGATTTGCATGCCTCATCGACCATCGTCCGTTGTTGACAATATTTATGTCACCGGATCCAGTATTCCGCACACATGATGATGCTTGAGACCTTTTCTCGCTCCCATCAATCCCTTTTTGTTCGGTATAGTTTTATCCCTTTTTCGGGCCGAGCAATCCCTTTTACGAAAAAGGCACTTAGGGAGTTTCTGTTAAGCTCTTTTCTGACTCCTAAAACAATGAAAAGATCGTCGAGCAATCATGCTTCCTTTCATGCTCGCTAAACGTATCTAAAAGGGTGTCTACCTGGTATAAGTTTACCCATTTTCCGGACCTTGTAGACTAATTACGAAAAAGGAATACTCTAGTCACATCGGCTAGAAGAGTTCTCCATTTGCATCATTTTATGCTTTTTCGGGCCTTGGAGACTAACTTACAAAAAAGAACACCAATGGAGTCCACTTACCGCTTTCAGACTCTCTAAACATGAAAGCGACCATGAGCAATCACCATCCTGGGCTCGTAAAACCAACATGACAGTAGTCATAACCACTGCAGAGTCTTCTTATAGTTTTCAGACTCCTTAAAAATGAAAGCACCAACGAGCACGAACAGTCCTGGGCTCACAAATCCACAGGACAGTACCATTTCAGAGCACACTTTTATCCCTTCTTGGAGCTCATTAAAACTACGAAGAAGGACCCAATGGTGCTTCTCGGTGCCACAACAGATCACGTCTACTCATAGGGCAGCTTCCCCATTTTGGTCGCCTTTGTTCAGAGTATTCTACAGTATGTCACCCTGAGAATCCCTTGACAGCACCCATCAGCTTGACCCTCCCAGAGTCAAACATACCCTTCAGTCCTTCAAAGCACTGATACCCACACCTACAAGTCAGTTCCTTACGCTGCCAGGTCAACCATGCCATCATGCTCTAAACAAAGGAAGTTTGAGTCTTCCCATTATGACCCCAGTTACTTCCCATCCCCACAAGTATGTCAGTCCTACCATCAGTACTACCACACTTCAGTTCTACACCTCGTGCTCCTATCAAGGAAACATCATTGCCTTGTTAGTTGCTGGTCTCCCTCTGTCGACGACAACCAAATGTATTCCAGAGGATAGACCTAGAGGTCCCTGTGTCTTGGACTCATCACCATTTATGATGAGTGCCTACGAATCATTTCGAGAAGAGTCCTCAGTGCCTCTCCAAATGGTTGTTTCTCACATGCTCGACTTCAACACCTTGATCGCATCGTTGAGACTCGCATAGGGCATTGGTTCGTTCAGTTATTAGTCGAAGACCCCAGATACCATCTGACTCCTCCACATTTGAGAGTCTACCTATGGATACAACCAGTTACACTTTTCCTACAGATATCCGGGTTGCGCATGGAGACAGTATTCAGATGTACCCTAGTTTTTATACTCCCTCGAGTATATAGTTACATGTACATGTACATCCCAGAGATGGCTCACAGTCATTGAGTCCCTACAGATGTTGGACACCTTCAGTTTCAGCAGTTCATCAATTATTCCAGTGTATCAGTTATTGAGATCAGTCATGATATGATCATGAGTACATCCCAAAATGATGTCCCCTCTAGGACCATTATGATGTACCAACAGATTTTTTATGTATTTTCTCAGGTTCCCCTTCTTGGGACTAATTGTTTATATATGTCTTGATACGAGCATGGGTATGCCTGCCTCGTCCATTATTAGGATTATTCCTCATTCATATTGAGGCCATGTAATATTCTTTATTTTTTGCAGCTTCCAAGGGCCGTGGATCCAGTCTCCAATCGATCTCTTCTCCTCCCCAAAACCCCATAAAAAAAGGCAAAAGAACTATGATGTCTATCAGCCATACGATGAGCTCCTGCCCTCACACATCAGGGGGCAATCTGTTAACACCTAAAAAGTGCTCACTAGCTCATTCCCTTATTCACATGACCCATTTGTCCACTTTTCCATCATCTGAGCCTCTAAAGCCAACAAAAGGTCACCAAAAGACCTTAAGACACCCATTTTCCCACTCAAAATGATTATTTTTCCTAAAAAGGCATAAAAAACCCTCAAAAAGGGTCCAAAATTCCCAAAAATTAAAAAGGGAATAAAAATATTAATTTTATTCAAAAAAGGAAAATGGAGGGAAAAGTACCTAAACCATGTTGGTCAATACCATTTGGTTTCCACAAAACCATAATGGTATTCCCCACCACCAAAACCTATAAAAAGGTGGTAGGGGCTCCTCATTTCGGATCCATCCATCTTCCTATCCTCATGCTGCCAAAATCTCCCTTGAGCTTTTGGCCATTGTAGCAACCTTGGAGAAAGGACCCTTTGGAGTTTGGAGCTGCTCACCCTTGGAGCTTCTCAACTATCTTCATCACTTGGAGGTATTGTTATTGCAAGCACTTGCTTGCCCCCATTTTCAATACAAAATTATTTTTTATATTTCTTGGTCTTGTTTTTTAATTCAAAAATGCACATGCTAGTTTAGTTTAGATTTAGATTTACTTTATTGTTTTTGCTTAATATTGAAACTGTTTCTACTAGTTAGCAGGTGCCCATAGCACTGAGCTTGGTTGCAAAACCAAGCCAACAACTGCGAAGATAGACTTCTTTGGATTGAGAGAAATCCCGTACTTCCTGCAACGTTCAAATACCTGTTTTAGGGAAAGAACATGTTCCTGTCGCTTCTTAGAATACATTGTGATATCATCTAAGTAAATTACAACAGAATTGTGGGTTAATCCTCGGAAAGCTATATCCATAGCTCTCTGAAAAGTAGCTCCTGCGTTGATCAATCCAAAAGGCATGCGTCTATAAGCAAATGTACCCCAAGGAGTTCGGAAAGCTGTTTTCAATTGGTCATCTGGAGCACCCATACCTTGGTTGTATCCAGAGAAGCTGTCGAGTAAAGAGAACATTTATGAACCGGCCACCTTCTGTAGAATTTGCTCCATCGAGGGAACAGGGTAATTATCTTTTTGGGAGGCCCGATTTAGGTTTTTGAAATCGACACAGAGTCTGATTTCGCTAGTTTTCTTACGAACAGGCACTAGATTTGCAATCCATTGGGTATGCCTAACTGGGAATATAATCCGTGCTGTTAGAATTTTTTCGAGTTCCTTTTTTACAGAGGGTTCCAGACTAGGATGCATTTTTCGCAATTTTTGTTGAAACGGCTTTACCTCTGGTTTCATTGGTATGTTATGATACATAATGTTGGTGTCATATGTTTTCAGCTCATCATAGGTCCAGGCAAAGACGTCTTTATACTCTTTATAGAGTTTAATGATGGC
The DNA here is from genome assembly GCA_027924585.1 of Larix kaempferi. Classification (NCBI taxonomy): domain Eukaryota; kingdom Viridiplantae; phylum Streptophyta; class Pinopsida; order Pinales; family Pinaceae; genus Larix; species Larix kaempferi. Next base: position 7,430,215 of record BSBM01000927.1, read on the forward strand.
TCTGCGCTCTTCGGGAGTGCAATCAACTCCAAGGTTGATAAAACGAGGTTATTGAGCTGAACCTAAATTAATCCGCTCATGGTTCAATGAAGATCTATGGGTTTTGCCATTGGTATGATGTCTGAACCTATCTTGCAAATCATAGAATTTTTCAAGACTGGTTACAGACTATGGGATGATATTTGAGGGATCTAAAAGTGATTTATCATGTTCATCCTCATCTATGGCCATATCCTGAAAAGTGTCTTGGGCTGTCAAAAAATCAATTATTTGTTGATCATCGTCAAATACCTTCCAGTTTGTGACATTGTCTAGTATTGATGGCCTATACATTAGCTCAATTGAAAAAGTTTTGGGAGACAAACCCTCTGGCGGAATTAACCTAGACATTGTACTTGCCAACAAGTCAGCATCAAAATTTTGAGACCTAGGGACTGAATTGATATTGAAAGCAGAGAAAGAATTGGTGAGATCTCTTACCATTTTCTGATAATTCATCAATCGAGGAGATACATAATGTATTTTATTTCTCACCTGTTTCGCAATGATCTCTAAATCACCAAAGCAATGTATAATTGATGCTTTCATGTCAATTGATTTTTTAAGCCCCTGAATCAGAGCTTCATATTCAGCTACGTTGTTGGTGCAATCAAATTCCAAACTGCATGCAATCATGGTTTTTGTTCCTTTTGGGTCTATGAGGACACAGCTTGCACCAGCTCCATCTTTGGATTTAGAACCATCAAAAAATAAAGTCCAAGCAATAGGATCTATTCTAAAATTAGTATTTACACTAAATACATTATGTACAATATCTCCAGCGAAAGGGATAGAGGTAAGATGAGTTACCTGAGATTCATTCAAATCGTTTTCTTGTAGTGATATGTCAGCTGGCAAGTCTCCAAAGAAAGTGTCAAAAGTAAAATGCTCAATTTGCGAGTTGAGGAATCCTACAGGCTCACTAGAGTCATTTAAATCTATGACGTTTTGCTTCATAAAAGGTTCCCTGCTGATTTTGATCTTATTAGGCCGTCCATTATAGGGTAACCATAAGTGTGACCAATCAGTATCAAAATATCCTTTTAATTTATCTGACCAATCTCTACTAAGCCACATGCCATAAGCTTCTAGGATGTCAGCTATAACAATATCAATTGTCTGATGAATTCTGGGATCTGCAGCTAATGTGAGTAAAACATTTCTAAGCCTTCCTACCACTCCGACTTTTGATCTATCTAGTTGTACTATTTGAGTGGGGCGAGGTTCCCATGTAGCATTCAATTTTCTACATACTGACAAGGGCATTACATTCGATGATGATCCTGAGTCAATCATGTAGTTATGGACATTCCTGTTGAATATCTCAAAAGTGAGCAGAAAAGGGGGAGTTCTCCTACCATAAGTTTTTTTATCATCATATTTGGTAAATGAGTCAAGGTTATTGTTTTGTGATTCTCTGGATTGCTTGACTACCATACTTTTAGGCAATGTGTCTCTCATGGCAGGAATTTTTAATAACTCAAACAATGAGATATTTTCCTTAACTCTTTTGAGATCTTCAACCAAACTGTACTCAATTTATGGGATAACTGTGTCCTTTTGGGGAACAGTTTTACCTTTGTTTGGAGCAGGTGGAGAAGAAGAAGGTTCTTGAATGAGTTGAGCCTTTGATCTTGTGTTATAAGGATGTTGTACATTAAACACAGTTTCAGGTTCTTCTTCTTCTTCACACATGAGAAGTTCTGAGAAATAACTTACAGTATTGAGTTGTGAATCTTGTTCTGTTTCTTGTTCTTCTTCTTCTGGCGCTTGTGAATCCAAATTAGATTGATCATGTGAAGATTTGGGGGCATTTTGGGATTCAGCTGCTAGAGCTTTAAAAATGGAATACAGTTCCTCATTTGTAAGATTTTCGGTTGGATTTGGGGGTGGTGGATTTTGAGGAGTTTGATAAGGTCTCCTGAATGGTGGTCTTACAAATCCTTTGTTTTGATTTTGATTTTCGTTATTATTTTTCTTTAGATCCACCATTTCATTTGACATTTTTTGTAATAATTTCTTCATGTCAGTCATGTCAAATGAATCTTTGTTCTGAGTTGTGGGTTTAGGGATGTTATCATTTCTTCTTCTAGAAGTGGAAGGTTGTTCATCTACATTTTCAAAATTGTCTTTTAAACAAAACACATCTTTTTCCACTTGTATTGCTTCGGCAAATGCTTCAAACAAAGAAGTTTTTTGTGTTCTTTTAACCCAGATAGCAATAGGGCCAGGTAAACCTTTTTCATAAAAGGAAATCAACAACTCTTCAGCAGGAAGAAGATTAATAGGAATCCTATTCTTTAGATATGAGAATCTCTGGTTGAAATCTTTAACTCTCTCTTTCCCTCTGATCTTCATGGATGAGAGTTCTAGGACCAAATCTTGTGGTGTTTTATCATCTCCAAATTTTTGAATAAAGAGTTTCTCGAATTCATCCCAAGAGATGATAGATCTGGCTGGTAGGGAAAAATACCAAGTAGCTGCTTTTCCTTCGAAAGTGTAAGGAAAAAGTATGCAGACTACATCTTCATGAACGACATTCCTAAGTCTAATTGCCTGCATGAATGTTTTGATATGGTCAAGTGCAGGAGATTTGTCATTAGGATTAAATTTAGGAAGCCATTTTTTAGGATTCTTTGGTAATCTATGTTGATCTCCAATCACCCAGACTGCATCTTGGTCTAACCAAGGTCTGTTTTGGCCTTCTCCAGCCATTGGATGTGTCTCCTCTTCTTCTTCTGATGAAGATCCTGCAGAATATTCACTATCTGAAGAGGATGAAGATGAAGGTGGAGAAGGTGGTGGTCCACTATTGGCAAATCTTGGATGATCTTGTGTTTCCTGAAATACTTGATCAAGGTTGTATTCAGGAGACTTTGGTTGATCAACCAATTCTTGATTTTCGTCTTGTTGATCTATTGTTTGTTAATGTTCAAAATCTTGATCGTTTTCCAGTTGGATAATTGGATCACTATTATGTGAAACTACACTTGGCTGAGTTTTTTGATTATTGGTTTGCAGGAAATTATCTAGATTAATGGTTGCTAAACCCTGTCTATGTTGCTCAGCACGTCTTTGTTCTGCTCTTCTAACGATGTCAGCTGATGATTTTAGTATCTGTTCAAGCGAGAGGGTTCCTCTAGTTGGTGATACAATGAGGATTTCCCTTCAGTTTTCTTGTCGTGTTGCAGGTGTAATAGGTATAGTAATCTGATGAGCAGGTGTTACAGGAACAACTATAGGTAGTGGTTTGGGGGATTGTTCAGATGTTGAAGCCCTTGATTGGCTTCTGGTTTGAACTGATGAAATATTTCTTGGAGGAGGATTTTTAGTATGTTGCTTAGGCATGTTATACTATGGCCCTCCTTCTAGCGCCATTTGTTGATGCCTCGGTTGTGCATGTCAAATGCTAAGTGCTGGAATGGGTCCAAGGCACACAACAGGGGATGAAAACCCAGCCAAAGGATTCGAAAAACCCTACGCAAGGGAAGTCCTATCCTCGAGCTGTTTGGTGTAGTAATCACCCACATATATTCGGCCTCCGCTGGCACTCTATGAGTTGGTGTTTTGATCGATTAGATTAGTTTCCTGATTAAGAAAAACAAGTATATAGAAGACAATAAACAGTTCTCACTTAACCTATTTAGAATTAAAGGATCTAATTTAAGTTAGTCCTAATCTAAAGGAAAGCTGGATATTGTGCAAATTGACCTTGAAGATGTGCGAAAGCAAGCAAATCACTGTTTCATAACATAAATGCTTCGGAAACTGTATTACTTGTTGTCTTAAACCAGACTCATATAATAAAAATTAAATGATAAAAGATTTAAGAGTTTTAAGCTTGTTACAAAATCAATCTGTAGTCATTTTATTAATTGAAAAATTAACCATGACTAATTATGCATCGAATCATTTGCAGAAATAATAAGTGAAAACATCTCAATTAAATAAACTTAATTGGACAATTTCAAAACATAAATCAATTAGACAGAGAAATATTCATAACAGATTTATGCATTCAACTGATTTAGCAAATAGTTCACATGCAGACTAGATGACAATTTGAAATAAGAAACCATAATTTCCCAAAGAAACTTGAGCAATGACAGAATATGGATTAAAAATGACTTTACTGTATATAGAGTGCTCGTACAAAAATTAAAATAGCTCTGATAGACAGAGTATCTTCAGTTAGATCTTCTGTTGATCTCCTAACTCAAAAATCCCCCCTCTTTAACTAAGAGAGCGATGTCTCTCTAAATACTATCTGTACAACAGGAAAGATTCTACAAAATCGGGGCTACAAAATTGGATCCAGCTACCGATCCAAGAAATCCTGCCATTTTTCATACAATTCTAACAATTCATCTATGTTGGGAAATATGACAAATTCTAAAGATAATTGAGCGTTGCATGCATTGTTTTCCATGTCGTGCTTTGCCAGCTTATGCCAAATTCGCAGATACATTTGAATCTTAGTTTCCATAATGATCGGTTCTCTGACGAGGTGGTTGACATCTTCAATCTTGACCTGTTCCAAACTCCGAATTTTTTGAGCATATTCTTCACACCTGCCTTTGAGTTCTTCTAGTATGCATTTTGGTGGTAAAGCATCCAAAATAGGATCCATGAGCGGCAAATCCAAGGCGTCCATGACATTATCAGCAGCATACCACCTTCTGGTGCAAATATCTTTTGATTTGTTGATAATCTCCTCCGCTGACTCATTCATGTCAAACCACGAATTGAGAGATGCCTTGATTTTCTTAATCTGGAAGGTACTGAGAAGGGGGATACTTTCTGGGACATTTTTTATGTACAGTTGCCATTCACTAATCTCTTCTTCAGCTTTGGAATCCTGAATTTTTTTTTGCTTTTGATCTTCCAGAGTAGAAGACATCTTTGAGAAATTAATGAAGTTATCTCTGATCTCATCTAAAGCCATGTATAATTTCTCCAGCAACTTATGATGTTCCTGGTTTACCCTCAGAGCTAGATCCTTAAACTCACATGAGGTGAACTTGAACATATTGGATGAAGCTGCACTTACAGTTGCATCTTCAATTCGTCTTTCCAACTGTGTTATTTTTTCGACGTTTGCAGAATGTTGAACTTGTAATAAGTTAAGCTCAACAAGAAGGGTATTATTCTTTTGTTCCAAGCCTTGTACTTTGTCTGCCCAATTTTTCTCAATCTCAGCCATATGAACAGAATGTTGTTCCTTCAATTTAGATAACTCTTCCTTCAGACTTCTGATTTCTCCTTCTTTGAGATCAACTTCTTTGTCTAACACTTGCACTGAGTCCCAATTAGCACTGGAAAAGGCCCCTAAGGCTGTTGTTGTTTCCATTGATTCAATCCTTGGATTATTAGTTCTGGGAGCCCATATTATTTGATCTATTTCAGGTGCTTCCACACCACCTTGGCCTTGACCCTTTTTTCTGCCCCGTTTGATCACTGCCTTGTCATCTTGTCTATAAAAATAATTCCCAAGGGGAACTACCTCTTCATCTATGTACTCAGTTATTGACTGTGCAAGACCAGGAGCGAGGCTGACTGTTGAAATCAAAGGGGGTGTCTACGTGATAGCAGGAGTAGGAATTGGTACAGTCACCTGAGTGGTGGCCAAAGGTGTAGTGACGATTTGAGAAGCTGATGTAAGTTTGTCTGGGGAAGGAAAAGATACAAAGGTTTCAGATGATGGAACTTGTGGACTGACATTGGTTTCTGTAGGTGAAAAATGAGTATCTGCTTCAATGAGTGAAGATGGAAGGGAAACCTTGAGAGGTTCACTGATGATAGTTGTCATGAACTCAATAGTAGAAAATTGCAGAGGGACAGTGGAAGACTGGATTTCTGCAATAACAGATGGTGGGATTGAAAAAGGAATCGAAGGTTCTGATGATGAAGTGATGGTGTTACTGAGGGAATTGAGCAAGTAAGCTAAAGAAAATGGGAATGTTCCTTCTGTGGATACAGTGGAAGTTTGTTGAACAAATGGTAACACAACAACAGATGAACTGACACCAGGGGCAGCATTGAATTCTAAGACTGATTGTTCAGGGAAAGATCGGTCCATGTTTATAGTGTTCAACAGTTCAGTAATAGTTTTATGATCTTTAGAAGCCTCTTCAACAATAGACACTGGAGGAGATGAAATTATTTCCTCATCACAGTCAATTATATCCACAGTGGAAATCTACGATGAGGCAGGTGTAACCTTTTGTCTTTTAGCTGGATTTGTCTTAGTTACAACCAATTCATCATCTTCTGGAGTTCCTGCATTATAAGCTTGATCATCTGGCACACTTGGTGGTTGAATTCAGTCTATAGCTTGTGGGGGTTCCAGCCATTGGGTATTCAACATGAAAGTCAAATGTGGCATTTGCTCTTGGATTCACGAGCCATTTGCAACATTTGCTTAGCCTTTTCATTAGCCTTCTCTTGAGATGGTTCTCCTGCAATCATTTTACCTTTGTTTTCATGGGGATTTGTGTCCAAGGTAGGGGTGTTATATTTCTGAGCTTCCTTCTCTTCTTGGTCCTTTCTTGTTTGTTCAACAAGGTTCAGTTGCATGGTTCTGTAACTTAGGATTCTGCTTTTAAGCTCCTGCTGATATTTCAGAATATCATGTTGTTCTTGTGAATCCTTTACTTTGGCTAAGACCTGAGAAAATGTATCTACCCCCTGATATATGGAATCATCTGGGATAGACTCATGAACATAATCTAGCTTCATATGAACTTGTTTCAGGTGAGCATCCAAAATCTTCTTAGGGTCATGTTTTCTTTTTGGGGCAGTGCCCAACCTTAGAGAAGCTATCTGATCACCCAGAACTGCAGCCCAGTTTGAAGTTGGAATGACCAATTGACCAAGGTTCAATGAAAACTTAGGTCATCCTTTCTTCTTGGGACCAACTAATTTCTTGTACATGCCATTAGTAACAATCTGGAAAGAGACTTCTTGAATTACCATTCTGTCTAGGACAATTCTAGGTAGCAAATGGACTGTGTCACTTCCCCAAATCCTAATATATGAGACATATTCACCTACATACCAGTCACCCATTGTATTGATGAAGGCTTTGGAATCTTCTGAAAATGCAGGTGGTTGTTGCTTGAAGATCTTGAAGTAGATAGTACCCATGAAACAATCACAAATATCATATATTAAAGGAGCAAAATTCCCCTCCCATAGCCCCGAATGGTAAATATGTACAGGGGGTCCGAAGGAGTCCAATTCCAACCCAAGTTTGGGTACTGAAATTCAGAACAAAAGACATCCAAGACATATGCAGATAAGAAGAAATGTGGTTTCCTGTGAGTTGGCACCTTCTAGTATTCTTGAATAGCGTTTTTCAATTCTGCTGACAAGATGGACGCCCATGGGAAGGATTCTCATGTAATTAACACATGGTGTGCTATGGGTGTCCACTCTGCTTTAAAGTGGGAACAATTTGGTTGTCCATAAAGCCGGCAAAGCATGGCTGCAAGCAGGGAGTAGGGTTCTTTGAACCAAATGATAGGGTAGAGATGGTCTGCTTTGGGTACAAAGGCATTGAGTTTGAACATCCAGGTCTTAATCATCTCATCGAAATTGTACCGGGTTTTAGACGATTGTATGAACTCAGGGGAACGGGTTTTTGCATGGGGTTTCAAAGAGAAGGCTCTGATGAACACTTCCAGGCGAAAACTCGTCAATAGACAACCTGTGCTATCATGGAAGGAACGATCCTTAGTGCCAACATTTTCAATTATCCATTTAACCGCATCAGTATATGGAAGGACAGCAGGTCGGGCAACGATGGTGTGAATTTGGGAAGCCCTAATTCTTTCATAAACTGGTCTGTCACTTTCGATGTGGGAAAGATCATCATTGTCAAAAATGGCATATATTTTGGACCAATCCATTTGATAGGTTTCAGTAACCCGTTCACTGGTGTCAGAGAGGAAACCAAAATTAGGGTCTTTGGTCAAGGGGTCTTTGTATGAGGTTTTGGATCTTGTAGTCCTTGATATCGTGTAAAACCTTGTAACCTCTGATAGATGCATAAATTGAAGTAAGAAACGCAATCTAAAAATGGAAAAAAGAAGGTTATAACTGAGGTAACAATAGTGAACTTACCCGAAATAGCAAACCACTGATGATGGCACCTGGCACGAAATTGGCAGTAAAACGGCAGTGCGACTACGTAAAATTCAACAGTAAAAATGTAAAACTGAAATAAAATAAACCCTATTAAATAGATTTGGCAAAATAACGACAACCGTAAGATTAATAACCAATGGACGGCCGGGATTAGATGTCGCAAATGCCGGGTCTAGTTCAACTTTATTTTGAAAAAGTTTTTTTTAACAACCCTGAAAGCCGAAACTCGAAAGTACGGATTTGCGAGTTGCGGGTTCTTGCCAAAGATTAAAAAGTGAAAATAGATTCCCGAAAGCCGAAAGCCGACTAAGCGAGTTGCAGGTTTTGGGTTTATTAAACTGAGAAAAGAGACAACCATCCCGAAAGCCGCAGCTCGATGCAGGTTGCGGGTTTCGGGATCACACGCCAATATTAACGCAAAAACAACATACCGAAAGCCGAAAGTCGCAATTGCAGGTTTTCGGGTTTCGGAAAAAATTATTCTGCAACTTATATAAAAAGAGATCACGCAACCCGCAACTGTCGGGTTGAGGGTTTCGGGATTACTAAAACCAAAAATGAAAAATAACAGTCCCGCAACCCACAACTGTCCGGTTGCGGGTTTCGGGTCTTCCAAGTGTCGAGTTTCGGGATGGTGAAAACGTTCAAGAAAATACTTGAAAATTCAGTTTTCTTTTGATAAAAAAAAAACGCTCGAAAAAAATTATTCAAAACAATGCAATCAAACAGACCGAAATCATGGACCAAGGATTCAAGTGATACAAACCAAAAAACCTACAATTTACAAGCTAACTCACCCAAATACTTTTGCGTTTATTTTGTCATGGGAGTCCCTTGCTTAAATAAAGCATGGGATCTGTTGTACCTACAACACTCTCCTAATAATTTAAAAAACTTAAAATTGAATAAGAAAAATGTTATTACTGTACAATCTCTCGGGAATACCTTTTACCGAAGGGATGGCCAAAATCTGACCAGGCTTCACAATCAGAATCAAGAGCAGACTCCATCAGCGGACATAAACAACACCAGAGAAATTACCCCATGCACGCCCAAGGTATGGATGGCCTTCCCCTGTAATCCTGCATTCCACGAACGCAAACCCAGTTGGATGGTTGGCTTCTTCACGGTTTTGGGCAGTAAAAGCACCTACTTTGCCCAGGGCATGCAAATAGCAACGCTAAACAAATGCAAATGTAATTGCCCATGAACATGAACAGACAGAAGATTAGAAGACTTCCAGGTTCACATATAGTAAGATCTTGCACACAAAGGGATTTCTGTAGTTGTTTCTACGAAGTCTCTGCAATTATTTAATTGCAGAGAAGTTATTTAAGGTTAGAAGTTTCCAGGATGGATCTTTGTGAAATCGAGTGATTTTTTTCGTTGCAGTTTGTTGGAAATATGAATAAATTCATATACAAACTAATTAACAGTCGCCAATTGCGAGAAATGAAAAATATTGAAGTCTAGACATTGAATCCCTTTTAATAAATCCGTTATTGTTTACCACGGTTGTAGAGGAGCACCTGAAATAGGGAGGGTTAGTTGGCCAAAGGTTTTCCATTCTCATAGCTTTAGGCAGTGTTCCCAATGCCATCATATCACACCGGTCCAGCTTCTGGTCATCAGAGAAAACGAAACCATGACGACCATAGCCCTGGATAGTACTAGGCTTCATTGGGTACTTCTCTTTCTCTTCTAGTGGAAGCTTGAAAAACTCCAAAGCTACTTTCTTCATGCGTTGTAGCAGTCCTGGCTCAATTCCATGATTCAAAACCTACAGTTTACGTTCAGCAGATAAACAAATCTTGTGCCTTTTGATAACGGAATGTTCAGCAGATAAACAAAGCTTATGCCTTTTGATAACAGAAAAGATGACAATTAGTAATCTATTGTAAAGAACAAACATGGAAGAAGCCCGAGTCTTGGCAGGAGTCGAGAGCCTGGGCATCTCATATTGCCTACTTCGGCAATATACTGGGTATGAATGATGCCCCTAGGAAAACTACCTTTCTAGGCAGTGATCATGATGAACCTCTTATTATCTTTCGAGATGACATCGCCTTTGAAGGATTTATGCCAGAGTATACCTCAGCCTGGTGGTGCTCTTGGAGCCGAGCTCCCAAACCACAGTTGCGATTTGCATTAACCTATGCATGGACGTGGTGGTGGTCATGGAGCTGAGCTCCCAAACGGAAGTAGCGACCTGCTGTAACTTATGAAGCGATTGAATGCCTGGGTGATTGAAATGGCTGAGCGGGCGCCTCGATAATTGAAACTATTGTACACCTGGATTGAAACGTGGTTGGGAATCATTTAAACTGTCCACTAACTTGTCCACCTTGCTCAACGTGGCAAGAGAGTTCGATTAAACAAAAGAAATGGTGGATTAGCAATGGACCTTTGGGTACCTGTCTGCAAACAACAAATCTGGGTCGTTGGATGTATGTGCTTGACTAATCTTATTGAAAGAATATGCCAATCTAATGCATCACAGCCGCACATCCTTAATCCGTCATTAAAAAGGTTGCGGTCTCCTCTCTATGTATTTGTTCATTGTTCATTGTAGTCGCCTATCGGCGAATAAACTATACATAGACATAGACAAAAATAATGTTTTTAATAAATTTAATTTATTAAAAAACAAAAAAATACTAAGAAATTAGGATACCCACCAGGATCATACTCAACCTGGTTTGTTAAACAACTTTTTAATTTACATATATTAAAGTTACTAATAAATAAACATATATTTCTTTTTACCGAGCCCAAACAATTTAGTGTTAATTTTTCTCAATATTAGAATATACTTTGGTTAACTTGTTGGACCTTGAGGAGATGGTTGTATAATTGATTTCAATGTATCCACATATGTGAAAATAACCGCATGAAACAAAGCAATAAGAATTCACACAACCTTCACACAGCCTCTGCTACATAAGTGGTCTTTATTGTCCACATTACTGTCTACCAAATTGTCTACTAAATAAAAGAATATAAATTTGCCTTGCCATTTGCATTAGAGAGATTTTGAGATAAAAAAATGGTCTCCTAAGAGATGTACTAATATATTAAAATATTATGAATTGGGGGTTTTATGGGGTAGGTATATATGACAAGTCACCTCCCACACTATTTTCTATGCACAATATAAATAGCCATGGTTGAGTTGCTTTTCAAAATTCACTAGAAATAAAATTAATAAAATAAGTCTACATTGATGTGACTAAGATTCATTGTAAATTCTCAAAAATTTATTGTCCTTTAACATTTATTTGTCTTGAACTTGCAAATGAAATTAAATAATAAAAAATGTTTTTAAGAGTTTTTTTTTTAATTTTATGTTGACTTTTTATATTTAGTGTTTTTCTCATGAATTTAATATAATGTAATTTAATTGAGAATTTATTTATATGTAAAATGTTAATAATATTATTATAATTCACATTGCATTATTATTATTATTATTATTTATTAAATCTATTATTATTCTTTATTAGTTTGGCATTATGTTATTAAATAAAATGGAGTGAATATATAATTTAAAATTAAAAACATAAAAATGATAATATATTATTTTATAAAAAAATGTGAAAGGACTTTCTTTATGAATTAAGAGTACTTCACTTGAAAATGACAATAATATTATTTTATGAAAAGACTATCATTATGAGTATTTTACTTTATGACTTAAAAGTACTTACACCACTACCTTGGTTAACTATGTGTTTTTATGTACCATAGAAAATTTGACAAATAAGCATTCTTAACTCATGCAATGCCACCTCACCAAGGGAATGATGTCATCTACTAAAATGTGATTGGTTGTTTTTTATAGTACATTTTCTTTGTTTTGAGGCCATTTTTTGACCTCAAAATTTCTCTAATGCAAGATTCCAGAGTTACCATAATATGACTATTTTGTCATTTTACTATCAAAAATATTTACAATTATCTCAAATTGACACTAACTTGCACTCGAAAATACAGACTTCAAGTCTTTGCATTCGAGGATATGCTTGGACAGAATTATATTGCCTAGGTCGATCCAGTGAACTCCATCCCAAGGAGACCTCCTTCACAGAATGCCCAACTATAATCCCCGAGCTTCGTCGTGATTATGCTCTCTGCACTGCACTGCATTCATATTTGAATTATGAAATCGATTGAGTCATCTCAAAAAGTAATCGTTGAAATATCCCCTTGATTCTATACATCAAATATTTGAAGTTAGTTGAGTTCCTGAATATTATTCACCCTCCATATTTTCAAAAAGATGTAACTCACCATCACTTTTTTCACTCATTTTTTTAAACTAATAACAAACCTTTTATATTGACTCCGTTCTTTCTTATTATTTTAGTTATGTTTATATAAAATATTAAAAAACAATAGTATGCTATTCATTTTTTTAATTAATAATAAAAAGATTCAATGATCTTTTTTTAATTAATAACAAACTTTTTGGATTTTAAAAATTGAAACTTTTAAGATGAATATACTTTAATTTAAAAGTTAAGAGATTTATTTTATATAGATAAAATCATTCTTATCATAAATAAAGAAGATAATGATTTGCAAATTTATTTAATGTAAATAAAGTGTGTCCTATAATAATATTGAACCCACTCCTTAAATTTTTTTAGGTGGGATTAAGATTTTATTTAGTTGTTTGGATACACCTAAATATTATTATGCGTGAGAGAATATCATTTAAGATAGATTTAATATAATTTTACAACACTATGTCAAATATATTTTAAAGTTGGCTCAAAGCAAGACTTGAACCTGGATGGGGAGAATAACAACATTCCTCCCAACCACCCGATCTAACATAGCAATTATGTTATTACGACATTCATGCAACACATGTTCTTTATGTTCTTTTAATGGTCTAATGTACAAAACATGTGCTACAAGGTTTTATGAAGACCAAAACATGAATTTGCGTAAAGTCAAAGGTAATTATGGAGGTCGTTTTCAAAATGTATTTTGGAAGTTTGTTTGTATGTGGAGCCCATGCAAATGGTAAGTGAAATGCTAAAATATGGTGTTTTATAGATAATGCAAAAGGGAAAGATTGAATGGTAACCGGGGAGAATCATAGAGTTGAAAAATGTGCAATAGTTAAATAGTTATGAAGTTTGAGGTTGATGATAAAGTAATTGAAAGGAAAACATGTTATAATGCTCTCATTGCAAGAAGAGTATGGGTGTATTTTTTTTTGTAACAATTGACAAATTTGTATATATTGAATGTATCTAATTTATTAGTGTATTTTTTGTAGCAATTGGCAAAATTGTATATATTGAATTTATCTAATTTACTAAAATTTCATGGTTGGAATTAGCCATATGGACATAGTAACAAAAGTGATAAGATGGTCGTTATTTTAAGGACATATTAAGATGGTTGTTATTTTAAGGACATATTAATATAAGAAGAAGACAAAGACCAAGATACCAATTATGTGTGACACATTTATGAGGTTTTGTTCATTTATGGCATGTTGCTTCAATTTGTAACTTATGAATGCATAAAGGTCATTGTACATCAAAACAATTGAGTCTCTCATAGCTATTAGTTGTTAGGTAATTGTTAGTTTGTTACCATTACATAGTGAGTTGTGATGCCACTCTGTTCTATTAATATAGACAAACCCTATATTTAAAGTATTGTTTTAGAAAACAACAAGTACTATTGTTGGTTACCTAGATGTTTTGATAGATGGATGTATGTCTATGGGGTTGTTGGTTGATCAATTTGTGTAACAATGTTTGGCCCAAAGGTATGGTTGGTTCCTAGTTGTTACAAATATGACAAATCTATATATGAGTCACCCACTTTGAGGCACCCACTATATATGAGTCTTTTCAAACTCTTAAAAAGCCCTCTGGAAAGTCTTAGACCAAAGTTCCTATATCACTAACTCAATTGTGCCCACACAACTTGTTTGCCAACATCCATCTCCAATTGTGTTTATGCCCATAGCACCATGCAATTGCAACATCCAAGTCTGCCCAACAATGCATCCAATGTTGTTCATCCAAGTGCTTTCCTAAGTGTGTGCAAGTGTACGGTAAGGTGCATGTGAAAATGTCCATCACGAGTGTATTTGGTAGGTTTTCTTGTCACAAGTGTGCCTAAAGGTGTTCGTTGCAAGTGGCCCTAGAAAGTTGTGCCTTAGGTTCCTCCGAGTGCAGTTAGTTGTCTTGTTCCCAAGTGCACCTAGAAGGTGTTCCCAACAAGTGCACAAAGCTAACATCCATCTATCCAATGTGCATCCAAGTGTTCCTAGTTGACGTGCACCCAACCAAGTGTGTCCACTTAGTTTTCTGAATCAATGTGCACCCAAATCTAAGCCAGTTAGTCATATCTAAGCCAATTAGTTCTTGTTTCCAAATTGATAATCATGCATAGTGAAATCTAATGGCTGAGATTGTTTGTGAAAACCTTCTCTACCTCACCAAGTTTTCTCCATGCTTCTCTTGGTTAACCCAACTAATGTGAAATGTCATTGTTTGTGGTGAGGCCAATATTTGGGCAAAAACGCTTGACATGTCCATGATGTACCTTGTCAATGTACCAAAACGCCCCAAAACCAACTCATGTGTATCCCCATAGGCGAATGACCATCAAGAAAAGGACACCTCTCGAAGCTAGGCCTTTATAGAATGGTTTTTTTTATTATGCTTATGGAAACACTCGTAAATGTGCATGGATTAAAATATTTTAACCACATAAGCAAGTAAAGTAGCAAAATCGTAAAAGGATTATGATAACTTAGGTAGGAAAATAGTCAAAGGCCTTTGAATAGGTTTGTAATAGAAAGAAGTTTTACGATTTCATGGATTCATGCTCTTCTTTTGACACTGCGGTTGATGATGAAGCAGGATTGGCTAGAAAGTTCTGGACAAAGTTTAAGAAACCTGCTGTATTTTCACAATATGATTCCTTTGTGGTAGCATTGGCCGCCAGGACGCTCAAGAGAGAGTCTTTTCTGTGAAAATTTCACCCAACGAGATGCCTATTTTCTCAAAAATATGCTGAAGCGTAAGCTTTTGGCCGTGTAAGTATCATGATGGTAGCTATAAGCTTTTTTTCCTTCAAATTTAGTGAATTAATATTTTGTTTCCATAAAATTTGTAAGATATGGTAGGAAGTCAAAATTGTCTCGTGTGATAGTCGAATTGGTGAAGCTTTTAAAATTGGTAGGGTAACTTTTGGTTTAGGTGAAAAGTGAATTATAATTTTTTTTTCCATAATATTTGTGAGATATGATCGAAAGTAAAAATGGTCAGATAACTTTAGTTTAAAAAAATAAATATAATCTATATTCGAACATTATCTTAATTCTTCATTATCCATCCCAATATAAGATTGGTGATGAAATAGAGTTGAAGTTTTATATTCCATAATTCTTATCTTGCATATAATATCATTAAAAAAATGTTTGATGTGAAGATCAATGTAAGATTGGTGATGTAAGTTTTTAATTTTTGTTTCCATAATTTTTTGTTTTGATAGTCTAATTGGTGAACCTTTTAAAATTGGTCGGGTAATTTTTGGTCGATATTTTTGTATTTTAAAAATAAAAATAAAAAACATAATAATTTTAAGATATTAAAATGTAAAAAAAAAATATTATAATCAATACTTTGAAATTATTATTTAATTGTAAATTGGTGAACCTTTTAAAATTGGTTGATGTGAAAAAGTGAATTTAAATATGGTCGAAGTCAAAATGGTGGAGTCACTTAGTTTTTCCATAATATTTGTGAGATATAGTAGGAAGTAAAAATTGTGGGGTAAGTTTAGTTTAATTTTTTTTTTTTCATAATATTTGTGCAATATGGTCGGAAGTAAGTTTAGTTTAATTTCTTTTTTTTTTTCTATAATATTTGTGAGATATGGTCGGAAGAAAAAATGGCCCGATAACTTTAGTTTAAAAAAAATATGATCGATACTCAAGTTGATCGAACATTTAAATATGATGAAAAAAAAATCCATAATTTCCTTGGTCTCCCTTCTCTGATGCTGTTTCAGAAGTCTCTCCGTTGGTAAAAAACATTGAGGAATCAATCCTCCTGCCGACTTCTCCTTTCCTGCACAACTGCACCACAAATGGCAGATCTTTGTCTTCCAATACAAATAGACAAAGAGTAGGCCAACTATGGCAATACCCACAGCATCTCCCAATGATATTGCAACAATCACACCAGTTTTAAGACCTTTTCTTACTGTAGGTGTCGTCCCTTGATTATTAAAGCTCCCTGGGGAAGTGCCTTGTGAAGGAAAATTGAGATTAGGAGGTGTAGATCCAAGCTTTTTGCAAGGACTTTTTAAAGGGAATCCACAAAGACCTGAATTGTTCACAAAGGCCGTGGGTCCTTGATTTGCAAGAGCTCCATCTTGTGGAATCGGTCCACTGAGATTATTGTTCCGTAAATCCAAACTAACAGTCAGAGGCAACTTACCGAGAGTTCGAGGAATTGGCCCTGAAAGCCTATTATAGGAAAGATTGAGAGTGCCTCACAATGAAGAAAGGTTACCGAGATCCCCGGGGATTGAGCCGTTCAGACGATTCGAAGAGAGATCTAACTGCACTAGATTATTAAGGTTTGATCCAAAGAAATTGTTCTGTAATAGCAACCTCTGCAACAGTTTACACCTCGTAAACTCTTGAGGAATAGGTCCACTGAGGGAATTGCTTGAGAGATCCAGGTTCTACAGTGTGGGCAATTTAGTAACCTCGACAGGAATAGATCCCGTAAGATTGTTTTCATAAAGAAATACACTATGAAGAGCAGAAACATTGAATAACTAGGCGGGTATTAAGCCATTCAGCCTATTGCTGTGAAGGTTCAACCTACGGAGAAAAACCAGAGCTCTTAACTCAGAAGGGATATAACCTTCCAGAGATTTTCCTGTTACAGTGAGGCCCACGACTCTAGGATCCGAGCTCCCCGATAGCGTCATGCAAGAGACTCCTGTCCACCTGCAGGGCGTTGTATCGTTCTCATTCCAGTCCAGAAGTGCGTGCATTGGATCTGAACTCAATGCAGCTTTCAGTGCCAAAAGAGAAAACCCGTCTAAATTCAAGGATACAACAATAGTAACAGCCCAACCCCATAAGCTCCATATTTGCAGAGCAATCCATGCCATCCACACCCTCCTCATTTTTATCAGATACCACCAATGCAGGCTCAACCTCTGTAATGCAGGACTACCTATTGCCCACTTACAACTCAAAAGCTTGCATCTTTAGGCACACTGTCATCTCCTGAACGAAATAATACATAAGAAAATTCTTCTAAAACTACAATTTTGCTTGGATAGCAAAATACCTATCTATCTGAAACATTTAGCAGGAATTCAAGTTTCTGGAAAGGAAAAACGTGCGAGCAAAAGCATTCACTCAACAAACCTGATAAATACAGCAGGTCGTGTAAAACAGAGTAGTTGCGAATGGCATTGATATATTTAGAAGCAGAAGCACGGCAGTTCTAATGATGAAAGGGGTTTCTCATCGCTTTTAGCCCTGTGCATACTTCGCTTTCTGTCCACTCTCCACTGATCTCAAACATACTTGCTTGTACTCTCCACTCCCCACTGATCTCAAACATACTTGCTTCCTAAGCAAAACCCACTCATGCGAAGCTCCGCTCCCACACAAATATGGAGAAGCTTCTTGCATTCCAAGGTAAAAACAGAACGCTTCGTTGGAAGCACTACAAGACACGCGGGCGTTTGCTATCCATCCCCATTGTTGTGATGTTCTGTGAAAGGGGTTTAAGGGTCCCAGAGAGCACTTGGGAAGAATCCACTTAGGTATATCAGTGTATTCTACTCACAAAAACAAATACAATACAGAAAAATCATCTCATCTGGGCAGCGGGTATTCCTCGCTACTCATCATATATTCTCTAATCATTTTGATGAGCCTTGTCTGTTCATGGCGTTCCGCTTCTTCCTCTACTCATTTAAGTCATTGAACGCATCTCTGTGAGTTGACCCATCAACTGCTTTACCACAGACTCCTCCATCACCCATCATTATCATCATCATAACAGCTCCCTCAGATCTATGGCTCTTCACATTTTGGAGGGCACCCACTGCCATAAATAAGCAATAAAAACCTCTGGCATTTAGCACTTACCAGACTCTTATCTTTCGTCCGAACTGTCCCGTTGAAGCGCAACAAGAATATGCTGGTTGTTGATTTGCAATTAATTAATTTGGCAGTCAATAATGAGCATACCCAAACCAGGCGTTTAACACTGGCAAGCCCATGTGTAGAACTAGAAAGAGAGTCTGTAACAAGAAATATCAGGTTTGCATGCATATATATATATATATATATGTGTGTGTGTGCGGTCTAACAGTGATTCCCTTCCCCGCCCGTATCAAAGTTCAAATTTGTCTGTCACAGAACGTAAAAACTCCCCCTATTCCAAAACAAAGAGTTAGAATATCTCGTGTCTTTTCCCTGTAGCCTGTAGGTAAGTTTCTAGATTTAGCCTGGTGCTAAATATAGAGATATGCAGCAGTAAAATCTTACAGCTCAGAGATTTGTCTGGTTCTTTATTTATTTTGAATTATCCATAAATTGTTCCAGTGCGGGAAGATGTTTTACGTAATAATAATGTATGAATAATGGACGGTTGGGAAATTGATACGTATTTTGTCACCATCTTCTCTGCTGACTTAATAAAAACATGGAGAAATCGAGTTGCTAAAACGAAAGACAGCAAATTGCCTGGCTTTTATGTGTATGCCAGAGATTCGGCGTTCACTTGGAGCTGGACAGAGCTACAACTAACTGTTTGGACGCATTGATCAAAGGACAAATCGTTGTGTTGTTCATTCTTTACCTTGTGAGAGCAATTGGTTGTGTAAGTATGAATTCTTAAATGTAAAATAATTTTTCAATCGCTGTTGTCGTTGAATCCAGTCTTCGGGGTGCTTTCTTGATTGCCTGATTTAACATTTCCTCGTTGGAATATGGTGAATTACTGATCGCTTCCATCTTTGATGAAGATGCTGTGTATGGATTTACAAACAGGAGACAGAAAATTCCTATGGGTTTGACTGCCTACATCAATTCTTTTGAAGTAAAAATGATAACTTTAGTTTTAAAAAAAATATGGTCGATAGTCGATTGTCACATCGCAAATTTAAATTTGGTCGCGGAAGTCAAAATGGTCGGGTTACTGGGTTACTTGATACTGACGACGGGAGTTTGTGTAAAAGGGGAAAACGCAGAAAACACGTGTCAGAATTTCATTGAATTCATAGACGAGGAATCTAAGATGTGGAAGCTAACGCTTCCCAAAGGGGAAACGTCTTCAACTTAAATATATCTTAAAAAAAATTGACTAGAGTAATTTTACCGGCTAACAAATAAAATAATTTTTTATAACTATTTATAATAAAAAATGAATCTTCATCATTCGACCCACCAACAAACAAAATATTTTTTATAATTACAACTTTTTAAATACTATTTAGGCTCACTCGAATCCCATATCATAAACCTAAATGTAAGAATTTTTAAAACCCAAAATTATTAATAATTAAAAAGTTATGAGTGACTGTGCCTAAAATTAACGGTTGATTATCTTATTTAAATAATCAACCGTTAATTTTAGGCACAGTCACTCATAACTTTTTAATTATTAATAATTTTGGGTTTCAAAAACGGTTGATTATCTCATTTCCAAAGCACGGTATGCTATCAAAGAACTACGCGTATATTTGGTTGGATATCTTCTAATGCCATGGTTTAGCTAATAGGGTGGACAGTAAACGTTGATAGCTGTTGAAGCACGGACTGGGTCTTTGGTATTTAATTTGTCAGAAAATTATTTATTGATTGTTAGTGGCATTTTTTATAGTATTTTATAATATAAATGTTATATTAATTCATTAATATTTTATAATATAAATGTTATATTAATTCATTAATGATCATTTCTGTGTGGTAGCTTTTTATTTATTTATTTTTTTAAATATTAATATTTTATAATTTAATATTAGTTTGTATTGTAAGGAAAATCAGTCAAATCTATACATTTTACTAATCACAAAATTAAAAAAATATTATTTTATTTTATTTTAAACTCATTTTAATAAGAAAATTAAATCTATACATTTTATTAATCACAAAACTACAAAAATATTATTTTATTTTATTTTAAACTCATTTTAATAAGAAAATTTAAAACTTTAATAGAAAAAAGGTAAGTAAATAAACAAAAACGTTGTCCATTGGTTGTAGCTTGGGTGGTGTTGAGCCCATATTGTAATGATTGTAATTCGTGCCACCTTGATTCTCTAGAATAGCATGTGGTGACCATTTCCCCAGGTGGACTAGCCCTCTAACAAACGATGAACCACCTTTTAAAAAAATAAAATTTGTAAAAAAAATATTACACCCGTCAAATTTAACCCCTGGAGCCGTCCCTCTTTTGTCCATGTGCGGAGTTTAAGTGTAAATTCAAAGATAAACACAATTAGAGTTTCCGCAGCCCGTAGGAGGCATATTATATTTTTTAGCTTTTTGTTTTAATGCGTTATATAAAGTAGAAACGCGAGTCCATTGGTTGTAGTTTGGGTGGTTGGGAGGAATGATTAATTTTTTTTTTACAGGAACGAGTAGGTTTTATATTAATAAAACAGTGACATAGTCACTTGAGAGTTTACATTCCATAACAGGGAAAACCACATGAGCATTCAAACTTTAAATACAAATGCCTGTAAATAACAAAATCAGGACTTTTGTAGACTGGAAACTGTAAAAGAGAGCAAAAGAAGACAGAAACTAGACTGATGTCAACGATGACGAGCCCCCGGAGCTGGCTTGTTGGCCACTTGATTCTTGTCATGTCCTGCAATCTCGGCTTTCCGCAGGTTTGCCAGAACTGCCTCTGCCCGTTGCAGCCTGAGGTCTAGATTTTCCGCTGCAACCATAAATTTTTCTTCCAGAGCCTCAAAGGATGCCTTGAAATCCAAGCGAATGAGCACTAATTCGTCCTCAATTCTGTCCAGGCGTCGCCCTCCCTGATGGTCCAGCTGCTGCATGAAGTTCCCTTGGCGACGTACCCTTCGCCGCAAGACACGGACTTCGGCTTCCAGTTCCTGCAATGGGTCCGGGGAGGAGGTTGCCGATTCCCCTGAATCCGCCATTCCTACCGCCTGCTCTGAATCGGAGGAATACACAACCAAAGGTTCAAAACGAGGCACCCAGGGCCTTCGCCACCCAGAAGAAAGCTCAAGAAGGAAGTAGATTACGCTTTCAGAGGCTACTCAATGGAGATTTCGCAAATTACCACGTTGGGTTACCATGTGATAAATAGGGAGCTTAAATGCCTTAAGCCTGGGGCATGCTTCAGGGCCCATCATCAAAATACGAGGATCATCGGTTACCAGACTCATACTGCCTTTTACATACCGGCTCATCTTGCTGATTAATGAAACCTTATGCGGAACCAGAGAGTAAGCGTCATCATTTCCAGACCAGGTACCATCCGTCCCAGAATTAATGGCAGCGAGAGGATTAACCGTAAGTGAATCAGCCCAGTGAAGGGACCTGCTATGATTGCAAAAGCTCCTCAGCTTATATGAGATCTTTCCCGTTAAGTTCCCATGCCCGGAAGTACAGATGCTGGTACTCTCCCACATCAGCATGAGCACATACGACATCATTTTGGAGATAGGAGGGAGTGCGAGCTGTAAGGTTTTAAATGCCAGAACAGAGAAAGCCACGCCTCGTTTGAAGACCATCCGGCAGCGGGAAGTCATGACAACAGGCTTATAATCCATTCTCCACGTGTCCCCTGCGCTTGAGTGCATGGCCACCCGCGGAAAGTTAGGGAATGGGGGTCCAGCTAAATACATCGTTGATCTTAAGAGCCCCTTTACCCAGGGATATAGCCTCATTTGCCGCTTTATCCGCATGACCATTATGCTCTCTCAAGACATGATAGAATTCGATATCCCGGAAGAGGGGGATGAGCAGGGAAATTCTTCTGAGAACTTGGCGAAGACGATTAGAAGTGGGAAAGTTCTTAGAATTGATGCATTGGATGATCATCCTAGAGTCTCCAACAACGGTGAGGACCTGGGCGCCATGAAGAAGGGCTTGGTTTAATCCTTGCCAAAGAGCCAAAGCTTCTGCTATATTGTTGGATTCGATACCCAAGTTCCAAGAGTAAGTGAAAACCAAGTCTCCAGCGGGGTCAAACAGTACCCCTCCCCCTCCTGCCTCCCCTGGGTTCCCTTTTGAAGTTCCGTCAAAGAACAAGATATTTTTCCCCAATTCTTTGCACCAGAGGTCATAATCCTTCCCATCCTTCCTGATATCCCAGCTTTGCATCCTAGGAGGCTTATGAGGGGGATTAGCAAAAGAACCTGGGTTCAGGCTCTAAAACCAGTTGGCTTCCTCATGAGTCATAGGAGAGTGATTGCAGAGAGAAGATCGAGATCGAATGAAATCCCCGAGCAGGGATTTTATTTTGGTCACAACCTGAATAGGGGAGGCTCGGATTCCTCTGAAGATTCTGTTATTACGTTCAAGCCACATCATCCAGCAGATAAACTTAGGGAGTAATAACCAAGCTACGGCTAGAGGGTCTTTCACATGAGTCCTAACAGGGGAGGAATTTGCCCAGCTACAGAGGAGGGGAATGATCCCTTCATAGTTCAGGGGGACGTGCCAGGGGAGGGTCATTAAATTCCAAACAAAGGAGGCATAAGGGCAGGAAATGAAAAGATGATGGGACGACTCTTCCTCCTCTAAACAAAGAGGGAAACGTGACGGCCCTTCCCATCCTTTTCTCTGGAGTACTTCCGCAGTGAGGACACTATTATGAGCGAGGGTCCAGACAAAATGATCAATTTTGGGGAGAGATTTGGTTGACCAGATGTATTTCCAAACTGCGGGGTTTCTAGGTACATTAGGTATGGCTTTGATGCATCTATAACCCTCCGCCACAAAGTAATAACCGGATATGGAACCCCATCCTCTTACATCTTTGAGATGTTTGGATACCGGTGATTTCCCATTCAGACAAAGAAGGAGAAGATCCTTTTCTTTTTCCAGATGTGAAGGGCAATCCGGAATGTCCCATCCAATCCAATAGTGGTGTCCCTCCGAATGCCATTTTGATATGTCCGAGAGCTTGGAAATCCCAAGGTTTGAAAGATGCCTCCTAATACCATCCAGTCCGTCCAAGTGGCCAATTGGTGGGCTGCCAGATATGGAATCTTCCCAAATTCTAATTTTTTTCCCATTTCCGGGGGTCCACGTTAGGCCTTCAGAGAAGAAGGGCAGAGATTTGGAACAGAGCACGAATATGGGGGATCCTTTGGCCACCTTCGGTCCATTGTCCACGCACCTAAGCCTAGTCCCTGAGAAATATTTTTTCCATAACACTTGTTTGCTCCAGGAGGGGTTCCCTGAAACCAGACTCCAGAGAAGCTTGGCCCCCAAAGCTAGATTTTGGGTTCGAAGATCCCGAAGATGCAGTCCCCCTTCATGATAAGGAGCAGTGAATTTCTCCCATTTGACCAGGTGGAGCCTGTTTTCATTATGCATCCCTCCTTTCCAAAGAAATCTTCGGAGAAGGGCTTCAATTTTCTTAAGAACAGAAACAGGAGCCAAAAGCAGGGCACATTGGAAGACCGGCATGCTTGCAAGGACTGCTTTGATAAGCACTGCTTTCCCAGCAAGATTGAGCCAAGAGGCTCCCCAGGCTTTGATTTTCGAATTCAGTTTTTCTATCAGTGGATCCCAGCTGGAGACTTTAGGTTTATCCTTAAAAATTGGCACTCCAAGGTATTTAAATTCCGTCCATTGGTATTTCCCTTCTATTTCCAAGATACGGGATATAGCTTGCAGCTCCAATGGGGTACAGTTCCAACCAAAGATCTAGCTTTTGGAGTAATTGATCTTGCTTCCTGAAATGTCCTGGTATTTGTCTAGAGCCTCTTTGAATTTTCTAGCATTGGAAGGGCTCGCTCCACTTAGAAGGAGAGTATCATCAGCAAATTGAGTATGGTTAACTTCTTTAACCCCCCTCACAATCCTTAGCCCGAGTAAATCTTCATGAACACGGAAGTGTTCCAGCAGAAAACTTAGGGAGGCCGCTTGGATGGCATAAAGCAAGGGGGAGAGGGGGCAACGCTGACGAAGTCCCCGCGACGCTTGAAAGAAGTCAGCTGCTCTCCCATTAACCAGGGGGGCGATCCAAGGGAAGCGGATATAGGCTTTGATACAAGAGATCAGCCCTGGGGCGAACCTAAATCTGGACATAACCTGAAACAGGAAATCATGGCGAACTCTATCAAAGGCGTTAGTTAAATCCAATTTTATAGCCATACCTTTTTCTTTTCTCGCCACACTTGAATGGATGGCTTCTTGGACTAAGATAATGTTATCAGAGATTTGCCTGCCTTTAATGAACCCTCCTTGATTTTCAGGGATAATGAGAGGGAGAACAGCTTTCAACCGGTTTGCTAGAATTTTGGTGATAACCTTATAACCAATATTGCAGAGGGAGATAGGTCGAAAGCGGGAATAAGAGGTGGCTCCTTTTTCTTTGGGAATGAGGGCAAGGAAGGAGGAGTTGGTCCCTCCGCCAAGTTTAAGACAGGTCTGGGATTTCTGGACCATCCTAAACAGGTCAGACTGGATTATGGGCCAGCAAGCAGTGAGGAATCTGGCCGTGAAGCCGTCCGGTCCTGGGGCCTTATTAGGGCTCATGCAATCCACAGCAATTTTAAGTTCTTCAAGGGAGACAGGTCGAAGGAGCGATAGGTTCAATTGATCGGGAACAAGATGAGGGATATTAT
Source organism: Larix kaempferi (assembly GCA_027924585.1). Taxonomy (NCBI): domain Eukaryota; kingdom Viridiplantae; phylum Streptophyta; class Pinopsida; order Pinales; family Pinaceae; genus Larix; species Larix kaempferi. The sequence goes on from BSBM01000927.1 coordinate 7,455,259, forward strand.
CCAGCAGGTCCGAATGAGTAAAGTCCATCCCAGGAGAAGTTTCAGTGTAGATCTCCAGAAAGTGGTCATGAGCTGCTTTTTTAATTTCATCAAACTCGGATAATTGTTTCCCCAGATGATCAATTTGGGAGACATTCTTAAAATGTTTTCTGATCTCTGTTTGTTTATGAAAAAACTTAGTGTTTTTATCCCCCTCTTGAAGCCAAGTATTCCTGGATTTGATCTTCCAATAATTTTCTTCGAACCTACAGGATTCATGGAGCTTGTTATGAAGAGTGATTTCTTTATCCAGAGTGGCTTGGGAAAGTCTCCCTTCATTGCTGAGTAGATGTTCTTCCAGTGCTTTTTCTGCTTCCATCCTTTGCTTCTTAGGAGATTTGATCAGTTTCGCCCAATCTTTAAGAGCCTTTTTAACCTTCCTGAGCTTTTCTTCCCACACATAGAAAGCAGATCCTCTAACATTAGTTTTCCAGGCTGCATCCACTATGTCCAAGAAGCCGTCCGTTTGGATCCATGCTGGGTTGAACCTAAAGGGGATAGGTCCCAAATTCTGATCTTTGGCGAGGGAGAGCGAGATCGGCTTATGATCTGAGGCACTAAATGGGAGGATGCCAGAGGTAGGGTCATACCCATGGACATGAAGAGATTGTTGAACAAGAAACCTGTCAAGTCTTGCAGCAATGTGACCCGGGCCCAACCTTTTATTAGTCCAAGTATACCTCCCTTTTACAGGTTTTATATCTTCCAGGTCCCAGTCCGAGATGATATCATCCACCCATTCTCTGGCCGGGTCTCTGACAATATTACCCCCTCGTTTTTCTACAGAGGAGAGGGTGATATTTAGGTCTCCTGCTATGACGAAATTCTCCAGATGGGTAGAAATCATATGTTCGTTCAGGGTAGACTAGCACAGCTGCTTTTCAGTAACAGCTATGGGGGCATAGACATTAAAAAGACTTATACGGAGATTTGCTTCTTTGAAGAGCATTTCTGTGAAAATCCAATGAGGGGAGAAAGATTGACTTACCACTTCAACTTTTGAGGGATCCCAGAGCGTTGCTATGCCTCCAGAAGCTCCTCTAGAGCTAACCGCTATACATTTAGCTTGGCACCAGAACAAGGGGGCTGTCTGAAGAACGGCTTGCTCTTCCATTTTCGTCTCCTGGACCAGAAGGATGTAGGGTTTCGAGATTTTGATTAAATCTTTCATTGATAAAATTTTCGATTTGCTTCCTAACCCCCTACAGTTCCAGGAGACTACCAACATTACTTACCTTTAGAAAGAGTGGTTGCCCCTTTTGAGGCATTTCCTTGTTGTCTGGTATTTCTTGGAGTTAGGTGTTTTTCCAGGGTAGATTGAACTCCGGCTAGCCGATCTCGATAGGTGGCGACTTCCCTTTTTTCCTTATCCGATTTCCTTGCTCGACGATCTTTTTTCGCCGGAATCATGGGTTCTGGGTCATCCTCCTCTGATCCCTCATCCTCTGTGCCTCCTTCGATAGCTGGGTCTTGATGCAGATCCTCCTTTGATAAGATAGCTTCTGGTTCTGCAGGCTGATTTTCTATTGTTCTAACTTCGATTCTTTTTGCCTTGGTAGGGGAGGTCGCAGGGGAGATTTCCCCTTCTTCATTTAAAGTTTCCATTGGTTCCTGTTCACTGAGGATAGCGAAGCTATTGTCGGATCTAGATTTTTGTGTGCTTTTTTGCCCTTTCGAAGATTCCGGGTCCTCAGAAGATTTCAGGTGACCTTCCGGCGGGGTTCCTTTGGATCCCTTTCTTTTAGGGTTTGATTTTTGTTTCTTGGTTTGCTGCCAACCTTCTTCCAATGCCTTCTCAGTTTCTGCTTTTTGGAGTTTCGGGCAGTTCCTTTGAAAATGCCCATATTCATGGCAATGCCTGCACTTGAAGGGTAGCTGTTCGTAGTCAAGTTGCTGATAATGTTGCCATCCTTTGATAGTGAGTTTGACAGCTTCTGTTAATCCCGCCTCTAGATCAACTTCTACACAGATTCGAGCAAAGGAGTATTGACCCTTTGGATCAGCTTTATCAATATATTTGCCAAGGCCGTTACCAATGGAGCGGAGAGACTCTTCGCCCCAACAATGCATGGGGAGGTTGGGAAGGCGCACCCAGACAGGGACCGCTTTTGGGATATCCATAGCAGGATCGAAGTCATGGGTCCAACGATTCAAGTATAATCCCTGAGGTCCCATAAAATAAGGGCCGCTTATGAATATCAGGTCCCTATCATCTTTAGATACAAAATCAAAGAGGAAATACCCTCGTCCGATTGCATAGCTTTTAACTTCCTGAGAGATCAGCGGTCGCCAATTGTTCTGAATCCAATTTTTAGTGGAGCGAGGAGATGGCCACAGGCCCGTAAACTGCCCAATGAGGGCCCTGTCTGCTAACGAAACGGCAAGGTGAATGGGCTTCTCATGTGGAAGCTCGATCTCTGGGATGGCATCCAGTGTTTTTACAAATTTCAGCGGCGGTGCAGGACCAACCTTCTTCCCGGTTTCGTTAATCATCCTTGCAAAGGCGGCTTCATCAGCGGACAGGGAGGGAGGAGGCGGCGGTCCTCCTCCAGAGGGGCTCATCCTCGTAGAGCTCAAAACGCAGAGAGTGCCAAACCCAAGTGGCAAAAAAGGGGAGGAATGATTGTTACCTCCTCACCCCAGGTTCAATTCTTGTAAGTGACATGATGCTCTTGTTGAGCTTTATTGTAATGACTGTATTTCAAGTTTTTCTTGATTCCTTTGGAATACCAGGAAAATGATTAATGATTGTATTTCAAACTTTCCTTGATTCCTTTGGAATAGCAGGAAATTGATTTTTCCGCAAGAAAAATAAAAAATAAAGTCAGGGTTTATGGGTGAGGAGCATCTTATGCTCTGCTTGTCGATTTCTATTTCATATGGAGAGGGGCGTGTCGCTGTTGAAATCTAAAAGGTCCTACGTTCAATGAACCTTATCGTTTGCTTTAATGAACACAATAATTGCGTTTGGAATGTTCGAAGAAACTTATTTTCCCACTCGTTGAGAGCCATTCGTGTATATATGTCATAGGCAACCACTACACAGGAACATTCTCTTCTCAACGTGTCAATTTTTATTCCATATGGACTGGTTCTTCGTTCAATTAATCTTATCATTTGCTTTTATGAATGTGCGCTGATGTCGTTTGGAAAAGTCAATATCTTTTGGTTTTTATAAGACTTATCAAAAGTGAAAAATATGGTGACAAATATTGAGGTGGATGGGCACATGGAAAAGCCGTTGGCTCTACATGGAAGTGCTTTTCTCACTACGTTTTAAAGAGAAAACGCGTTGAGAGATTGGACATTTAGTGAGACACATGGGGCACATGAAGGACCTGTTGAAAAAAGCATCATGAGAGAGGTTGAGTTGGACAAGTCACAAGACAACTACTTTGACAACAACTTTTTTAGGAATACGACTTATAAAGAATTCTGACTAATGTTAAAGGGTGACCTCCTTTTTTTCAACCAAAAAAAAAAGGTACTATTGTTATTCCTCGAATCAAATAGTACAAAGATATTCACCTTTTGTAACCAAGGTGCAATCTGGATATACATGATAGTGGTCTATCGACCTCCTCAAAATTTACATCATAGTCCATACAAAATTTACAACCAGGAATGACTGTATCCTTACAAATTAGAACCAACAAAAAACTTGTCATAGACAGTCTAGAAAAAGAAAATATCACCACAATCCAGCATTCTGGATTCCATCCATTCCTCCCATAATAATAAACCTTCAGAACCACTTAATTCCTTCTTAGATAATTCATCAGCCTTACCATTGTGCTCACGAAAGATATGTGTAAATGTGATCTGTTCCTGCATATCTATCTCCATACGAACTCGCCTGCACCAATGAGTAAGAGAAACAACATTTAATTCAAATTCCTTTGTAGCCCACTTGATTGTAACCCTCGAATCACCATAAACCATAGTATTCACCAATCCAAAAATATTGGCACATTTCAGTACACACCAGAGGGCTAAAAGTTCTGCTTTCATATTACTACCCCTCCCACAGTTGAGACTAAATGTATAATAATGTCCTTCATTCAGATATATGACACCCCCTGCCCCACACAATCCATCCTGAGAAGCTCCATCAAAGAAAAGTGTAGGCTTATTAACAATGAAGGAGAATGGTTCAACTCTTCTCTCCACAGCTGGAGCTGACATTTCAGAAAATAGCTGAGTTACATTTGTGACAATAATTCCACATGATACAACATCCGGCACTATATCCTGAAAAGTACATAAATTTCAAAAATACCAAAGAGCCCACGATATTAAAAAAGGGACCTGAATAGTCTCTCTGGACTCACGAAACCATCTCAGCAAGGCCTCACCAAAATTAACCTTCCCCCATACTCTGGTGATAGCCAGCTTTGAACAACAGTAATCCCAAACTTTTTCACCAAATGAACAAAAAACAAACAGATGATTGATGGATTCCGAATTTTCCTTGCATAATATGCACCAGTTTGGTCCTTTCCATCCACGCTTAGAAAGATTATCCCAAGACTTCAGTGTACCCTGAAGAGCATGCCATAAGAAAACCTTGTGTTTCAATGCAATATTCCACTTCCAAATCTTTCTATACCACCAATGTTGTGGATAGATAAATTTCTCCTGCATAATCCTGACATATGCATTTTTGGCAGTGACAATTCCAGTCTTATCATTACCAGTCCACATCAACCTATCACCCCGATCTGATAAATCAATACCAGCCGCAGCAAGTGATCTAACATATAAGTCCCAAGATTTGGCATCATCACCAATCAGACCCAAATCCGAGGACTGTAACCAATAAGTTTGACCATAAGGATTTCTAATATGATCTAATGTGTTTAGACCATATATTTTCAAATAATCCAGGATGCTATTTGAAAGATAAACAGGATCAATAATGCCCAGGATATCATCTCTACCAATCCTGATGGACTTCCCATTACCAACATGCCATCTCAAATCACGAATAATCCATCCAGAAACTTTCAGTAGACCACGCCATAGAGGAGAACAACCAGAACACATTGGCATATTCGATTTGATCCAATCCACTAAATTCATATTAATATACTTAACAAAGGAAATCCTGGACCAAGGATTAAAGTTAAAGAGGCACCTCCAAAGACTCTTTGCCCTAAGCGCCATGCTGAAGGATTTTAAATCCTTGATACCCCAACCGCCGAACACCTCAGGTCTAGATACCGATTCCCATCCCGACATTACCAAAGATGCTCTATCAATACCACCAGACCACAGAAAATTGAAGATCAATTTTCTGATCACATTTAAAATATATGAAGGGATCTCGAGAAGGGATAACCAATAAACAGGCAAGCCAAGCAGAACAGCCTTAACCAGAATAAGTCTACCTCCCACAGATAGCAATCTATATGCCCAATGTGATATCCGAGCCTCAAATTTCCGCACCAGCCACCACCAATCTTTGATCTGATAGTTATTTGGTCTCAAGAAGAAACCCAAATACTTGAGTCCATCATCTAGAGGATGGCATTTATAAGGAAATAATGAATTAATACCGAACCTTACTTCTGAATCCACATTATGATAATAGAAACTAGACTTTGATGGACTAACCTTCATCCCCGAAATTCTGCAGAAGCAATTCAAGATATTCCGAATGACCCCCCACTCTGCAGCAGTAGCCAAACCAGCCAAAAGCACATCATCCACAAAAATAAGATGTGAAATAATACAATCAATTCCCAGATCAATACCTTTAAACAAACCTTCCTGTTTTGCAAAATTTAACATTCAACTGAGTGCATCAACTATCAACAGGAACAACAAAGGGGATAATGGACACCCTTGCCATATACCTCTAGAACACTTGAAAAATGATGACGGCGATCCATTAATCAAGATAGCAATGCCAGCTGAAGAAACACATGACATGATCCAATTAATAACAAGAGGAGGCATTCCAATTTGGATCAATATAAGTCTCAAGAAAGTCCAATTAACTCGGTCATATGCCTTTTCCAAGTCTAATTTAAGCAACATAGCACTAATTCTTCGACTCTTAATGGAATGGAGAAGTTCCTGAGATGCCCCAATGGCATCATGAATCTGTCTGTTATGCAAAAAACCAAACTGTTCTGCAGTAATATGAACTGAGAGAGCCGCTTTAATTCTTTGTGCAATAATTTTTGATACCAATTTATAAGCCAAATTACACAGTGCAATAGGCCTATAATCACCAAAAGTTTCAGGCTTACCTTTTTTTGGTATCAGAGTAACAAAGGATGAATTCAATGCACCTGAAGAAAACCCCTGCAGCCTAGTATACTCAACCATTTTCAATAAATCAGGTCCCATAAACTCAAAGAAATGAGTATATATCTCCACTGGCCACCCATCAGGGCCGGGACTTTTCTCACAAGCTAATAGTTTCAAGGTCTGTTCCACCTCCTCAAGTGTAACCTCCCTGCTGAGAGCAGTGGCCTCATCATCATCGAAGAAACGAGGGAAAATACCAGCAATTTTGATTTGTTCCCTAAGATCACACTTGCCTTCTTCTCGATAAATATTCCCAAAATGTTTATAAGCTTCCAATTTAAGAACCTCATCGCCTGAACAAATATTACCATCAGCATCAAACAATTCCCAAATAGCATTTAAATTTTGACAAGCCGAAGCATATTTATGGAAAAATTTGGTGTTTTGATCACCATGTTTAATCCACAACGCACGACTTTTTAAATGCCATTTCATCTCCTCCCTAAGAAGGATATCTTATTGTTTCTTTTCCAGCTGCTTTACCATTTCAAAATCCTCCTGTCTCAACAAACCCTTAAAATTATTCTTATAAATCCCATTGATCTCGTCTTCAAGAATAACCAAATCCCTCTTATCATCTTTCTTCCTCTGTTTTACCCAATCAGTCACCACCCTTTTAAGACATCTCATTTTATTGCAGAAGATATCTAATGGATTTTCACCCTCCACATCAACAGAAAACCAGTGATCTTTTATCAATTTACAAAAATCTTCTTCCAACAGCCATGAATGATTGAATTTGAAAGGAACATTAGATTTGATCCCATAATCATCAAACTGGAGATAGATTGGCCAATGGTAAGAAACCTTATGCTCATGAATCCAAGTCCTATATCTATGAAACTTCTCCAGTAAAGAAGCTTTAACCAAGAAACGATCAAGTCTCTTGTGAACACCATCATCTCCCCCTCTTCCATTACTCCAAGATGGACTCAATTTCGACGGCACCATATCAATCAGTTCATGTTTCAACAGGAGGTTGTTGAAAAAATCCGCCAAGGGATCAAGTCTGGCCTTTCTTCCCCAAATCTCCAAGGGAGATAAAGTAAAATTTATATCTCCAGTGAAAATAAGCCGCTTATCATTCAAAAGACCAGAGTCAGACAGAGATTCCCAGAAGCTCTGTCTATTCGAGTAGGGAGCATAGCAATTAAAAACTGAGATACCAAAATTCAATCCAAGACAATGACCTTTTAACAGAATCCCCCACCTAGTCCTGTAAGTAGTAAATGAATATAACTGTGGATTCCAGGAAACAACCAAACCCCCAGAAAGACCTAAGGCATCCACAGCCGAAATCTCCCAATAAGGTAAAATACTACCCAATTTGGAAACAGCATCAGCACCCGAGCACATAGATTCTTGAATCAAACAAATACCAGGTCTAGTAGCTAGAAAAAGGTTGGATAGGGACCTAGCCCTCAAAACCCCACCCAACCCGCGCACATTCAGGGAGACGATAGACATTAAGAACTGTCCATCATGGGCTTCTGCGCTCTAAGACCCATCCGCAAAACACCTACAGAACCACCATCACCTACATCAACACCATCAAACTGCAGAGGCCTAGGATCAGACCCATTTTTCTTTTTTTTTCCTTTTCTAATCATCACATTCTGAAACCTAGGAGGAATAGACAATACAGAGGAGTCCTTTGCAGGGAATTTTGAGAAAATGTCCAGAGGTTCCAGGATACACTCCCCCCCGACACTACTGTCCCCCAAACACTCAGAAACAACAACGTCCACTAGTTTTTACGAACACTCTTCAACCGATACTAGTCTAGGATGTTCCGGAGAGGAAACAGAAGCAAATTGGGTATCCCCGCAAGAGATACCGTCCGGTGATGTACCAGGACAAACATTAGGGGGGGAAATCTCTACCTCACCAACAGAAACTGGGAAGCCATCACCCCCATCCGACCCAAGAACAGTCTCTGATTTAGATAATCCATGCCGTAACTGAACGACCCCCATAGATATCCGTCTATCTAAATCCAATTATTTTCCTGAGATAAATTCTAAATCCTCTTTTGTAATATCAGTATAAGCAACATCCAGGATAGGATTTAACTTACCAGAAACCGGGGTCTTCGGAGAGTCCAATTTATGAGTAGCCGAAACATTATGTGAGGGATTCACAATGTCCAGATGGTCCTCAATCTTCGGACAAGACGATCGAAAAGGGCATTTCTCCCTAGTGTGACCAAACTCCCGACAGAGTAAACAACGAAAAGGGATCCTATAGAAATCCAAAATTTGAGTCCAGCTGCTCTCCCCCCATTCTATCTCAATAGCCACCGGCAAACCTAACCTCAAATCAACTTCCACAAGCACCTTCGCATATCGTCTGTCAATGCCGAAGATAGAATTCTTATCAACCTTGATACATTTTCCCACAATGTTTGCTAGCCTAGCCATAGTTTCCTCCGTCCAGATTTCGATAGGAAGTCCGGGGACGATCATCCACAGATGGTGGATACCTTGACGCTCGCGTATGGGATCAAAATCAATATGCCAGCGCTTTAAATTCAACGACCCATCCTTAAACAACCAAGTGCCCTCAAGTATCCGCATCATTGCCTCAGCAGAGGGAAAAATGAACAATATCCACTTATTAACCAGTAAGTTAATCCTCGGCATATTCCCCAAAAGCGGCGTCCAGTTACTTTTTACCCACTCGACTATCTCCACCCTAGAACCAGAAGCATACTCCAGGCGGCCAACCAACACTCGATCCGCAAGCATTTCTACCCTGTCCAAATTAGCAGCCGCAGGGATAACAAATCTCTCCACACCTTCCCGTTCCTTGAGAGTTTTAGTCCTCCTCCTGCATTTTGCCTTCTCCCCCAATAGATTAGGGTTCCTTTCAAACCGCCGAGCCGAGGGAGATAGGGCCTCAGACCGAAAACCTAACTCATCACCGAATAAATGGCGAGGATGAGGAGAAACCCCACCCACAAGAGACTTCATTGCTCTGACCACCCGCTCAACCGGTAACACCCACACCTGTCCGAACCTGCCAAAAAATAAAGTGACACCTCCCACCAAAACAGCTGACACCTAGCTCCCGAACACTACCTAGAGACCTGTGGCCAGGTACGCCCCACTCAAACCCGTCCACGTCCATAATGGTTCCCCAAACAATCAGATCCGGACAATTTTGCAGTCCCTACCTGCAAAACCCTAGAAAATACCTTCACCGCCATCGCTCTCCTCCCACCATCCTTATAAAGTAGAAATGGCAAAATTATATATTGTTAATTGATAAGTGTTAGAATAATAATTATTGATATGATTTTTTCTATTTTTGATTTGGGATGGAGATGTGACAAATATTTTGTCAATCAATATTTATCATATATAAATATGTAAAATCTAAAATTAAACATACAAAATTAGATATTAAGCTGTTGGCATATTATATTTTCTTGTTTTTGTTTTAATGCGTGTTTAGTTGTAAACGGTGAAGACTAACTACCTACTGGTAGAGGCAGTTCAGTAATTAGTGACCGTTAGATCTGAAGATTCTCTAAATCTGACGGTCACTAATCACTGAGCCTCCGCATTAAATGCTCTACGGCTCAATAGTTAGTCTTTGATGTTGTAAACATGCACGCCGAGCTCACACATTAAGTTTACTAACTTGGCTACTGCTCCAAAGTTTTGAAGGGTCAAGATTTCGTTTTGACAAGACATCTAAGAAGAAGTGTAATTGGTAAGTTGGCTACTGGACCGGACGGGAGCTTCACCGGAATAGTGGATATCCATGTCTATGCTGCGTAGTGTTGGAATATGGTGGCAATTCTACTAGCTGTACTAAATTTTTTTGTTTGATGTTTTGGATTTCTATTTTTTCAATGTTTTGGATTCCTATTTCCTCATTACAAAACTTTTCAATGAAATATATAACTTTCAATAATAATTTTTAATAATTTTAGTGATAATATTTTATTAAAACATATATTTTAAAGTAATTTTATTAATAATTTTTAATAATTTTAGTGATAATATTTTATTAAAACATATATATTTTGAGTAATTTCAATGATAATATTTTATTAAAAATATATTTTTCAAAACCAAAAAATAATGCATATTTAAATAGTCACATACATGTAAGGTAAAGTAGAGAAATTTATTAAGAATGGCATTAGTTACATAATCAACACAAATACATTTTGAGAGCAGATCCAACAGAACATGTAATTCTTCTTGCGAATATAATTAGTTTCTCTTCTTTAATGTATTTTTTGGGGTTTTTTTATATAGAGTTTTTCTCAATAATTACACCAATAGGTATTTAATTTTAAGCATTCATGTCACGTCCAATTGAATTTTAATGGGTCCAATTAAATTTTAATTGGTCGATCCGAGCCACGGTCGTCATTCTATGGCTCGTTCTATACCCCTACGTCCCTAGAAGGTTGAAGTTGCAAAGCAACAACTCTCTATTATTCATCCTGAAGCTCTTTTGTTTATGTCTAAGATAAAGAATCTCTCAGTTCGTGAGCTGGAACATATCGATCTTACCAGGATTTATACAATCTCTGTTTTACGATAAACTGACCTTAGAACTTCTCATAGCAATGACAATGAATCCTTCATTCTGCATTTGTTAGCAGAAGAAGATCAATTTTCGATAAAACAATGTAGTTATTACATGTGGAGGCAGCGGTTTCCCATGGAAAATGAGTGTAGGGTTGAGCAGAGGAAAGATGTTGGGAAATGGGCTATTACATTAGCTTTTCCGATGGGCGAGCGGCTTACAAAAGGAAATATGGCGGTTGTAGGTATCTATGCTTTTCTTCCGACGGAAATTGTAACAAGATTTCCATTTATAATACAAGCAGATTTTTTATTGGTTTCATCAAGAGAAAGTATCATTTTCAATAACAATTGGAACTAGGGAGTCCTTCGTTGTGTTCCATTAGCCTTTTGTTCAACATTTCGTGCTCTGATAAGTGGTAATTCACCTCTATCATTGAAACATTTATGTAAACCAACAAAAGCTCGAACAATAATCCCTGCTTTTAAATGCATTCTGGAGAAAGCAAGAGGAAAAGTTCATCAAAGCAACTTCATTCATCTATATTCTCATAATGTACACATAGTCCATCCTTATCTTGATAAAAAAGAGTTTTATAATAGCTTGAATTTTTTGGGCGTGGTTATCTCCCTATATTCGGTTGTCTAATTGGTTGACAAGCTTTCTTGAAAATCTATACATTGAACTTCTTTGTTTTATTGCTGAAAATTGGAAGGGATTTCCAAGTCATCTGCAAAACACTCCTTTTTTGAGTGGTTGAATCAGTATCCTAAAATTACAGAGCTTTCTATCTCAAAGTTTGTTGAGCGGCTCCTAGATGTAGTATCAGACTCAACAGACAGTAAACATGTTATCACCACTACACAGTGGCCTGGTCTCTCACGAATCGGAGTTATGCAATGTCCATTCATCAAACTCCTTCTTCATCCGATCAGCGACCACTACCAGTTAAGAAACTCCTTCATGCTTGTTCTGCGCCTGCTTGTTTCTTCAATTTAACAACTCTACGAATTGGGCGACTTGCTTTGTTGATCAAATCATTTATAATTGCTCTATTTCAACCATTGTTTCTTAATGACAGCATATGCAACTGTTCGGTGGTTGGGCATTGAGGCCACTTGAGTCCAAGAGAAGGTCGGTGAAGAAGAAGGCTTCCCAGAGGGGCTGTTGCATTTGCATTTACACTCAGACATCCTTCGATCAGTAAGTGTCCTTAAACGAAATTTGAGCCTTAGTTTGGTGCCGATAGTTTTATTGGTATAGCCAATCATTTTGAAACTTTGTCATCTTTTCTGGAATGCTTATGCCCATAAATTTGTTTGAAATATTTGTATGATATTTACCTAGATTGCAATAGCACCGCTTACCACTATAGAAACTATATTATCTAAAGTTTGATCTTAGTTGTAGCGAATTGACTGTTTGAATTAGTTGTTGTCTATGGCTATGATATTTAGATAATACGTGTCTATTGAAACGAGTCATCAAGCCATTTCGAAGACTGTTCCTATTAATTTGTTTCCTTCATCATTTTGTTTGTGTAAAATATCTAGTAAACATAAAAATAGGGAAGGCGGGGGGAGAAAACGCAAAACAAAGGAGGATAAAAGCATTCTGCTAATATTTTTGCACAGACATAACGCGAGAGGATAAAAGCATTTTGCTAATATTTTGCACATACATAACGCGCTAGTGTTGTGTAAACCCATAACGCGCTAGCGTTATTCACACCCAAAACGTGCACGCGTTTATATATTCATAAATGCGCTACCATTATTGAAATAAGCAAAAAACATTATTCAATAGTTTATTTAATAGTTTCTATGGGTTAGGAGGTTAAATAGGGATTTAGTGTTAGGGGTTTAGGGATTAGAGATGGGGGGTAGTTAGTTAGGGGTAAGGGGCTAGGAGGGGGGGTTAGTTAGGGGTAAGGGGCTGGGAGGGGGGTTAGCGAAAGAGAGAGAGAGAGCGAGAGAGAGAGAGAGAGAGAGAGAGAGAGACCGAGAGAGGGGGTTAGTAATGGTTGGAGGGGGAGGAGGGAGAGAGAAAGCGAGAGAGGAGAGGGTGTTGGTTGTAGGGACTGCGAAAGAGAGATGGAAGGCGTGGTTAGAGGTAGGTGGAGGTGTAGGGAAGAGAGAGAGACTGAGAGAGACCGGGTTAGTAAGGGCTACGGAGAGGAGGGGGTTTTGGCTAGGGGGAATAACAAATGATAAAGACGACGATGATGAAGATAAAGACGATGATGAGGATGAATATCATGATGATGATGAATATCGGGATGATGATGATGATGATCAATCACCAATCATGATGAAGATAGTGGTGAGGATGATGATGATGATTGAGATGACGATGACGACGATGACGATGATGATGACGATGAAGATAATGATGAAGATGAAGTTGGTGAAGATGAAGTTGGTGATGAGGAGGATGATGATGATGATGATGATGATGATGAATATGACGACGAGGATGATGAGGATGATGATGATGCTGATGAAGATGATGACGATGATGATGATTATGATGACGACGATGATGATGTTGAAGATGGTGATGAGGATGATGATGATGATGATTATGAAGATGGAGATGATGACGACGATGAGGATGATGATGATGATGATGAAGATGGAGATGACGACAACGACAACGACGACGACGACGACGACGATGATGATGATGGTGGTGGTGATGATAAAGAAGAGGATGATGTTGATGACGATGATGATGATGATCAATCATCAATCATGATGAAGATGAAGATGGTGATGAGGATGATGATGATGATGATGATGAAGATAATGATGAATATGACAACGACGACAATGATGATGATGATGATGATCATAAAGAAGAGGATGATGATGATGATCAATCATCAATCATGATGAAGATGGTGGTGAGGATGATGATGATGATCAATCGTCAATCATGATGAAGATGGTGGTGAGGATGATGATGATGATGAATATTATGATGGAGATGATGACGATGATGAGGATGATGATGATGATGATGAAGATGATGATGGAGATGACGACGACGATGATGACGACGATGATGAGGATGATGATTATGATGATGATGACGACGGCGATGATGATGGTGATGATAGAGAAGAGGATGGTGATGATGAAGATGATGATGAATATGTCGATGAGGATGATGAAGATGGTGGTGATGATGGTGATGAGGATGGTGACGAGGATGATGATGGTGATGATAAAGAAGAGGATGGCGATGAGGATGATGATGATGCTAATGATGATGATGATCAATCATCAATCATGATGAAGATGAAGATGGTGATGAGGATGATGATGATGATGATGATGATGAAGATTATGATGAATATGACGACGAGGATGATGAGGATGATGATGATGATGATGATGGTGATGATGAAGAAGAGGATGATGCTGCTGCTGTTGCTGATGATGATGACGATGACGACGATGATGATGATGAATCAATCATGATGAAGATGGTGATGAGGATGATGATGGTGATGATAAAGAAGAGAATGGCGATGATGATGATGATGATGCTAATGATGATGATGATCAATCATCAATCATGATGAAGATGAAGTTGGTGATGAGGATGATGAGGATGATGATGAATATGACGACGAGGATGATGAGGATGTTGATGAAGATGATGATGATGATGATGATGATGATGATGATGAAGACGGTGATGAGGATGATGACGATGATGAAGATGATGAATATGGAGATGACGACGACGATGAGGATGAAGATGGAGATGACGATGACGACGATGATGATGATGATGATGATGATGATGATGGTGATCATAAAGAAGAGGATGATGATGATGATGGCCAATCATCAATCATGATGCAGATGGTGGTGAGGATGATGATGAGGATGAAGATGATGATGGAGATGACGGCGATGATGGAGATGATGAGGACGATGATGACCATCATCGTCATCGTCATCTTCATCATCATCAAGGAAGAGAGAGTGAGAGAGGGGGGCTTAGTTAGGGGTAAGGGGCTAGGACGGGGGTTAGCGAGGGGGAGAGAGAGAGAGAGACTGAGAGGGCGTTAGTAATGGTTGGGGGGAGGAGGAGGGAGAGAGAGAGAGTGAGAAAGGAGAGGGTGTTGGTTGTAGGGACTACGAAAGAGAGATGGAAGGTGTGGTTAGAAGTAGGCGGAGGTGTAGGGAAGAGAGAGAGACTGAGAGAGCCCGGGTTAGTAAGGGCTAGGGAGACGAGAGGGTTTTGGGATAGCGGGAGTAACAGGGAGATAGAAAGAGTAAGATGGTTAGGGATGGGGGAGAGGTTAGGGAGAGGGAGAGGGGGTTTACAGAGAGAGAGAGAGAGAGAGAAAGAGAGAGGTGTAAAACCATAGAAGAGAGAGTATGTCATCATCATCATCGTCGTCATCTCCATCTTCATCATCATCATCATCCTCATCGTCATCTTCATCATCTTCATCATCATCGTTGTGGTCATCATCACCATCATCTTCATCGTCATAATCACCATCATCTGCGTCATCATCATCATCATCATCATCATCTACGTCATCCTCATCATCTGCTTCATCCTCATCCTCATCATCTTCATCATCATCTGCATCATCATCATCATCATCATCATCATCTTCATCATGATATTCATCATCATCATCATCACCATCATCATCTTCATCATCATCTTCATCACCATCATCATCTTCATTTTCATCACCATCATCATCTTCATCTTCATCATCCTCATTATCATTATCTTTATCTCACCCAATCTAACACTTCAAAATATAAATTTGTGAATATTATAACGCGCGCGTGTTATGTACACACATAACGCTAGCGCGTTGCTTATAACATTGAGCGCCAAAACACTAAAATTTGAATTTAAATATAACGCGCATGCGTTATTTGAATTTAAACATAACGCGCGCGTGTTTCTTAGCGCCTAATCACCCACTCCTCCCGCGCCCGCATGTCAGCCACTGTCCTATGTGGATGGTTCGGACTTACCAAACCTGTGCTAAGGAATTTTTAGACCATAGCTAATTTGACATTTTCAGTATTTTTCTGAGTATGCATGTTTTCCACCGCTCTTTACAGCATGACACACCTGACCATTAGTGACGAAATTTTAGGGATAGATAGAATTTTTTATGCAGATTCGGAATATGTAATTTTTTAAAAAAAAATTGAGATTTTCTATTTATTTCCTAATTTTTTTGTGTCATGACTCCGTTGGTCAAAAAACATACTGTTAGAAAAGCACTTCCATGAAGACGATGATGAGGATGATGATGATGAATATCAGGATGATGATGATGATGATAAATCATCAATCATGATGAAGATGGTGGTGAGGATGATGATGATGATGGAGATGACGACGACGACGATGACGATGACGATGATGATGAAGATGATGATGAAGATTAAGTTGCTGAAGATGAAGTTGGTGATGAGGAGGAGGATGATGATGATGATGAAGATGATGATGAATATGACGACGAGGATGATGAGGATGATGAGGATGATGATGATGCTGATGAAGATGATGATGATGATGATGATGATGACGACGACGACGACGATGATGTTGAAGGCTATGATGAGGATGATGATGATGAAGATGGAGATGACGACAACGACAATGACGACGATGATGATGATGATGATGGTGGTGGTGGTGGTGATGATAAAGAAGAGGATGATGATGATGACGATGATGATGATGTTCAATCATCAATCATGATGAAGATGAAGATGGTGATGAGGATGATGATGATGATGATGAAGATAATGATGAATATGACGACGACGGTGATGATGATGATGATGATGATGATCATAAAGAAGAGGATGATGATGATGATCAATCATCAATCATGATGAAGATGGTGGTGAGGATGATGATGATGATGAAGATTATGATGGAGATGACGACGATGATAAGGATGATGATGATGATGATGAGGATGATGATGATGATGATGAAGATGGTGGTGAGGATGATGATGATGATGAAGATTATGATGGAGATGACGACGATGATGAGGATGATGATGATGATGATGATGATGATGATGGAGATGACGACGACGATGATGACGATGATGATGAGGATGATGATTATGATGATGATGACGACGACGATGATGATGGTGATGATAGAGAAGAGGATGGTGATGATGAAGATGATGATGAATATGACGATGAGGATGATGAAGATGGTGGTGATGATGGTGACGAGGATGGTGATGGTGATGATGGTGACGAGGATGATGACGGTGATGATAAAGAAGAGGATGGCAATGATGCTGATGATGATGATGATCTATCATCAATCATGATGAAGATGAAGATGGTGATGAGGATGATGATGATGATGATGATGAATATGACGACGAGGATGATGAGGATGATGATGATGATGAATCAATCATGATGAAGATGGTGATGAGGATGATGATGGTGATGATAAAGAAGAGAATGGTGATGATGATGATGATGATGCTAATGATTATGATGATCAATCATCAATCATGATGAAGATGAAGTAGGTGATGAGGATGATGAGGATGATGAGGATGATGATGATGATGAATATGACGATGAGGATGATGAGGATGTTGATGAAGATGATGATGATGATGATGATGATGATGATGAAGACGGTGATGAGGATGATGATGATGATGAAGATGATGAATATGGAGATGATGACTAAGATGAGGATGATGATGATAATGATGAAGACGGAGATGACGATAACGACGACGACGATGATGATGATGATGATGATGATGGTGGTGATCATAAAGAAGAGGATTATGATGATGATGGCCAATCATCAATCATGATGCAGATGGTGGTGAGGATGATGATGAGGATGAAGATGATGATGGAGATGACGACGATGATGGAGATGACGAGGACGATGATGACCATCATCATCATTGTCATCTTCATCATCATCAAGGAAGAGAGAGTGAGAGAGGGGGGGGTTAGTTAGGGGTAAGGGGCTAGGACGGGGGTTAGCGAGGGGGAGAGAGAGAGAGAGAGACTGAGAGGGAATTAGTAATGGTTGGGGGGGGGAGGAGGGAGAGAGAGAGAGCGAGAAAGGAGAGGGTGTTGGTTGTAGGGACTACGAAAGAGAGATGGAAGGTGCGGTTAGAGGTAGGCGGAGGTGTAGGGAAGAGAGAGAGACTGAGAGATCCCGGGTTAGTAAGGGCTAGGGAGAGGAGGGGGTTTTGGGCTAGGGGGAGTAACAAGGAGATAGAAAGAGTAAGATGGTTAGGGATGGGGGAGAGGTTAGGGAGAGGGAGAGGGGGTTTACAGAGAGAGAGAGAGAGAGAGAGAGAGAGAGAGAGAGAGAGAGAGGTGTAAAACCATAGAAGAGAGAGTTGTCATCATCATCATCGTCGTCATCTCCATCTTCATCATCATCATCATCCTCATAATCATCTACATCATCTTCATCATCATCGTTGTGGTCGTCATCACCATCATCTTCATCGTCATCATCACCATCATCTGCGTCATCATCATCATCATCATCATCATCTGCGTCATCGTCATCATCATGATCATCTTCATCATCATCTGCTTCATCCTCATCCTCATCATCTTCATCATCATCTGCGTCATCATCATCATCATCATCATCATCTTCATCATGATATTCATCATCATCATCATCACCATCATCATCTTCATCATCTTCATCACCGTCATCATCTTCATTTTCATCACCATCATCATCTTCATCTTCATCATCCTCATTATCATTATCTTTATCTCACCCAATCTAACACTTCAAAACATAAATTTGTGAAGATTATAACGCGCGCGAGTTATGTACACACATAACGCTAGCGCGTTGCTTATAACATTGAGCGCCAAAACACTAAAATTTGAATTTAAATATAACGCGCACGCGTTATTTGAATTTAAACATAACGCGCGCGCATTTCTTAGCGCCTAATCACCCGCTCCTCCCGCGCCCGCGTGTCAGCCACTGTCCTATGTGGCTGGTTCGGACTTACCAAACCTGTGCTAAGGAATTTTTAGACCATAGCTAATTTGACATTTTCAATATTTTTCTGAGTATGCCTGTTTTCCATCTCTCTTTACAGCATGACACACCTGACCATTAGTGACGAAATTTTAGGGATAGATAGAATTTTTTATGCAAATTCGAAATATGTAATTTTTAAAAAAAAAATTGAGATTTTCTATTTATTTCCTAATTTTCTTGTGTCATGACTCCGTTGGTCAAAAAACATACTGTTAGTGTTTATTCCGTAACTTTTTCATTTCACAACCATTTTAAAAAAAACTTGTATGCTGCACTAGAGGACACCGAGCTCTACATGTCGTAAAAAATCCACGTCAAAATAACTACCGTATGTCCACCGCTCTCCTTGCTGGCGTATCTCCAGCGCTCGTAGTTTAATATGCGTTTGAGTGGATTGGCCCTCTAACAAAAGAAAAGTAGGTGATAAAGTTAGGTGTAATGTAGGTCAACCCTATTCCCCGGAAATTTCCCATCGCAGCGAAGAGAGTTAAGTATAATTGTTAATGCAAGGATATGAAATAATGAGCAAACAACCATTAAAAATATTTCGCGGGAAAAAAAAACTATTAAAAATATGAGCAGTGAGAGCAAAGTCTATCATTTTCTTTCCTTTCCTTTGGTTGGATAGACAAACCGATCAAATAAATAAGCATTTAACTATGACTGGTCGATGTCATTTTCCATAAATAAGCATTTAATTATGAGTGGTCGATGTCATTTTCCATGGTTGGATAAACAAAACAATCAAATGAATAAGCATGTGGATGTCATTGTCTATGGTTGGATAGAGAATATTGGTGGATGTATAAATAAATGAGTAGTGGATGAAGGAATCTTATCTTTAGGTTGTATAATTGTTGGGTTTTCATTGCATTTTGTTTTGTAGTTTTTTTTTGGTGTGGTAAATGTAAAGTAATAGGTAATATACCAAGGAACTTTGTCTTTATGTTTATAGCTTTTTTTGATTTTGCATGTGTACAACCTAAAGGATTGTTGTTTTGTTTTATGGTTGAGGATAAAGGTCCTTTATCTTTGTGCTCATCTTTGCATGTTATGGGATGGATTTCATCTTTGCATGTTATGGGATGGATTTAACATGAGTCCAAGCTTCTTCCATGAGATCCATTAATTTAGATAACTCTTTGTTTGTTAGTAATAATTATATATCATTCTTTCAATGACGAGAGATATTGACAATAAGACAATCTTTGGACAGACATTAATAACGTCGGCAACTATGCTTTTGGTACGATGATGTGGGTTTGAATCTGGAGCTCAAGATATGAGGATTCAATGTGTTCCATGTGGGGTAGTTCTTCGAGTTATGCAGTCATTCAACCATGGTTTCGAGGAGGGAAATTGCAAAGGTTTGTCAGCAACAACTTTAAACAAGATGAAGTTTGGTTTAGAAAGTGAGAATTTTTTCGTTTCAAAGTAGGGACTATAGTGGGCTACCAAGAAGGATGAAATCCTTCTTTTGCCAACTCCGGATGAGAAGGAAAGCTTCCAAATAATGTAGTTATTATCTTTATCTTGTTTTTTAGTTGTTGATTCTTGGCTCTGTAGTCTCTCCACCTACTTCAAGACATGTCTAGATATGGAAGAGAACATGAAACTTCATATCGCAAGCCTGCAGTTGGAGGGCATTGCGTAAGCTTGGTGGGATACTCACCTTGAGAATTTTTCCTCCGTCGATGAGATAGGTGAGCCATCATGCATCACTTCTTGGGATGGATTTTTTCAAGCATTACGAGACCGCTTTTGTTCTCCAGGATATCACCAAAATCTCCTTGTTAAATGCTTACAACTCCGAAAACTCTTCAATTAGTCCATACAAAGCTACATCAAGGTCTTCTGCAAGTTACACATTAAACTGCACATTTTCGATACAGAGGAGGTATTGATTGTTAAATTTAATTTTGGTTTGTTAATGATTATCCACCGTGAATTTGATTTGTTTGAGAGTCCATCCTTGGACACAACCTTTTCTCGATCCTTGTTTTTGGAGTGTAAATTGGATCCTCAAATCCTCTCTCCTCAAACTCGATCTGGTCCTTCTACTGTCAGTCCTTCTCATTCTCTCAATTCCCCGGTTTCCCCATCCACGCCCAAAAATATGCCTCGGTGTACATTTCGCCAGACCAATTCCCATGCATCTACCGACTATCGATCACTTAAAACCCTTCAAACCAATAAGACTTTATTTGTAGAGATCGCTCAATCAGATTCCTCTAGTCATCTTGAAGTCATCTCTCTCGAAAATCCTACTGAGGTTGACCCCTCTTTGATCTTGATGACTGCTCATGAACCCAACATCTCTAATATACCCCTGTTTACACATAATTGTCAGATTAAGCATGAGTTGGCTACTCTCATCATGGACAATGGAAGCCAAGAGATCCTTTTTTCCCAAGTCTTAGTCCAACGCCTTCAACTCCCCACCACTCACCACCACTCCCCACATGAATCCACATCAACTCGGTTGGGTACAAAAGGGAGGCCCTAGTCTTACTGTCTCCCAGTGTTGTGCGGTGACCTCTGATATTGGACATTTCCAGGATATTGTGGTGTGTAATGTTCCCCCCTCATATTGTTTTGATTTGTTACTTGGCCTTCCCTACCAATAGGCTCGGCATGTGGTGTACCATGCTAAAACTCATCAATATTGCCTGCAACAAGAGGGGCACACCTATGTGCTTACGTCCGCGACTCCTAAAACCACCCAGCCTATTACTGGACATGCAACTGTTAAGAAAGTCAGTTTGAACAAAGACATATCTTTGTGTTTAGTGCACCCCCTTAAACTAGATAACCTGACCAACCCTGCCCTTCCCGACATGGCTCCCATGCTCCAATAATTTTTTGATCTCTTCACATCACCCACGGCCTTACCTCCATCTCGCTCTATTGAGCCTATGATTGATCTCATCCCTAGTGCTTCTTTATCCAATTCCCCATCACATCGCCTCACCTCTCAAGAAGCTAATGAGATAGAATGCCAAATTGTCCCACTCCTAGACTCTGGACATATTCAAACTTGCTCGTCCCCTTGTGCGTCCCTAACCTTTTTTATTCCCAAAAAGGAGACCTATGAGTGGCGCCTTATGACCGATTACTCTGCCCTGAATAAAGCCACCATTCAAAACCATTACCCCCTACCCCATATTGAGGATTTGTTGGACCACTTACAAGGTACTTGTTTCTTCACAAAGATGGATTGGACTGCACGATACTATCAAGTTCGCATGCATGCAGTCAAGACATGGAAGACCACTTTCAAGGCACAATGGTCAACGCCCTCCACTGCGCATGATATTAAGAGTTTAATGGGAGGCATTAATTTCTACAAGAAATTTGTCTCTCATTTTTCCCAGTTGGCTCATCCTCTACATCAGTTGTCCAATCAAGCCAACTTTCTTTTGAATACAAAATTTGAGCACCAGTTTTCACAACTAAAGGCGGCTTTAGGTTCAACCCTTGTTCTACACTTTCCAGATATGCATCAACCCTTTGAACTTGAGATAGATGCATCTTAATTCGCCATTAGAGTTGTACTTAAACATGGAGGTCGTTCCGTCACTATTTTGGAATGCATTGGTGCGAATTCATATCAATTGGACTTTCCTGCATAGTTTGGTATCCATCATGTACTGAATTTGAACAATCTCAACCTATTTGCACCCCCTCTATTGGAAAAATTAGTCACCATGCATCATCCAGTGGATAATATTATATATTTTTTGCCTTTGTTGCTCGCTGATCAAATTCTCGACTCCAAGACCAACACCACTCGCCACCAGCAGTACCTTTCATATATGGTGGGTAAAAGGGAACATCCTCCAACTCAAGCCAAATAGATGTATGTTGAAACACTGAAGAACAAATTTCCTCATTTGTTGGCGGAAGAAAGGATGCTTCCGGATCTAAACATGGAGGAATTGGACCACCAAGAAGGATGAACTCCTTCTTTTGCCAACTCGAGATGAGAAGGAAAGCTTCCTAATAATGTAGTTATTATCTTTATCTTTTTTTTTAGTTCTTTCTATTATAACAATCAATAAAGAAAAGACTTAAAGCTTTTCCCATTGTAAATATTTAGTAGTTTTCTCTCTTTTTAGATTTCTCCTATTGCAATAGTTAATAATGGGAATAAAAGAGGAAATCCTCTCTCACTCAAGGGATGGATGGGAATTTATTGTTCTACATCTTCTTTATCTGTTCTTCAATGCATATGGAACATTGTTAGATCTGCATGCAGATCATACATAGTATTGTTGTGGAAACTGTGCTTGGTCTAGACATCCTTGTCATGAAAATATTCTAGAGTACTTTGAAGACAATATATGGATTTAACATGTAATTATAATCAATTTTTGTCTTTGTGTTTTGCGTCTCCTCATCTCCTAATCAAGTTTATGTTTTGATTGCATTGCTTTGGTGTAAGAATACCCAAAGAAAGCTTTAAAGTAATTTTCACTCAAGGTGAGAACTAAAATCTTAATGGAAATATAGTACTTCCAAATCAACTTGGCATTGGACAACAGTGAACACTAGTGTAAGTGATTAATTGGTATGATCCAACCCCAACTTTTAGCAAGAGGATGTTTATAATTTTGCTCGAGCACATAAAAGAGAATGGTATGTGGAATAATGGGGAAATTGTTATCACACTACTCCAACCTTGATTGAAATATCATAGTTGTAGTTCTCCAACCACCACCACCACCTCCTCCTTTTAGCTTATAAAAGAGAAACACAAAGACACGATATTCTAGCATAATCATGTCAAGAAGGCATGCAACAATGACTCTTCCAATGCCACTATCAAGTTTTGGAATTTGAGAATTGTAGCACAAAACTGGTGTCGCCCAGAGTATGTTTATTTACATTCTATAGGATTCTATATAGTTTACATTATGCATAAAAATGAGGTATTATTTTAATAAGGTGTTGGCCTCATTTCAAATTGATATCAATAATTTCATTTTATGTTTATTTACATTCTATAGGATTCTATATAGTTTACATTATGCATAAAAATGAGGTATTATTTGTATAAGGTGTTGGCCTCATTTCAAATTGATATCAATAATTTCATTTTCAATGTTTCAAAACAAATGAGAATGTGGCAACAACTACCTACATTACTACAAAAAAATCATAAATATGGTCCACATTTATTAGAAAAACAGGATCATGGAGCAATAAAATAAACAAATAAGTATGGAAATAAAACACAAAATATGCACAATATAAGAGACACATATATACGTTGTTCACCCAGTTTGGGCTATGTTCACCTAAAATTTTCCATTCCTTCCTTTTTATTATCCAACAAAATGAAGGGATACAACCAACAACGCATCCGATGTAACTTCCTCTTCACTCTCTCTCAGTATCTCATATACAAGGATATTTTAAAATACACCTCAATACAAAATACATAGCCGTGATACAAATATATAGTGTTCTCCAACCTTCGAAACAACTAATTCCAAAACCGGAACTAGAATACAATGGGCCGAAAACCATGGGCCAAAAAACTACCCAAATGTTTCCTTCGGGGGCATTGCCCCCAAAACCCCGCTGCCCCCTACACCCCTCGATGTGGAAGGGTGTACAGTCCTCATGGGGTGTAAAGTCTACCTAGGGTATAAACACTGTTGAAACAAAGATCCATGGAATGGGAAGATAATCAGGCTCCATAACCAACAATCTCCCACTTGGAGACTGATTCACAACAACTCCATTGTTGTTGTACATGCTGGAGTAAGCTCCTTCTTTGGAGCTGAAAAATTTCTCATCTCCATCATCATGCTTGAATGCCAATTGAAATTGAGCAAGTACTTAGTTTCTCTCTGGTTACTTACTGCCTTTGTTAACATGTCTGCAGGATTCTGGCTAGTATGTATCTTTTCCAACTTTAGTTGTCCATCTTCCAAAACAGACCATATGAAATCATACCTCAGCTGTATATGTTTAGTCTTCGAATGGAAGGTTGATTTCTTTGCAAGATGAATGTCACTTTGGTTTTCACAATACAACCTGCTACTCTCCTGCTTCTTTCCCAATTCCTCCATAAACCTCTGCAAAAAAATCATCTCCGTTTACTAGCCTCTATAAGTGAAACATACTCTGCTTCTGCTATTGAGAGTGCAACAACCCTTTGCAACGGTGATTTGCTACTATACTGTGTGCTGCTCTTGGGATCGTTTCATTCTTTCCACTGTTGTCAACAGCTTCATCTATTCCTATACCGAGAACACCTGCTGCTACGCCTCCTTCAACTGAGAAACTAATTTCTTCAACTTGGGATCCTTGGCGAGGCGGTCATATATTTTGGCATTGC
Organism: Larix kaempferi; assembly: GCA_027924585.1. Lineage (NCBI taxonomy): Eukaryota > Viridiplantae > Streptophyta > Pinopsida > Pinales > Pinaceae > Larix > Larix kaempferi. Next base: position 7,480,598 of record BSBM01000927.1, read on the forward strand.
GGGTGCTCAACTGCTTACACTCTATGGAGAGGGCCTTAATACTTGCTACTGTATTCTTGGTTGAATCCGCCCTCTGGTCACGCACCTCCTATAGGATGTTGGGAACTGCATAAGCCTCCAGTTCAGTTATGCGAGCCTGAAACTACTAAAAGGCCTCCGCGAGCTTCACTACTTGAGCCTCGATGGATTCCTACTCTACGTGTACCCACCCTGGCACAAAGTGGACACTGCGCGGACCGATCTAATATCCTGCTGCACTTCCTTCAGCTCCCTCTGGATTCTCTCATACAGCTCTATATGTTTCTCTTAATACTTCTACAGGATGTCCTCGGAAACATCCTCCATGGCTCCGCAGACCAGACCGATATCATCATCAATAAGTGTTGCTTCCACCTGCGGTCTATTAGCATGCTGCTTCTTCCTAGATGCTGGTTTCTTTAGCGTGACTTTCCTCTTCTGAGGGGTCACTGTCACAATTGGGGGATTCTATGGTGGTGTGCTAGTTCATGCAAATGGGGGTGGAGGGAAATCAAATGCAACTTCGCTTCCTCCCTGCTCTTATTCGTCACCACCTTGTTCTGCTTCTCCTTCATCACCTCCCTGCTCTTCTTCTCCTCCGTCTCCTAGCGAGCTAGACCCACTATCGCCATATGCTTCTTCTTATTCCTCTTCACTACTGTATTTTATATATTCTACCTCAATTTTCTTTTTACCTTTCCTCAACTTCTTCATCCCACTAGACTTTCCGACATGCTCAGCTTGCGTAACCCTCGGACGTCCTATAGTATCAACGTCAGATAACTCTGCCTCTGCAATAGGTACAAGGAATTCCTTTGTTCATTCCTTTATGATATCTTCCATGTCTACATCTGTGATCTTGTAATATGACTGTAATCGTTCCTCACGCTCATCCCTTCGCGCGATGATGTAGGTAAAATGCGGATCGACGCAGAACTTTGCTATGGGGCTGTACTGATGTAGAATACGTAGTGTCATGTGGGGGAATGCTTCGATGGTGACCTTTAACTACTGGTAATATTGGTGAAACATGGCATTAGACTGCCATTGCTTCGAAATTTCATTAGTGTACCATAGGGTAGAAAACCGGTCGGCCATGGGCTTTGTAACGTCAACTTCTGGAAAAGTAGCTCCTTCAGGCATCTGTCAAGTGACAAATGCAATCAAGATGATCAACCAATTGTAGTGGAATTCATATCCGAGGTCCCAGGATTCACAAAAATATTTTTCTAGCTCTTTGACAAGGTAGTTCGCCCAGTTCATCTACAGGACCTCTACACACTTCCCTGCGAGGTCCACCACGAACCCAATGACCTGTGTAGGGTGGTTCTTTCTCACTAGCTTGCCAACTATAAGCTGGAAAGCAAGGCGCACTACACCATCCTGGATAGAGGCTACCTTGTAACCTCGATTCCCCTTTTATACATCGCCATAAGCTTCTTTGATGCACTGTGCTAGGCTGCGGTCTGACGTTTTCCCTGGGTAGAACTGCTTCGGGTCAGGACCCTTCAAGCTTAGACCTGTGATCCGGTAAATCAGTGCCGGATCCACAGTAATTCTCTTATCCAGCCATAGGTATCCACCATGATAGCACGACAAGAGGTGTTTAACACAAGTGTTAACCTCTTGGTGGTGGCCAAAATGTGGAATTTTCATTACATTTAATACAGTGGACTGCACCAGTTCCTTGATCCATGGCTGTGGAATGAGGCGAGGCTTCTATCCGATTGTTTTCATTAGATATAGGTAAGGAGTTAATGTGGCGTAGTTCCTATGGTCTCCTAAGTTGAAGTCGGTGTACTTCAATAGCAGGATCTGTCCTAATTGGTTGCCGACAATGCGGATTCCTTTCGGAATGTACGCAGTGAATACGGAGTACTTAAGTCCAGGGGACACTATTGCAATTAACAACACCAGCCAGAGGCAGGGTATACTCAGGAAGTATTGACGGGATCTGCTTCACGTTAGCCAGATCATTGAGGTGGTTGGTTCTTTGCTCAGTTACAGGGTTAAGACGGCCAGAGCGATGCCCAGTTGAAGGGCAAGCTTGTAATCGCCTAGTCGACAACGCTTGAATTCCTTCAGACCTGAGAAAACCAGACATTACTCGCCTAAGAGCTTCTTAGAATGACTTATCAAAATCACTGGGTTCGCCCGACATACTAGTTTTCAACAAACAACGGATAGACAAACATGAAGGTGGGGTATAATTTCAGACAACGACAGGCAGCAAGGTTTGATGCTTGGACAGTTCTCAACTCAGCTTAGTCAGTTACGGGTAGCAAAAAGTAGTCCTAGCACCCAGATCGACAAGTTAAATAAGCGGAGTGGCATAACGGGTCTCCCAACGAACGGAAACTGAACTTAATGGCTTCCATTAATGGCAATCTAGCGGTTATGGCGGGGTCTCAATGTCGAAAAGCAGTTTGTAAGCTCATAAATGCATTTCCTAGTCATTCTAGAGCGTCATTCTAATGGTTGGGGAGCCTCCAACAATCATATAGCTTCGTCATGGCGAATTCTAACTCTACACAAACCTGCTATTCCAGTGAGGTCCAAACCCTGCGAACCTGCCTCCCGCAAGGTTCCCATCTGCGAAGTCTTCCCTAAGGTTTCCTTAACTTCTTGTAATTTGTCCAGCTTTGCCTTCTTTTTACTGAGCTTTCTTGCCTTCTTTCATGTTATGTGAACTTCTTTAACTGTTGCTTGAATTCTTTTTTTGTTTTCATTCTTGACTTCACATATCGTAGTAGCTTCGCACTGTCGAGCTATCCTCAAAGGTTCTGAAGTTAACGTTTCTTTTCTTGACACTTCCTGAGTTGATATAATTCTCTCTCGTATATGTAGATTTCACAAAGCTTCCTGTATTCTTACAACATTGACAGCTAGGTCTTTTGCTTCCTAAACTTCCTACATTGGTACTTTGCTCTATTGCTCCGACTGTGCTTTATGTTCTTCTCTTAGTGGGTCTAATCTCTTAGCTATAAGATCCCTAAAATCCTTCTTTTTCTTTTCTGTAGCTTCTTCCTCTGCTTTCCTTCTAATCTGATCCTTTTCAATCCAATTCTTACCTAACAAAAGCAGAAAAGAGGCATTGTCCTTAACAAATCTTATTACTTCAAAGTCTTCTTCTGTCGAAGTTCCACTGACGCTAATATACACAGTAGTTATTCTTCCGCCCAAAGCTATCGTCTTGGCTTTAAATAAGCCTATTCTCCCCAAAGACGGTATCATAGCAAGTTTCCCCATAATTTCCCAAGTTTCTTCTATCATAATAGTCACTTGTGTTTGTTCATCCATAATTATGCAATCTATGTTGAAGTCCTGTATCCTTGCACTGATGCATTGTTTAGCTTTCAGACTTTCTTGTAAACTAACATCTTTATGAACTTCTTCAGTTTCCACCAACTATAATAACATATCCTGAACTTGTTCTGACTTTTTCTCTTTATGACTTTCTACCATACCCTTAATTTCTTGATCATTTTATTTCCTTATGTCCCTTCCTTCAACTTTGGCAATACTTCTTGGGAAATACTCAAACTTATGACCAACAACTTTACAACAAAGGAAAATAGGGCCTACCTCAGGGCACTCTCTAGCAAGGTGACCAGATACCCTGGAATGAATTTCACCATCGATTTTTTGTTCCCCCCGCTCCTTCAACGCCCTTATCCTCTAATTCCCACCATTTTCAAGTTGAACATGAAATCCTTTTGGAGGGGAATCTAGAGAAAATTTCACTCACTATCCCAATGGACATTTCTGTGAAACCGAGAGTCATGGAAAATATTCATATTGGTGCCACCTTCTCTCCTGAAGAGTGAGAAATTTATCTGGCATTATTTAAGGAATTTCATGATGTTTCTGCCTGGTCTTATGAAGAGATGCTTGGAATTGACCCAACCATTGTTGTTTATGAAATAAAAACATACCGGGATGCCAAACATGTGCGACAAAAACTTCTTCCTATGCATCCAGGGAAGGCAACAGTTATCGAAGCTAAGATCAAAAATCTTTTGAAAGCAGGCTTCATATATCTGGTTCCCTTGATTTAGTGGGTTTCCAATACGATTCTCGTCGCTAAAAAGTAGTGAACTATTCATGTGTGTATTGATTATAGGGATATCAATTGGGCACCCAAAAGATGACTATCCAACCCCTTTCATCGACCAGATTATCGATGATTGTGGCAGAAGCGAGATGTTCTCATTTATGGACGTATTTTCTGGCTATAATCAAATTAATATACTACCATTGGATCAACATAAGACCGCTTTCATTTGTCTTTGGGGGAATGTTTTTTACCATAAGCTACCGTTTGAGCTTAAAAATGTTGGTGATACATTTAATGAGCCATTTCGTATGCATTTCATGACATCAAACATATTTTTCAGTTGTATTTAGATTATTTTCCCGCTCATTCTTGATTTTGTCACGATCATCCACAACACTTGAGAGCCATTTTTTTGGGTGTTTTTATTATAAAAATCGATTGAACCCACATAAATGTGTTTTTTTTTGTGGAATCGGGGAATTTACTAGGCTTCATTGTGTCCAAGGATGGGATCTGCATCGATCCATCGAAGGTTGAGGCGATACTGAAATTACCTCCTCCTTCTACTTTAAAACAACTCCAAAGTTTGCAAGGGAAGGCAAAATTTCTTCACCGTTTTATTCCAAATTATGCGGAATTGACTAAATTTTTTACCTAATTTCTTACGCAGGACATCATTTTTGCGTGGGATAATATTTCCCAACAGTCCTTTGATTCTCTCAAACATGCATCGACTCATGCACCCTTATTTCACTCACCTGACTACAGTCGGGATTATATTTTATAACGTGTTGCTATAGATAGTACCATTGTTGTGGTGCGTGTCCAAGAGGACAATTCGCATGAAGAACATGTGATATATTACCTTATTCTGATTCTTATTGGTGCCAAACTCGAGTACATACATGTGGATAAACTTGCTTTGGTGGTTGTTTATGTTTTTCAATGATTTCATCACTATATCCTACATCGCAAGACCATGATAATTGCTGATTGTAACCCCATGCAACACATATTTGCATGACAAGTGTTGGGGGGAAAGTACTCGAAATGGATTGTCATACTTCAAGAGTTTGATTTAGAGTTTGAACGACCCAAATTGAAAAAATCATTAGTCTTTGTTGAATTACTTTGTGACCTTCCCTCAACATCTACTGGACATGTAGCAGAAGATTGTATTCTTGATGAATCTCTATTCCTCATTAGTATGTCTGATCCGTGGTATGGAGACATCATCATTTATCTCCAGACACAAACATTTCAACCTGATTTCTTGACTAATGATCAACGACGTATCCAATACCAAGCTCGATAGTATGTCATTCTTGGTGATAGCCTATATCATCACAGTGTTGATTCCATTATGCAATGATGTTTGACTCATGAGGAATCAAAGTGTGCCTTAAAATATTTCCATGCTTGTGCTTGCGGTGGCCATTTTACTAGTCATGCTACTACATAGAAGTATTTACGAGCTAGTTATTTTTGGCCCTCATTGTTCAAGGATTGTATACTTTCCATTTCGAAATGCGATGCTTGTCATCGCTATGATAGGAAGATGAGAGCTCATCCTTCTCCTCTTCACCCTGTAGTTTTCACCGGACCTTTTGCGAAATGGGGCATTGACTATATGACATGTAATCGTCACTCGGATGTGGGTGGGGGGGCACGATTATATTATTGTAGACATTGACTACTTTACAAAATGGGCCAAGGCAATGCGTACATACGATTGTATCAGGAAAACTAAAACATTATTTCTTTTCAACCATGTCATTTCACGTTTTGGTGTGCCTCGAGCTATTATGATCAACCATGGTTCACATTTTCATAACCATATGATGACCGAACTTATTTCCAAGTTAGGACTGCACCATGATGGTTCCTCTCCTTACTATATATACACAAGCCAATGGTCAGGTAGAAGCCATAAACAAGATTTTAGTCATGATGCTTCGACGGATGGTAAGGATTCATAAATCAAATTGGCATAAAATGTTATTTTCACCACTTTGGGCATACCAAAGTTCGATCAAATCAGCCACTGGGTTTACTCCATTCCAATTGGTATATGGGATGGAAGTCACCCTACCCATTGAATGTGAGATTCCATCGTTAAGACTAGACTTTGAACTCCTCCCGAATACTTATGCCAAGGAAGAGTGGTTACTTTATTTGACTCGCCTAGATGAGATTCCACGACATGTTGCATTAGCCATTGAAGCTCATAAAAAGTGGGTTAAAGCTCAATATGATAGGTCTGTTAAACCTCATGTATTCTCATAAGGTGACTATTGTCAACCAGCGTCACGACGAATTGGGTGTTGTTAAGTTCTAGTCTATGTGGCTAGGACACTACATTATGAAGCGAGTTCTTGAGAAAGGGGCCTATGAACTAGCCGTTTATGATGGAATTCCATTGGAATGGCCCATGAATGGATTATATCATAAATGGTACTATGCTTAGGGTCTCCTTGCGTATGTACCATGAATCATATTATATCATACGTATGGTGTGATGCGTGTGGTGTGAGGTTTTTCTTTTTCTAGTGTGGAGTGTTTTCCCCGGCTTATCTTGTGTTGCATTTGGTCTGCAAATGTCGATCGAATCCTTACCATATATGGGCTTCACTGATGGGGCTACTCATGCTATCTAGAACTTCGCATCCTCTGCTTGGAAAATTTATTCACCCACAGGGGATCTTGTGAGTTTGCAAGGTATATGTATCGGTCATGCAACTAATAATGTCGCTAAGCATAGTGCTCTCATTGAATTGTTATCTGAGGCTATTTCACTTAGTGTTCGATGTTTGGTTGTGCGACTAGATTCACAACTCGTCATGTCACAACTTAATAGTCATTATTCCATTATAAGTCTTTCATATTAATATTATTTTTTAAGGCTTCGTCTCTTGGAGCATGAATTTGACTATATTGAATATCAACACATTCCAAGATATCTAAACACATTAACTAATGCATTAGAATGCTGTGTGTTGGATAGACATTTTTCAAATTCATAAATCATTCAAACATGAAAATCAAAACATAAAGACATTGTAGGCCGGTAAATATCACTCATATATATATATATATATATATATAGAAATAGAAATTGTTTTTAACAAAAATGCATGTTGAGTATAAAATGGAGCTTATCATGGCTTCCATAACACTGTATGCAGACAAATACAAGTAGACCACTATGATCAAGAGTCTCTGTAACAAACAATAGCGTGGGCCACTCGGAGTAGGAGATGACTGATCACGCTGGAAACTGTTGAAGTGTGCCTCTGATACTCTCGAGGCAGCTCATCAAGATCAATGTCTGATATATCTTCGGTCAGGCATTCCAGGTTGTCACAGATATCATATACCTTCTAGATGGCATCCTGAGCTCGGTGATCTAGTGGTACTTTTGCATGTGCTCCTAGTCGATGTAATGGTGATGAACCCGGTGGAAATACTGGTGCCACATCCACATAATAAAAACTTGAATTAGTACTCAATAACACCCAAAAAATGAAATATCCAAAAATAAAATATGTGTATTTGTGTGAAGTGTGCTTTCTTGCCTGAGTTGTCCCAGTTTTGTCCTGGGGGCAGTGCAAGGTTGGGGTCTCATTTGAATTCATTCCCACCATATTCATAGTCATCGACCACTAAGAATTGCTTTTGTGCCCATTTAATAAATCTGGCATCGAAGCAAAATATAGGTGCACCTCCCACACAATCCATAAGATCTACCCACCTCTTCACTCGTGGCTCATCCGGATCCAGGGTCTCCACATCCAAACTCCGTGGTCTCGGACGAGGTACCTTCTCTAGGAACAAGGCCACCAATATACTCCCATAACCAAATATATTTGTCCGACCTTGTCGAATCCTCATGATTTGTGACTTCATGTTTCAAAGTACAACCTATGCCAATTGAACACCCTTGGTTCTAGACATTACAAAGCATATAACATCTGTGTTTTTGAAGTATTGTGTGGGTTTTCACTATCAACACACTGAGAAATAACTCATAAGAGTGTCTTAAGAGGCTTGTTTGTGATATTTTCCATCGGGATTCTCCCACTAGATTTTTGTGACCTTGGTTCACAGTATTATGCAATGCAGTACTCGATAGGTTCTCCACTGCTCGGATTGTCATAGAAAGTAATGTGTGTTATCCTTTTAGAAGGCCTTGTGAGGAAATATATAGCATCTACTTAAATGGACAAGTTGAAATCTCCCACCTTGAAGACTTGCTCGTCTGCATCCCACATTCTGATAATATAAGTCAAAAGTTATATTTGTGCTCTCATGCACAGCACATGGAAGAACTTCTTAAGCCCACAATTTCTTATGGTGGTCATTGTTTGTGGATCAAGTGAAGAAGAAACATCATCATCGTTGTGCTCTCTTTATCTCCAATCAAAATCCATATTTTCCAAACACACCTACAAACATATTGGAAGGAAGGCACCAGTGACAAGTCAAGCATAAAATTGCATAGGTTTTAAGTTATTGAGTGTTTTTTCATTTTTATTATCCGCTTTCTTAGGCCTTCCTTTTCTCGCAAAGAATATTTTTCGTGCGGTATTAGACCATTCCCCACGGGTTGTCGTGAGTCCCGATAAGGATTCCCATGGCATCCCTGCAGCACTATTTGGGCTAAAAATTCCCACCCAAAACCACTTGAATCCTAATCAAAATGCACAAAAATTGATATAAACATGTAGAAGGGGAAGCTACCTCTTACTTGGCATAGACGACGAGCAAAATGGATGACCTAAGTCTCAAAAATCCACATCGGAAGATCGAGGGTAAAAATGGCACAAATTCTCCACTTCTTTGGAAAAACACAAATGGTAAAAATAATGACCTTTTTGTTCTTTTATAGCTTTTTGAAGAATTTTTAATTAATATTTTTTTTAATTCACATTATTTTTGTAGATTATGAAAGAGCCTAGTTTAAAATAGCACAAAGAAAAACAACAACACATAAAACAAGAAAGAAGCTTTTATTTAAACACAGGAAAAGAAAACTTTTAGTGTTTATCTCACATTGATCCTGGACTTGCACAACTACATACTCATATAGAGATTACATTTCATAGAAATAAAGGCATCATTTCGCATGCCCTAAAATCAGCTATAGAATGATGTATAATTATGCAAACTTATTTTATTCTTCACATGCATTAGCATGCAGTGAAATTTGCTGCTAATTATTTAATAAACAGATGAAACCTAAAACTAAAATAGATACTGTCATTAATTATGTCAATAATTCTGCACAGCATCAATTATCAACATACTTCCCCTTGATGCTGAGAGGGCTCACAATAAGATCTCTGAGAATAAAAAACTGGGCCTTTGAGACTGCCTTAGTGAAGATGTTTGCTAGTTGTTTTTTAGTGTTGATGTATTTCAATTCAACTTGCTTCTTTTGCACTAAATCTCGAATAAAATGATACTTCAAGTCAAAAAAATTTGTCCTGCTATGGTGTACTGGATTCTTGGCCAATTTGATGGCACTCATATTATCACAAAAAATTACTGTAGGTTGAATTTGTTTTTCTTCAATTTCTTCAAGAACTTTTCTAAGCCATAATGCTTGTGTGCCTGATGAGGCGACTGCAACATATTTTGCTTCTGTAGAAGAAAGAGAAACTATACTTTGCTTCTTTGAGCTCCAAGTGATCAAACCAGAACCAAAAGAAAAACAGTTACCAGATGTATACTTTCTATCATCCAAACTAAATCCCCAATCAGAATCACTGAATCCAACCAATTCAAAACTCTTAGAAGTATAGTAATGAATGCCAAAATTTAGAGTGCCTTTCACATACCTCAGAATTCTTTTAGTTGCATTCATATGCATTTTAGATTGCATTGTCATATACCTAGAAACAAGAGAAATTGAATAAGCAATGTCAGGCCTTGTGTGTGTTAGAAACATTAAGCTTCCAACAATACTTCTGTAAACTGTCTCATCAGCCATTTCAGCACCATCATCTCTACACAACACAACTCCATGAGCAAATGGAGTAGGAGATTGTTTGCAATCAACCATATCAAATTTCTTCAACATATCCTTTGCATACTTTGTCTGACAAACAAAAATTTCATCTTCACTTTGATAAACTTCCATTCCAAGAAAATACTGCATGAGGTTTAAATCTTTCATCTCAAACTCACTCATCATAGCAAATTTGAATTCATCCTTCATCTTAGAACTGCTACCCATATACAACAAATCATCAACATATAAACTGACAATAAGAATATAATTACCTTCTTGTTTATAGTAAAGGGTAGGTTCACTCTTACTTCTTTTGAAGCCATTCTCTTGAAAATATCCATCAATCCTGGCATACCAGGCTCTTGGTGCTTGCTTGAGGCCATACAAATCCTTCTTCAACTTGTAGACTTGATTTTCTTTTCCTTGCACTTCAAAACCGTGTGGTTGTTCCACAAAGACTTACTCTTCTAAGTACCCATTCAAGAACGCACTTTTCACATCCATGTGATGTATTCTCCATTTCTTTTGTGCTGCCAGTGAAATCAACATTCTAATAGTCTCTTGCCTTGCTACAGGTGCAAAGGTTTTTTCATAATCAATGCCATACTTCTGTGTGAATCCCTTAGCAACTAACCTTGCTTTGTGTCTTTCAACAGTCCCATCACTGTTATACTTTGTCTTGTAGACCCATTTAGTACCAATTTTTTTTTATCATGTGAAAGATCTGTAAGCTCCCAAGTATCATTCCTATGAATTGAATCTATCTCTTCTTGCATAGCTTGAACCCAAACCTCATTAGTAGAAGCTTCTTCAAAACTTGATGGCTCAAAATCAACTTGTGAAAATAAAGCAAAATTTACAGTCTCACCTCTTGGATTTTCTTCATGTGCCAGACTTGTACTTCTCTGATAAATTTCATTCAAGCTTCTCACCTTTCTTGCAGTACTTGGACTTGAATATGGAGAACTAGATGAGGGGCTACTTGATGGATTTGGAGCATTTGGAACTGAAACATTAGTGGGATTCTCATTATTAATATCATCAATAATATCACCATCCAAACCAGATTTTGATTTCTCAACATGGTCTTTTTGATGACCATAAACTCCCCCTTCATCAAAAATTACATCTCTTGACACAACAATGCGATTGGTGAGAGGATTATACAACCTGTAAGCCTTACTTTGGTCACTATATCCAACAAAAATGCATGCTTCACTTTTTGGATCTAACTTTTGTCTCTTTTGATCAGCTACATGAACAAAGGCTAAACAACCAAAAACTTTGAAATGATTAACATTAGGCTTTTTCTCATACCAGGCTTCATAAGGAGTCATCATGTGAAGTGCACTAGTGAGACTTCTATTGAGAATGTACACTATTGTAGCAACTGCATCACCCCAAAAGGAATTGCTTAATCCTTTGGTATGTAACATACTCCTTGCCATTTCCACCACTGTACGGTTTTTCCTTTCAGCTACCCCATTTTGTTGAGGTGTGTAAGCAGTGGTGAGTTGTCTTCTAATGCCATTCATATCACAAAAATTCTGAAATCCTCTTAAACAAAATTCTCCTCCACGATCAGTCCTTAAGCATTTTATTTTGTAACCACTTTCAATTTCTACAAGGGCTTTAAACCTCTTGAATGTATCAAATGCTTCACCCTTGCTCTTCAAAAAATAAACCCAGCACATTCTTGAGTAATCATCAATAAAAGTAATGAAATATGATGACTAACCCAAAATTTATGTCTGCATAGGACCACAAATATCAGAATGAACTAGCTGAAGTGGATAATGGGCCCTCCATGCCTTGCCTCTAGGAAATTTCTCTCTTGAATGTTTTCCTTTAGCACATCCTTCACAAACCTCCTTGTGCTCTTCAACCTTAGGCAAACCATAAACTAATTCTTTTGATGTTAGAAGCTTCAAACTATGAAAATTCAAATGACCATACCTGAGATGCCACAACCAACCTTTGTCCTCATATGCCATATTAGCAAGGTTGATGCTAGTTTCTCCAAACTTCAATGGGAACATCCGATTCTTTGACATAGGCACAACTGTAACAACCCTATTGCCTTGATTCTTATCATAAATTGTGCATTGTCTATCATCAAACACTACTCTGTAATTCTTTTCACACAGCTGCCCAACACTTAATAAATTATGCTTTAACTGTGGAGTGTAATAAACATCTTTGACACTTTTCATACCTTCTTTTGTATGGAATGCCATATCTCCTTTTGTAGAAAAGGTCTTTTCATCACCAAGTTTGATATTAGATTTGAAACTTTCATCCATTGTAGAGAAAAGATTGCAATTTCCTGTCATGTGGTTAGAAAAACCTGAATCTAAATACCAAACATCTTTAACTGTATTTTAAGTTTTTCCATAAGATAAAAACAAATAATTTGGAGAAGCATCATCACCCTCTTAAGCATAATTAACACTTTTGTTTTCTTTTAATCTGCGATCCCTTTCAAAATGACCATACCTTTGACAATGATAACACTGGATATTTCTCTTATCAAATCTGCCTCTACCTCTTCCTCTAAAACCACCTCTTCTTCCTCTATCTCCTCTTGGAAAAAATTAATACTGACCTTTACCTTGGGCTTGGTTTCTTCTGGAGATAGAACTAGCATATGCATTCTTTGTAATCTGTAGATTTGTGGAAAAAGCTTTCTCATCACTTTCTCCAAATGAATCTCTTACTCTGTCTTCATGAGAAATAAGAGATCCAACTAGGTGATCAAAGTGAAGGTTAGTCAAATTCTTGCTTTCTTCTATGACTGTAGCAACATGGTTCCATCTTGGTGTTAAAGACCTCAACACCTTTTTAATCACAACTTCTTTATCAATAGTTTCTCCTAGAGTAGCCAATTTATTGACAACATCATTTACTCTTACACAATAATCACTCACCTTCTCACCTTCTTGCATCTTCAAATTCTCGAATTCTGTCCTCAGTGTCTGTAACTTGATAACTTTAACTTGATCACTGCCCTGGTAAGCTTCTTGTAGAGTCTTCCAGGTATCCTCATCTGACTTTGATCCTGCAATTCTTGGAAATAAGCTCTTATCTAGAGCTATTTGAATATGAAATAAAGCTTGGGCATTCCTCTTCTTGGCTTCTCTCTTAATTGTTTTATCATTGGCTGTAAGTGTGTTCCAATCAACTGGCTCTTCATAACCTGATTCTACAATCTCCCACAAATCTTTTCCTGTCAAAAAGGTCATCATCTTGATGCACCAATAATCATAATCACTTACATCAAATTTTGGAATGGGAAAAGAGTTAGAATTTGACATTATGAACTTTAAACAAAATACCTGCTCTGATACCAAATGTAGATTATGAAAGAGCCTAGTTTAAAATAGCACAAAGAAAAACAACAACACAGAGAATTAGGCTCGCAGGCCAATATATGTTCATCAAATTTGACGTCTCTTCTTATAATTATATCATGAGAATGTGGCAAAAGAAGCCTATAGCCTTTGACATCTTCAGAATAACCAACAAATATACACTTTTCCTTTTAGGTTGTAAAGCTTTCCGTTTTTCATCCGGAATATGAGCCCATGCTTCACTACCAAACACACGAAAATAACTGACATCTGGTTTATTTTTACTCCATGCTTCCTCCGGTGTAATCCCTTGTAAAGCTTTAGTGGGGGTGCGATTAATGATGTAATTTGCACAATTTAAAGCTTCAGCCAAATATGGAAGACTTAGTCCTTTAGCTTGGAGCATACAATTAGCCATTTCTTTTAGAGTGTGGTTTTTCCTTTCAGCGACACCATTTTGTTGTGGTGTATATGGAACAGTATGTTGTTGTTGTATTCCTTGTTCATTGCAGAAATTAGTGAACTTGTTGTTAACAAATTCTCCCCCATTATCAGATCTTAACTTAAGAATTTGAAGACCAAATTATTTCTCAACAAGGGCCTTGTAGGCCAAGAACATGCCAAAAACTTCGCTCTTAAGTTTTAAGAAGTAAACTCAAGTGCGTGTAGAGTAATCATCAATGAAAGTCAAGAAGTATTTGAAACCAGAGAAGGAAGAAGAAGGTAGAGGACCACACAAGTCACTATGCACAAGTTGCAAAGGAGCCGAGGCGTGCCAAGAGGCACGTTTGTCAAAACTGTCCCGATGATGTTTTTCGAGTACACAACCGGAACAAACACCATCCTTGCAAGAGACCATAGGAATACTTGTCACCATATTTTCTTTACATAGTTGTTGCAATGAGCGATAGTTTAAGTGACCAAATCGCTCATGCCAAAGCTTGCTCAGTTCATCACTATGAGCAACAAAAACTGATGAAAGTGAAGATGACCCAAAGTTGTCAAACTTGTACAACCTGATAATATCATCAACTGTTCCAGTAGCTAATACATGTCGTGGATCTTTTAAATTTCTGATTACAACTTGGTGAGGTGAAAACTCTACGGTTTTACCTTCACCAGAATGAGTGATCTGGTATACTGATAAAAAGATTACATGAAAAAGTAGGAACACATAATACATCATTAAACTATCCATTGTCTAGATGAACAGTACTAGACCCTTCAACACTAAGTGATCTATCATCACCAACAAAAATTTGTTTGGTGTTACAATTATTTAAATCAGAAAATATGGTTTTATCCTTAGCCATATGATAAGATGCTCCAGAATCTATAAGCCATTCATTTGAAGAAGAACGAGAAGATGTTGTAAGTGCAATACCAGATGTTAGGAACCCATGTCTTTACTTTGTTAGTATGTTGTTGTTGGACGCATATGCTTTGTAAGTCGTCCCGTAGTATTTGTTGATCAATAGTTTGTGTTATTGTTGTTGGCGCATATACTTTGTAAGTCGCCCGTAGTATTGTTGATCCATAGTTTGTAGCGGCCCATGGTTTTGACCCATAGTATTAGCGCCTAGAATTAGTATATAAGTGTATGTTGAGTGTGAGTATTTTGATCACAGAAGATCGAGGAGCTATGGAGAACCTCACAAAATCGAATTAATTTGCAAAAACAGTGGAAAAACTTGAAAAAGATGATAATTTTACACACAATGTATGCTCAAATCTTTGATTAACTGACTGTCTAACATGTGAAAATGTTAGTAACAGGTTTTTATTACATCCATGAGAAAATCGAGAGCATTAGGTGGCTCAAGCTGAGTGTACAAGTCACCAATGCCAAATTGGCCTCAATCCCCCCTAGGTGGGTCCAACTCAATCCCAATCACCCAAAACAGCCACGAATTCTGGTGTGGAGGTGGCTGAAGCATGCTAGGTCATTAATTAGCTCAAGTCAGGCGTGGGTGAGCAAGTAGAGGAGGTTTGGGGGCCCAAGGGAGCATTAAATGCTCCAAATCTAGCCAAAAATGGGCAAAAATCCACCCTAGCGCCCTTGGTCAACTAAAATTCCCCAAAACAAGGAGAGAGGGCGCACCAGCAATTAATGAGGGCGCACTTGTGGACAAAACTGGAGGCTGGGTGAACTGGTTTGCTTGGAAGTGGGTGTGAACACTCTCAAAAGTGGGTTTTTGACCAACTATAGTCACTTAATCCAAAACATGGTTTAATTAAGCACATGGGCAATAAAAATTTATGGATTATGGTACTAAGTGTGGTTACTGTTCTAACACCCCCCCTTAACCATAACTTTGTACATCTCATGAAAGATAAGTGGGAGGCCTTGGCAACAAAGGCTCAAGTCACCTCAATACAAACATAAATTTTATTTGTCCATATGAACCGAGGAAAAGAAGTAAAACCTCATGGGATAAAAACTTCCCTCAAAAATGGACATGGGGCTGAACCTGCAACTAAATTGCAGCAATCACCATCCATCACTCACTCCAAGCAAAGCTCTCAAGTGAGTGAAGGTCTTCTCAGTAAAGCACTTGGTGAAAATATCTGCAGTTTGCTCGGTGGATGGGCAATACTGCAATGAAATCACCCTGTCATGCACCAAGCCCCGAATGTAATGCATGTGGATCTCAATGTGCTTTTTTCTTTGCCTCTGTACTGGATCAGTAGATATCTTGATGGCACTTTGATTATCCACCCAAATATTGGTTGGAGAATCAATAGCAACACCAAACTCCCGAAGAATGCCTTGCAACCAAACACACTGTGTGGCTGCGTTCACTGCTGCCCTGTACTCGGCCTCTGCTGATGAAAGAGAAATTGTATGCTGTTTCTTACTTCACCAGCAAATAGGACCTTCAGCAAACATAAACACAAAACCTGAAGTGGACTTTCTATCGATGGGATCTCCCGCCCAATCGGAATCAGAAAATCCAGCTAGTTGAAGTGAAGAACCAGCTGCATAGTGTACCCCAAAGTTCTTTGTTCCTTGGACATAATGAAGGATCCTTTTGGCTGCCTTCCAATGGATCTCATGCGGCTGCTGCATATACCTTGCTACAGCACTTACAGCATAAGACAAATCAGGTCTTGTATGTGTAAGATACAACAAACTTCCGACTAGTTGCCTGTAGAGAGTGCAATCCACCAATGGAGAGTCTTCAAATTCACCTAGTTTTATGCCTGAAAGGAATGGGCACTTGGATGCCTTACATTCAGCCATTTTAAACTTGAATAACAGGTCTGAAGCATACTTAGGTTGACTCAGCAATATACCTCTCTCAGATTGCTCAATTTCCAAACCCAAAAATTGCCTTAGCAATCCTAGGTCGCTCATGGCAAATTCACTATGCAAAGAAGCTTTAATTGAGCCAATTTGTTTGGTGCAGCTCCCTGTAATTAAGAGATCATCAACATACAGTACAATGACCTGCAAATTATCATCACAATGCTGCAAATAAACATTTGGATCAGACTTGCATCGACAAAAACCAATTGAGAGCAAAAAAGCATCCATTTTGGCATACCAAGCCCTGGGGGCTTGCTTGAGTCCATAGAGTGACTTCTTCAACCTGCATACAAGTGTGGGATTCTCTTGGAATCCTTCAGGCTGCTACATATATATCTCTTCCTGTAGCTCACCATGCAAGAATGCACTTTTGACATCCATGTGGTGAACTTCCCAACCTTTACTAGCTGCCATGGCTAGAGCTAGTCTAATTGAGTCCATCTTTGCAACCGATGCAAAGGTCTCTGTATAATCCACACCATGGATTTGTGAGTAGCCCTTAGCCACTAACCTAGCCTTAAACTTCAGATCAGAACCATCAGCAACAGGTTTGGTTCGAAAAATCCACTTACATTGCACAAGTTTCCTCTTGGGAGGAAGAGGCACCAAATCCCATGTTTTGTTCTCTTTGAGAGACTGGAATTCTTCTTGCATTGCTGCTCTCCACCTTGGATCATGATGAGCTTCCTGATATGATGTTGGATCAGATCCAATCATCATATAACAGTGATCAGCAAGTTCACTTTCATTTGCAAAGGAAGCATTGATTGTTTGAGATCTAGTCTTCCTAGGCTCTTGGGGATTGCCTGCCAATTCACCTGCATCTTGTATGATTTTCTCATCCCACTTGGGCCTTGATGGTGACTCATGTACAGAAATGTCATCTTCAGCCATGTCATCTTCAGCAATATCAGAAAAATCAGAGGTGGAATCATCACTAATCTCATTAAGGTGTGGAGGAGAGGAGCTTTCCCCCGGTGCAAGCTCAAAATCTGGAATTGGT
The DNA here is from genome assembly GCA_027924585.1 of Larix kaempferi. Classification (NCBI taxonomy): domain Eukaryota; kingdom Viridiplantae; phylum Streptophyta; class Pinopsida; order Pinales; family Pinaceae; genus Larix; species Larix kaempferi. The sequence goes on from BSBM01000927.1 coordinate 7,498,349, forward strand.
TCTTCTTCGAATTGCACACTTCTCTCAATGAAAGTTTTAAGTGTGGATGTGTCAAAGAGCTTGTAGCCCTTTGTTTCCTCACCATATCCAACCATGATACATTCCCTGCTCTGTGGCTCCAAAGCCTTCCTTTTTTCTGATGGAATTCGAGCCCATGCTCTAGACCCAAAAATCCTGAAATTTGACACATTTGGTTTTTGGCCAAACCATGCCTCATAGGGGGTTTTTCCTTTGACTGATTTGTGAAAGGCTCTATTCTGAATATGAGCAGCACAATTGATGGCTTCAGCCCATAGCTTAGGGCTTAGATCCCTAGCTTCAATCATGCAAGTAGCCATCTCCTTGAGAGATCTATTTTTCCTCTCTGCCACACCATTTTGCTGAGGTGTGTAGGGGATTGAATGTTGCATTTGGATGCCACATTCCTCACAAAGGTGCTGAATGTTATTATTCACATATTCCTTTCCATTATCAGTCCTAAGGATCTTTATCTTATGACCACTATGGTTCTCCACTAGGGCTTTCCAAATCTTCAATTTCTCAAACACTTCTGACTTCAATTTAAGGAAGTAAACCCAGCAGAATCGAGAGTAGTCATCTATGAATGTAAGTACATACCTTGATCCACCATATGATGGAGTGGGAAGAGGACCAATGAGGTCTGAGTGTACCAATCCAAGTGGTTGAGTGGCTCTCCTTGCCATTCCCTTCTCATAGCTGCGCTCAGGATGCTTTCCAACTACACACCCAATGCATGCACCATTTGATGATCTGATTTCTGGAAGCCCTTCCACCATCTCGTCCTTGTGCAATTGCTGGAGATATTTGTAGTTCATGTGGCCAAATCTTTCATGCCACAACTTGGAGGTCTCGTTGGCATGAGAGACAAGAGCATGGTCACTAGAATTTGGAATGAAATTTGAGAATTTGTACATTCTCTCATCATGATCTGCATACCCTACTGCCACAACTTGATTTGAGGAAATTTCTGAGATTTCTACCAAATCTGGAGTGAATGTCACTCTCTTGGCTTCTCCTGTATGGGTCATTTGATAGACTGATAGCAAATTTGCAGCCAATGAAGGTACATAGAGCACATCACTGAAATAGCCATGCTCCATGTCAATCCTACCAATCCCCTTGGTCTGGATTTCTGAATCATCTCCCATTCGAACTGTTGGGCCACCATTCGAATGCATAGAGGAGAAGAGCTCTCTGGATGAAACCATATGTCTGGAAGCTCCTGAATCAATGATAAAGGATGAGGGATTCGAAGTACCTGCTACCAAAGCATGACACTTCTCCTTATTGTCAGGGTTTGAGGTGCTCTCCTTCTTCCTTGCGCCCTCAGGGACTGGGATGTTGTTCTTCTCCAGCAGCTGCGCCATTGAGTCAATGGTTTTCTTCATACATGAGCTCTCTGGATGCCATCCCCAATGACAATAGGTGCATTTGGTCTTTTCCTTTCCCTTCTTGTCCTTCTCCTTTGACAGATTCGAACCCCCATCTGCAGACTTGGTCTTGTCAAACTTCCTCTTCTCTTGCTGCTTCGAATTCTTGGCTTTCTGCTTTCCTTTGCTTGCATTTGAAACACCCATTGCCAATGCTTGGTCCTTTGATTTTATGGTGCCCATCTGAACTAGTTTGTCCTGCTCCTGAGTGAGACACTCCATGAAGGTAGCTAGTGATGGCATTTGCCAATTTCGAAGGGTCATTTTGGCTGAGTGAAATGTGCTAACAAATACTGAAAACTCTGGGCCTAGCTTCGAAAGGATGGACAGAATCAGTTGTTCCTCCTTCTTAACAATTCCACATTGTTGCAGTTGAAGCACCAGTGACTTGAATTTCGTGAAGAACTCCTGGATGGTTTCAAAATGCGTTGGGCTCAAGCTAATGAGCTCGTTTTCAAGCTGGTGGCCTCTCAGTTCATCAGTTTTCCCAAAGAGTGATTCTAGCTTCACCCATACTTCATTGGGAGTTGTCAAACTGTCTGTATGAAACAAGAGTTCCCTTGAAATGCTCAGGCATAGCAATCCATAAGCTTCATCAAGTCGATTGTAGTACTTTGCTTTCTCCACAGCAGAATTTGGCTCCACTTCTGTGCCCATGGTTACTCTATAGAGACCCTTAGATCTCAGCTTGATAACCATCTCAGCCTTCCAATCGAAAAAATTGAAGGGTGTGAGCAACATTTGGTTTGCTTCCATGACTGCTGCGTTAATGGTGAGAAAACTACTGAAACACCTGCAAAAAACACTCAATTTTTGTCTGGAAATCCTCTCTAGAATGCAGTTCAATGCTCAATATTGACCTGCAACTCACTAAATCCACGATGGCTCTGATACCATGTGAGTATTTTGATCACAGAAGATCGAGGAGCTATGGAGAACCTCACAAAATCGAATTAATTTGCAAAAACAGTGGAAAAACTTGAAAAAGATGATAATTTTACACACAATGTATGCTCAAATCTTTGATTAACTCACTGTCTAACATGTGAAAATGTTAGTAACAGGTTTTTATTACATCCATGAGAAAATCGAGAGCATTAGGTGGCTCAAGCTGAGTGTACAAGTCATCAATGCCAAATTGGCCTCAATCCCCCCTAGGTGGGTCCAACTCAATCCCAATCACCCCAAACAGCCACGAATTCTGGTGTGGAGGTGGCTGAAGCATGCTGGGTCATTAATTAGCTCAAGGCGGGCGTGGGTGAGCAAGTAGAGGAGGTTTGGGGGCCCAAGGGAGCATTAAATGCTCCAAATCTAGCCAAAAATGGGCAAAAATCCACCCTAGCGCCCTTGGTCAACTAAAATTCCCCAAAACAAGGAGAGAGGGCGCACCAGCAATTAATGAGGGCACACTTGTGGACAAAACTGGAGGCTGGGTGAACTGGTTTGCTTGGAAGTGGGTGTGAACACTCTCAAAAGTGGGTTTTTGACCAACTATAGTCACTTAATCCAAAACATGGTTTAATTAAGCACATGGGCAATAAAAATTTATGGATTATGGTACTAAGTGTGGTTACTGTTCTAACATTGAGACCTATGAAGGCACCGTGAAGTTATTTGTATTGAGCTTTCTCATAGGAGGTTGCCCCCTCGAAGTGGCCTGTGATCAATATAAAAGTGATTCTGAGTTCTGTCATTTCTGCTATTTCGCATATTCGTATTAATTAATTGTTGCAGGTGCGTCACATCTGGTATCGGAGCACTTTCTTGGGCTCGCTGGGTGAAATTTCTGCCAATTTTTTTTTCGCATCTGTTGCAGGTTCGGATTTGGGAATAATCCCTATCTGCTTAACTGTGGGAAGTACTTGGGCATAAGCCCTAAAAATCATTGTGAGGAGTACCACAAGAACTCCGAAGTAGCTGGCCCATTGAGAGGACCTGCCAGTGAAAAGGGCAACGAACCCTACCTGATTAACTAGTTCCCACCCGTGAGGTAAACCAAGAGCTGTCATTTGTGGCTAAGCGGTTATCAGTTTTACCTGAGCCATGGAGTGAGGGGTACTGCCCCAATACGCAAGCCGTCAGATAGCATTGGTGGCCGAGTGAAAATCCTAAACTTTTAGGAAGCTGCACATACCTGGGGTCCATATCTACTTTCAGCTGAACTATTGTCGATCGCTACTGTGCCGTTTCAGATCCATTTTGCAAGTCGTTCCAGATCCAGCCATTTTCAATCCATTCGGCGCTGTTCCATATCCCTTCCGAGCCGTAGCCGCTCCATATCTCCCTTGTTTTCACTCTGTTTCCCTTGAAATTTTTGGGGAACCCCTGTCATCCCATTCTGCATATTTCATTCCTGAGGACCCTATCCCCAATTCCCCTTCCCAAAGCCCGAAAGCCCACATTTGTCTATTTTTAGGGTTTGCCATAACTTCCTCAGATTTCACCCAATCACCTTCAAATTTTACCACAGAGTTCCTCTCTGAATTCTGTCTCTTTGTCCCCCTCTGCCAAATTTTCCCATTCTTTCACCCCGCTTCTGAAATCCTCATTTTTGCTTCCCTGTCTAGTCGACAGTGTCCAACACCTAGTCAAACCCCAATTACCCTCCATATTTTTTCCCAAGTCCAGATTTTCCCTTACTGAAGCAGTTTCTATTTTTATTTTCCTACCCAGTCAAAAAAAAAAAAACTGCTGGTTATGGTTGTCACCCGTGCAGGAGCAAAAACCATGGAAGAAGCAATTGCAGCCATCCAAGCCAAACTCCAAGATATGGATGAAAAATTTCTCGGCCTCCATCTTGAACATTCAGCTATGAACAACAAACGGCAGTCCAAGCCTTCAGCAGACAATGGGTTCTCTTCTTCCAGCAATTTCCGTGGTCCAAAGCTTGATTTTCCTCGCTTCAATGGTACTGATCCAACTGGATGGATCTATCGTCCAGAACAGTATTTCAGTCTGCATAATACTTTTGATGTCAACAAAGTTCCACTGGCATCCTTTCACTTGGAACAGGAAGCTCTTCAATGGTACCGTTGGTACATCAAGGCTCATCCAGAGACCAAATGGTCAGACTTTTGCCAGCTCCTTTTGCAACAATTTGGTCCTAGTGCTTTTGATGACTTCACTGGATACCTCACTAAACTTTGCCAAATTGGCACTATGAGAGAGTATCAAACCGAATTTGAGAACTTAGCCAACCACACCGAAGGATTGTCTGATGACTTTTACCGGAGTTGTTTTATCAGTGGTCTAAAGGATGCCATCCACTCTGAGGTCAAAATGTTCTGTCCCACCACAATGATGGAAGCCCTAGGGTTAGCTAAGTTGGCAGAAGACAAGATTGCAGCCCAACAACGCTCCAAGTCCACTTTTGTTCCCTTCCGAAATATGGGTTCTCAGCGACCACCTATACCGCAAGCTCCTCGACCGACTCCTATCAAGCGTTTGTCTGAAACGGAGATGCAAGCACGCAGAGAAAAGGGGCTTTGCTATAATTGTGATGAGAAATTCACTCGGGGACATAGATGTGTTCAACAAAAGCTCTATCTCTTGGATGTGGAGTCTCTGCCTGCCTCTGAAATTGGTGACGAAGATCCAGAAACACTGGATGCTCCAGTCGACATTCAGGAACCTCCTATTGACCCTCCGTCTCAGGATGACCAGCCAGAGATATCTCTCCATGCTTTAGCTGGAATCACCACCCCCCAAACAATGCGGGTCAGGGGTTACTTCAAGAAGCTTCCTCTTACAATACTCATTGATTCTGGTAGCACTCATAATTTCATTGACCCTCGGATCGCCAAACAAGCTGATTGTTTTATCCATCCTTGCTCCAACTTTGAAGTCATGGTTGCCAATGGGGGCACCTTACCTTGCAAAGGGAAGTGTCGAAATGTGCGTATCTCTATGGGAGATTATACCTTGCACTCTGACATGTTTTCCTTTCCCTTAGGCGGATGTGATGTGGTTTTGGGTGCTCAATGGCTACGCACACTTGGCCCTATTTTATGGGATTTTGCTGAACTTTGGATGCAGTTTTCCCTCAATGGACAAAAACACATATTGACAGGATTACAACTAGGTTCTCTTAGCATCATCAGTTCACATCGCATGGAAAAAATACTCAAGAAGAATTCACATGGTGTCATCGCTCAGATCCATTCCATTCAGATGCAACCATCAGCTGTCTCCACTACTCCTTTGGATCTACAACAAATTCTGGATCGATATACAGGTGTCTTTGCTGAACCAGTGGGATTTCCACCTTCCAGGCCAGAAGACCATTGTATTCAGCTCCTTCTTGGCAGCGTTCCTCCAAACATCAGGCCCTACCTCTACCCATTTCACCAAAAAACGGAGATTGAAATGCTCATTCGGGACTTATTGAAGCAAGGTATTATTCGCCCAAGCACTAGTTCCTTTTCTTCTCCAGTTATTCTTGTCCGCAAAAAATATGGGTCATGGTGCCTCTGCATTGACTTCCGAGCACTTAATCACCTCACCATCAAGGATAAGTTTCCAATTCCTATTGTTGATGAGCTTCTTGATGAGCTTCATGGGGCTCACTTTTTCTCCAAGTTGGATCTTCGTTCTGGGTATCATCAAATTCGGGTTCATGAGTTTGATATCCCTAAAACAACTTTCCGCACACATGATGGCCATTATGAGTTCTTGGTCATGCCCTTTGGCCTCACTAATGCTCCTTCCACATTCCAGGCCTTAATGAATAAAATATTTCGACCCTACTTGCGGAAATTCATTTTGGTATTCTTTGATGATATCCTCATCTATAGTAAAACATGGGATGAACATCTCCAGCATCTGGATCTTGTCATGCAACTTTTCTCAGACCATCATCTCCATGCCAAGTAGTCTAAATGTGTTTTTGGACAGAAGGAAGTTGAGTATCTCGGGCACATTATCTCAGCACAAGGGGTTCGCGTGGATCCTGCCAAAATCGATGCCCTGAACAATTGGCCGTATCCTCAGACACTCAAGATCCTTCATGGTTTTTTGGGGTTGACGGGATACTACCGCAAGTTTGTCAAGGATTATGGGAGGATTGCAGCTCCATTAACTGCTCTATTGAAAAATGATGCTTTTACATGGACACCTGCTGCTTAGTATGCATTTGACAAACTAAAACAAGCTATGTGTACTACACCTGTTCTAGCTATGCCCGATTTTTCCAAGCCCTTCACTATTGAGAGTGATTCTTGCGGCAATGGACTTGGTGATGTTCTCCTTCAAGATGAACACCCCATTGTGTTCACCAGCAAATCCCTTTCAGGTAAGAATTTAGCGGCCTCTACCCATGAGAATGAAATGATGGCTATTTTGCATGCAGTATAGAAGTGACGCCCATACCTATTAGGAAATCATTTCTGTATCAAGAGTGATCACCAGAGTCTGAAATATTTCTTGGACCAGCATGTCTCCTCCCCGACACAACAGAAATGGGTTAGCAAACTCATGGGTTATGACTATGAGATCACTTACAAGAAGGGTAAAGACAATATTATGGCAGATGCTCTTTCTCGCACATTTGATGCCCAAGGTTCTCTTTCAGCTATTTCTATTCCTGTTCCAAATTGGTTGCAATCTGTTCAACAGGGTTATGTCAATGACTCTTCCTTATCTCAAATCATCCAACGCTTGACCAACAACCCTTCTGCTGTACCACATTACTATTGGAATGGTGCTTCCCCAGAGCACAGATCTTCAACAGGCTGTCTTCTATGAACTCCATGCTTCTCCATCGGCAGGGCACTCTGGGTTCCTCAAAATGTATGAACGAGCACGGCATAACTTCTTTTGGCAGGGCATGAAAAGGACAATTCAACAGATGGTGGCCAAATGTGATACCTGCCAGTGCAATAAGGGTGAAATAACACTCCTTCCAGGATTGCTTGAACCCTTGCCCATACCTACACGGATTTGGACAGATATTTCTATGGATTTCATTAAAGGACTACCTAAATCTGGCGGGAAGACAGTGATTCTCGTTTTGGTTGATCGCCTCTCCAAATATAGTCATTTTTGTGCTCTCATCCATCCCTATACAGCCTCCTCCGTCGCTCAAATTTTCCTGGACCAGATCTTTCGTCTTCATGGAATCCCTTCTTACATTGTCTCGGATCGTGATACGACTTTCACCAGTCATTTTTGGACAGAACTATTTCACCACACTAGCACCAAACTGAAGATGAGTTCAGGGTATCACCCACAAACAGATGGTCAGAATGAAATTATCAATAAATGCTTGGAAACTTATCTTCGTTGCTTCACCTCGGAACATCAACATTAGTGGGCAAAGTGGATTCCTCTCACTGAATGGTGGTACAATACCTCTTACCACACCGCCTCTAAAATGACCCCATATGAAGCATTCTATGGTCAGGCACCTCCATCTCTTCTTCCATACACCCCCACCAGTTCACCAGTTCAAGAAGTTGACACGGTCCTTCGAAACCATGATCAGATTCTTCGCATTTTGCGGGACAATCTTCACATGGCAAGAAATCGCATGAAGCAACAAGCTGATCAACACCGTTCTGAGCACACTTTTCAAGTCGGTGATATGGTTTTTCTTCGTCTCCAACCGTACAAACAATCCTCCTTGAAACTCAAAGGGCGTCATAAGCTCGCTCCAAAGTTCTATGGGCCATATCGGATTCTTCAGAAGATTGGGTCCGTTGCTTATAAATTGGAACTTCCTCCTTCTTCCCGCATTCATCCAGTCTTTCATGTCTCTTGTCTGAAGAAAGTTCTTGGCACCAACATCAGTGGACAAACGATTTTACCCGAACTGGAAAATGAAGGATCCATCCTTTCGAAGCCAGAGGCCATCCTCAATCGGCGCACGCGTCAGCTTCGCTCTCGCTTTATCACAGAGGTCTTAATTCAGTGGCACGGCATGCAACCAGAGGATGCTACATGGGAACCACTCCTTCAGATTCAACAACAATTTCCACATCTAAAGCTTTGAGGACAAAGCTTTTTTTTAAGGGGGAGGGGATGTTAGGAACCCATGTCTTTACTTTGTTAGTATGTTGTTGTTGGACACATATGCTTTGTAAGTAGTCCCGTAGTATTTGTTGATCAATAGTTTGTGTTATTGTTGTTGGCGCATATGCTTTGTAAGTCGCCCGTAGTATTGTTGATCCATAGTTTGTAGCGGCCCATGGTTTTGACCCATAGTATTGGCGCCTAGAATTAGTATATAAGTGTATGTTGAGACCTATGAAGGCACCGTGAAGTTATTTGTATTGAGCTTGCTCATAGGAGGTTTCCCCCTCGAAGTGGCCTGTGATCAATATAAAAGTGATTATGAGTTCTGTCATTTCTGCTATTTCACATATTCATATTAATTAATTGTTGCAGGTGCGTCACACCAGAGGTGGAAAGTGCTTGTCCTGAAGATGAAGTTGAAGAAGAATCAAGCTGAATGTGATGCTTCTTCATTGCTGCTTCTAGAGCTTCCATCCTGTTAAAACACCTTGACTCTTCATGCCCATCGCGATTACAAAAGTTGCGATGTCTTTGTGTCTTCTTACCTTGAAATTTGGCAGCTTTATCTTGTTGAGGATAATTTTGAGGCTGAGAAGATTTAGGACCCTTGTTATTTTGATTTTGCTTCTTCGGATTTCGCTTCTTTGGATTCTTTGGATTCTTGTAATTCTTCAGACCATGCGCCTGCTAAGCTAATAAAGCCTTTTTTGAAGTACTGGCAGTATTAATTAGTCCAAGATGTAAGAGTTTTTCCTGTTCTCTAATTAAAGAATCACAAAAACAATCAAAAGAAGGAGCTTTGTATTGAGCTCCTGAAGAAAGAAGAGCTTCTCTAGTGGAATGAAAGTTTGAGACAAATACAGAATATGCAGGCCCCAACTTGGCAAGAATGGCATATATAAGGCCATCATCTACCTTTACGACTTTACATGCAACCAACAAGACTCTAAGGGTCTTAAATTTTGTTATAAAATCTTCCATGCAAGAAAAATTATTAGGATCTAATGTAAGCAATTCATTTTCAAGCTGATGAGCTCTAATCTCATTTTTAATACCAAAAACAGTATTTAGCTTTTGCCAAGCATCATCCAGTGCATGAATGCCTTGAAGATGAAATTGTAGATCGGGAGAAACTGAAAAACCAATTAAACCACAAGCTGAATCATTTCTATTTTCCCATTTTACTAGTTTATCAGCATCAGAGGGAGGAGTTTCCATGCCAAGGGTAAGTCTATATAACCCTTTGCTTCTAAGAATATCTTCCATACGAGACTTCCATACAAAATAGTTAGTACTGGTAAGAAGCATATCATTTGAAATTTTCATTCTGAAATAAATATTACTTCAAATATGAAAACAAGCTAGAAAAAATAATAGAGCTCGAAAAAATAAGCAGTTTAAAAAAAAACGGCACTGCAATCAGCTTCTGGATGAAAACGTTATGCCCTTTTGAGAATAAATTGAAAGAGAAACTAAGGAACCACGTGGTGTGTGGAGATAGGTGCACACCAATTAAATTCCTCCTTAGTCCTAACTTAACTCCTAAGCTGACTTTAAAAAAATATATATGTGCCTTACTTCTATAAATAAGTGAAGGTTACTTTTACATAAAGTTGCTTAAAAAATAGGAAAAGAAACAATGTAAAAATAAAAGGAAACTTTTTTTTTTTTTTTATAAAGTTGCTTTTAAAAAAAAGGAAAGAAACACCTTAAAAGAAAAGAAATTAACTTATGTGAGTTTTTAAGTAACTTCCTTTTTTCTTAATATATGAAATAAATGCAACAAATACTAACAGGATTTGAACTTAAGACCTCTTTAATAAGTAACTTTAAACCAAGTGAGCTAGAGTAAACGCATAGAAAATATTGTAAAGGAGGAAGGGTCATTTTTTTTTTTACCTTGTTGTGCGTGCTTACCCCGCAGACCCCTGTTTCGACCTGCAAAACAACTTCACAAACCAGAAACAGAAAAACAAGACAAAAACAAACTGAAGGGTTTCCCGTTCTCTGTTAGTTTCCTGTCAATCCTTCCTGCAAGCGGACTGCCTTTCCTACTGTTTGTGGTCAGCCGAGACCGCCAACATGTGCAAACAGGAGGCTATCACTTCCAGAAAAACAATAAAAAAAGGAACAAAATGAAATGAAACAGAGACAGAGAAGAAAACGGAAAACAAAGTAGTATACCTTAGATCTGTGAAAAGAAAACTGCAGTTGGGGCAAATGGAAGCCTTTCCATACAAAACGAAGGGCGATCCCTACTGCAACCAACGCTCTGAACACAGTGGAGCACTTAAAACAATAAAAAAATGACCAGAAATAGCAGATCTTGGCAACAGATCCCACACGCACCTACACCGGCTTCAGATCTAGATCGAAATAAAACGGAGACGGCCCTCAACAGTGCTCTGATACCATGTCTGAATAACAGGTACATTCACAGAAACCGAACACCAAGGACACCGCTCACATGCAAATATCATAGATCAGTACACTAGTGTTTTGACGTGGTTTAAACCCTCTAGAGGGAAACAGTCCAAAACCCCAGCCAAATAGCTTCTACGGAGCAATTTATTGTGCAGAAGAAAAGATATTACATGAGCTTCTCTCAACAATGGATCATTCGGCAAGTGACCCTCCATGCTCTTTAAATAGAGATCATGGACCAATCGGGTGTCAAGCCACGGATCAAGTGTCGATAAGATCGAGAGAAGTTGAACCGTCGGATCACTTTATATCGTGATCGTCGGATTACATATATACAAATGCATACCTAACGGATATATTAGACCAAGCTGAACTTAACTAACTCCTAAGTGTCAAAAATATCCTAACACCAATAATCATAATCACTTCCATCAAATTCTGGAATGGGCAAAGAGTTAGAATTTGACATTATGAACTTTAAACAAAATACCTGCTCTGATACCAAATGTAGATTATGAAAGAGCCTAGTTTAAAATAGCACAAAGAAAAAAAACAACACAGAGAACAAGAAAGAAGCTTTTATTCAAACACAGGAAAAGAAAACTTTTAGTGTTTATCTCACATTGATCTTGGACTTGCACATATACATAGTTATATAGAGATTACATTTCATAGAAATAAAGGCATCATTTTACATGCCCTAAAATCAGCTGTAGAATGATGTATAATTCTGCAAACTTATTTTATTCTTCACATGCATTAGCATGCAGTGAAATTTGCTGCTAATTATTTAATAAACAGATGCAACCTAAAACTAAAATAGATGTTGTCATTAATTCTGTCAATAATTATGCACAACATCAATTATCAACAAGTTTTTGATAATTGTTTCCTAAGTTGTGGTGGACAAGTTGGCTATAATCATTCATTGGGAATTTGGGCTGACTTTTACACTGTTCGTGCCCATAATTTAAACATGAAATGGTGTTTGGGTTAACTTACCATTTTTTGCCTAGGATTTTAAACATGAAAAACAGTTGAGCTTACTTTTCTGTTTTTTGTGCTCTAGTTTAAAATATGAAAAATATTCTAAGTGCTCTTTTATGGCGTTCCATGCTCGATAAAATTTTAGTAAACAACATTGAGTTTACTATTCATCGCCCCATACTCGTAAATCAATGGAACGACGTGCGTGATCTTGTCTCCTTCATGCTCATTAAGCGTTGTATCATCATGCTCATTTTTTAAAGGACATATTCCTGGTATACTTCTATCTCTTTTTTGGGCCATGTAGATGAATTACGAAAAAGGAACTTTATGGAGATTTTTATGGGTTCTTTTCAAACTCCTTAAATATGAAAAGGCCTCTAGCTTCTTCTTCAGTGGCTCGTAAAACGATATAATCTAGAAATAATTTTGACTGACCCACTCCTTCGCTAAGGTCATTAAAAATATGGTGTTGGACTTACCCAAAGGGTGAGCTTATACCGAGCATATTTTATCCTTATCGAGCTCGTTTAAAAAGAAATGTGTACTCATCAATCACGATGGGGGGTATTGGAAATGGAATGCAATTACTATATATGGTAGCAAAGTCACTCTTGAACATGGCATCCATGTCAGTCCATGTGTCAGGGTTTGGGAAATTCGTTGCTCATCCTCATTGGTCACTTCACTATGCTTTTGATTTTGTGGTCTCTATTGTCAATTCATTATTTCCAGTCATGTCCTTTTTTCAAGAGTAGTCAACCCATGTGTCTCATTTTAAATCAATCAAGTCTTACAGTCCATTTTCTCATCATTTTCCTAGTTTATTCTTGAGTCAGAGTCATGTCACTTCATAACCAGTTTCACTTCAACAACTTTGTCTTTGTTTCGTGTCAATGATGGGGGATTCATAATGACCCACCTTCGATGATTATGATCTTTTCGACTTCAACATATTACCTAAGAGCCAAACTTTGGAACTGTTCAGTACCTTGGACCTATTTACATCATTGGCACGTATCCTTTCTTCCATCAGTATATTCTCATCATTAGTCTCTGATTGGAAGATTTTATCGAGTGTTCGAGACCAACTCATCTATTCATACTCGGTGAAATGTACTATGATATCTTGGTGGTCATTTGCATTAATGGTGATTTCCCTCGCACTCGTTAACGATTTCTATCAATGGCCAATAATCAAGTGGTTTCTACCATGTTCGACGACAAGACAATTATTCACATAGTTAGATTTGTACCATATGGTTTCATGGTGAAGACCCTGGGGGATTTTATTCTCTCAGACCATGTTAGAGAATAATGATATGAACATAGATCCACATTGTACTCATTGGTGGCTATGTTGTTCTTGCTTTTGTTGGAGATCCATAGTGTATCTTTCATGGCTACAAACATCTCAGCCATGATATCATGGATCCACAGTGTATTTTTGGTGGTCGTGTCCAACATGGACCTGTAGTGTATTCCTTGGTAGCTATGCTCTGAGTCATCTATATGTCAAGGACCAGAATTCTTGTCTCGGTTTGAATTGAATGGATTGTAATTCTTGGTTATTGGCAGGTTTCATTCCAGGGAATCCTTTGCACTCATCTCAAAGCATTTTGACTATCATAGCCTTCTAGCCTCATACTTTGGGGGGTAATATGTTACACATAAATTTCATCTTGCACTTGCCTGATGAAGTCTCAAAGCATTGACAAACCTGAACTAGAGGTTTAGGATCATTTTCGAGTTGAATTTGCATGTGTAAAAGCATGTTTTTTGAGGGTGTCGTGGGTTTCATCTATGTAGCTTGTGAAAAACCTACCTTGTCATGAGGTGTCTTTCTTGAGCCCACGGCAAGCTGCAAATTTCCTTTGTTAGGCCCGCGTAATTCTTGTTTTGGTAAGTTATTGAGATAGTATCCACATGATATCCTTGGGATTATCACCAAGTGGTTAGCCTAGCTTCTAATAGAGGTTGGTTAATCTCAAGATCCTAAGTTAGAGGGGATGGGGTTATCTCCATAACCACTCTAGGCTCCTAATATAATTCGATCATGAAACTATATAAGGAGGCCAACTTCATGAACAAGAGGAGGAAATTTGATGCAAGTAAACTCTATTGGGTTGTATAGTGACATTGTTTTGTGAAGGATCATAGTATTGTTATTCTTGAGAGTGTTTCATATCACCTTGGGAATACCACTTTTCTGATTTGATTGTGCATTGGAGACCTTTGGAGCAGAGCTTGCAACACCAAGGCATCAAGTTGTAACTTTGTTTCCAATTTAATACAAAATGTGTTTCCTTTTCCATTAGCATAGTGTTCATGTCATTTTGTTAATTGATTCATTCCTTGGTCAGTCTCATAGTCTATTCAATTTTCTTGTAGTTTTCATAGTTTTCTTATTTGTGTTGTCCCAACAAGGATTCAAAATATTTCTACAAGAGGTTCTTAAAAAAGGTCTTTTTACAAAAGATTATTGGTGCAGGTTAGTCACAACTCATATACTCATGAAAATTCAATGTATTTAAAAGCTGAAATATTTTTTCCTAATCTTTATATTTTACATGTAGCTATGAATGGAAACATAGGGGATATGAACATATAGATGGATTCTTATGGCTAGAGAACGCACCCAATATGGACACGTGAGACTAGGCAAATGCTACACAACTTGAAGAAGCCAAATTATACTTTGACAAATTTGTTACAGCATGGAATCCTCGTGTCAACCATTTACAAACTCCAACATTACAATCCTCTATTATAAATGATCCATGAACCATTGGTTCAGATTCCATACTTACAACTAATCATTTGGATGACTATGAAGAACTTGTTAATTGTGTCCAAAGGCACACAAAATGTTTAAAATATTCTTGCCTATCGAAAAAGGGATCATCTCTTCAATGTCGTTACGGGTTCCCCTTTGATCTATAGCCTACCTCTTCCTTATTCATTGATGCAAAAGGCCGGAAAACATACAACCCTGCAAGGAATGATTCCTTTCTAAATATTCACAACCCTATGATGCTATCCATTTGGCGAGCTAATGTTGACTGCCAGCCTGTTCTCTGTAGACATGTTGTCCTCAAATATATTTCAAGGTATGCATCAAAGGTAGAGCCTAAATCAGAAAGCTACCATGCACTTCTTTCTTGCCTTGCACATGCAACTCCAACTGATGCCCCCATCCTTCTGCCAATAAGACACTTCCTATCTGAAACTGTTGTAGAAAGAGACATTGGTGCACAAGAGACTTGCCACATGCTCCAAAAACTCTCTCTTTGTCTTTGCAATCGTTCCTTTAGGTCCTTAAATGTTAGACAAAGCATTTTTCACTGTATTTCCAATGACTCTCTTGACATCCCAAAAACACCCACCTTCATTTCTGCATACATGCAACGACCACTTGCACTCGAACAACTTACCCTTCTTGAAGCTGCACACTCTTGGACATACTCACCTCGTAGAAAGCAATCAAAATGGAAACAAAACTACCCTCCCAAAATTATTTGTGTCTTCCCTCGATTCACCACCATTCCGCCCATTACTGCAAATTCATTTGTTCCCTTTTGCTGGAGTGAGCTCCTACTATACAAACCTTTCCGCAACCTCCACAATGACATTGGATCCACATCTTTGGCCATAAATTCTAATTGGGTTTGCATTAAAGACACATATACTGCATGGCATGTTGATCGTTTTCTAGAACGCCCCAATACCCCTCCCTCTGATGACTCTCCCTCTGCTTTAAACCATTTTCCCTTAGCCCCTTGCATTGATGAATGGGAACTCCTTTCTCAACTTCGCCCTGGAAACAACCTCTATGTTGATGAGCTTGACATGCTTGGTCATCGTGACTTTGACAAAGACCACAATTGGATAGAACACCATATTTCTGTAGACATCCATGCAACAACTATATCATTCATTGACATCATTCGAATGTCTACACATGTAGAACCTAACACCTTGTCATCTTCATGTTCTCCTTCCTCCTTGTCTCCCACACAGCGAATGGCCTTTTCCCTTATCGTCGCACACTCCACAAATGCTACAACCCTTCTCCCACTCAAGATGGTCATTCAAGGGACTGCAGGAACAGGAAAGTCTTTCTTGATTTCTTGCCTTAGATCTACATTCCAACATGCCTCTAGCAATAACCCTTCACCCTTGCTCCTCCTTTCTCCCACTGGTGTTGCTGCTTTTAACATACATGCGTTAACAATACATTCTACCCTTCGCATACCAATTACAGAGATGCATCCTCTTGAATGACAATCCCTTTCAAGCTTCCAACAACAATTCTGCCATATCCGATACATAATCATTAATGAAATCAGTTTCATTGGCCCAAAATTATTAACCGGCATGGATGACCGCTTACAACAACCATTCCCCTCCCAAAGTACAACTCAGTTTGGTGGTTGTTCCATCATCTTCCTTAGTGATTTTGGACAACTACCACCTGTCAAAGACATCCCCATGTATGTTGGTGCATCACGAGGAAATGCTCTCTAGCGTACTTTTGACACTTTTGTTACACTTCCTACCATCTTTCGACAACAAGGGGACACCCCTTCTCAAGTTTCATTTCGACAACTGCTACTCAATCTTTGAAATGCAAATCCAACTATTGAATATTGGACCCTCCTCATGTCAATAACAACCTCACTCCTTTCAGATGAAGACAATAACACATTTGACCAATGCACTCACTTGTACGCAACTAATAGCTCTGTTGCACTGCACAACAAACAAATGCTAAAACTCCTCAACATGCCAATTGCACATTGCTTTGCAGATCAAAATAAGCAACATGTAAAAAGCTCAATAGATGATGAAAAACTTCCATTCAAGGTTCTACTAGCAATTGGTCAACAAGTCATGTTGATAGCCAACTTGTGTGTCTTAGCAAGACTTGTCAATGGCTCACTTGGGAAAGTTATTGCAATTGTCTACAATTCCAATGATCAACCACCTACATTGCCATCTTATGTTGTAATCGATTTTCTCCACTACAATGGCCCCCGATGGGATTCTTCCAATCCAAATTATGTCCCCATTCCTCCTATAACAAGGGGTTCACGACAAGTACCACTTCACATGGCATGGGGTTTAACAATCCATAAAGCACAAGGGATGACGTTGCAAAATGCAACAATAGATATTGGCAACACTGACAGACAGGGACTTACATTCACTGCAATATCAAGAGTAAAATCTCTATTAGGCCTTCCCATATCTCCACCTTTTTCCTTTTGTAGGTATTCTCGAATGAAAGATAGTCCCTATGTGCAGCGCAGAATACAAGAAGAGAACTTACTTGCTTCAAAATCTTTCACCCACATGCTCCATAAAGTTATATTCCTGCTACTTTGCACCTTCATTTTTTTCACATCTTGTATTCCTATTGCTACCAGCATTTATATTTTTCTATGACAGACAAGCAAATACTACTTTATAAAGAAGACAAGAAATTTAATCTTCTTATCAGCACTTTTCTTGTACTACTCTATCTTATTTACTTCAATGTGTTGTCATCACTTTTTTTAAAGCAAGCACATCAGCACATTTCATCCCATCTTAGTCTTTTTTCCACTAAATATCAAGTGTCTGTCCAAAAAATGTGTCCACTAACACTCTCGATTATTATTTTCTATCTTCACAAAACTGTTAAATACACATGGTTATTGTATCCAAGTCGGCAGTCGACTAATTGTCTTCTTTTCGACTAACGACAGTTTCAATGCAGTCGTATCGACTTAATCGTCGACTTCTTGTACTCGTTGCTCTTTTTTTCTCAAATGAACCACTCTTACTGGACTCTAATACTGATCAAATTTTATAGTTGACATGAGAAAAGATATCATCCTGGTCAACGGTCAATGATACTGGTAGCCACTCAAACAAAAATATGTCGAACATCTTTACACAATGACATAGTTAAGAGTCGACCAATATTTAAAGGCTCGACCAACTCCGACCATTTTGACTTTCGAACATTTCGACTTCCGACCATATCATAGAAAATATGTCGAATAACAAATTCAATATTCATATCAACAATTCCATATGTTGTTGATGTTGACACAATAACAACTTCAAGCCGACCAAAACAAACTATCCATCAATTGAACCACATACAAAGTGACATAGTCAAGAGTCGACCAATATTTAAAGGCTCCACCAATTGCGACCATTTTCTCAACCGACCATTTTCACTTCGGACTATTTTGACTTCCGACCATATCTTAGAAAAAATGTCGAAAAACATATTCAATATTCATATGAACAATTCAACATGTTGTTAATGTTTACCAAGCTCCATTGAAGCTTTTGCTTTTGATTGTATCCTTTCCATTTATAGTTGTATAAGTTATATCGATTCCACATTTCATTACTATTGTTTAAGCACAAAATGTACTATATCCTCTGCTTACAACAACAACAACAGTTTATAACTTATCTATGTCTATCTTCAATACTAGGTACATTGTAAACATTTAAATCAAGATTCCTCATTATTAACATTGTATGTTTCCAAATCAAGTATGTTGCAAAAGATCGACAAAAGAAAGGCTGAACAAATGGACCTTGAAAAAGAAATGACAAAAAATACACAACTGGAAATACTATTTAAAGACACTGAACCCACCATAGGTTGCGGCGATGAGTTCAATTGGGGCGAGTTGTACATAGCTATCAGAGATAGAAATATACCTAATTCAACCTTGGAGGAAACCATAATTTACGAAAACATCAAGAGGTCCAACCTTCACAAGGCAACTACACGACCATAATTGTTTCACTGCTCAGAGGTTATTGCATGGATCTTGCCCCATGTACATACTACGACAAGGATCATTTCAAACGCAAATGGAGAAGAGCTCGCATCCTTCAAACCAGTGCTCCTTGCAGCCGCATACAAGTTGCCTCCCTCCAATGTATTTTTAACTGATGCTTGGATAAGATGTGCCAATATAGATACTGTTGAATGTGCAAGGGAAATGCTGCTACCTGGAAAAGAAATTGCACCCAAACATACCAAGAAATACACCACCAAAGACTTAAGGACCCCCTATAGAATCATTATCCTATTGTTGAGCAGACTCTTTGGTCTACCAAATGCCAAGAACTATAAACTCAGTTGGGTTCCATTGATATACCATGTTGCCACACATGGTACAATCTTCAATTGGGCAACTATTATTTCAGAAAGTATTGCGTCAACCATTTCTACAGCTCAAATGGGGCTTTCACAAGGGAAATCAGAATTCTTCATGTCTAGCTACCTTATCGATTGCATATTAGTCAGCCACCCTTTCCCTAATTTGGGATGTACTTGGAATAAGAATCAAAATCCCATTCATGTAGCATATCAGTTAACTTGGGCTCATCGATATGCAAGGTACTACAAATTACTATGTGAAGAACTAATCATGCCCCTTTATTTACTTTTGTTCAATAAAGAAGCAAAATGTATGTTAGACAATGCCTTGGATGTAATAGGTGAATATGGAGGCTATTACTTCTCCTCGGAAGGGACATACATTAGAATGTCTAGGGGCACAAAACCTCCTTCTTTATTTCCCAAATATGCTACAGATTACATTGTGCATAAAGAAGCCATCAGACAAGTGTTCATCAATGGAATTGGTAACTATCTCGATCACAACAACATAGTCTCTTACCCACCTGTACCATTCATCATTGGTGGATACAAATTTCATAAGATTAAGGCAGTGGAAGCCTTTATTGCAGACTTGGAATCTTTTCACTTTGGAAAAAAAATATTTGTCAGAAATGAAGACGAAGGAAAAGTGGCTAAACATTGTGCTTCATATAAAATCACTTTTCAGTACTCAAATCACTTTCTGAAAGAAGAACAAATATATAAAAGGGTACAGAATATGACACAGCTACACAACAAATTATATCTGAAGATTGCATCTACTCCTACCCAAACTAGAAGCAAAGAAAAGCAACCAGAAATACATAGACAAAGAGAAGATCCAATAGCAGTTGGTTGAATTCATCAATTGCCCCCGACTACTCACAATTGACAATTTCTACAAGAAACAAGCAGTCGAGATCACCGACCAATAGATGGGAAAAACCCACATTCACGTGACAACAAACATATAGACTGTCAGTCGGAATTAAATAGGTTGTCAAATCGTTATTTAATGCAATCAGCTACTTTTAATTCACATGCGCCAAATGCTTCCTCCATAAATGCTGACCTAGAAGATTGTTGGATACTCTTTTTCCAAGAACTGCAGAACCACACTTCAAAGATAACAGAAGCCTTTTGTGAACCTGAGAGTTTTACAGAGACCATGGCGCCCAAGAAATATCAAACTACAACCCGTTCAGCCACAACTAAAGTCCGTGAATTGGAAACGGCACAAACACTGCTGGAAACCCATTTAGAGTTGCTTCGAAACACTAAGGTACATGAACCACACTGGCAAAAAATTTGGAAAGATATTCTTGACTGGGGAAAGGAATCAGATGGCCATTGGAGGGAGCCAGCACAAAAACTACAGACTGCTAACATTGTGCACTACATCAACGCACCTCTGCTGGAACAGTTTGTTGGACTCAAAGACATTATTGCTCGATTCATAGTAAGCAAATATCAGAATGGAAAATTCTATTTTGATGTTCCAGTCGAAATAAATGCTGAGCTCATCCACAAGATTACAGGGTTATCAAAGGCAGGTCTAGATGTACCTACTAAACAGAGACCAGAATTGATCAAGGAGTTTACAGACCACCCAACTGGTAAGAATTCTCAAGGATTATTGGTCACCCAGATAAAATTTGAAAATTAGAAAATAGCTGCGCGAATCGTGTCCACCGCTTTGTCAACGTCTGGTCGAGGGTCCAACTTAAAAATTGAACTACTATAGGCTATCCTGAGCATGGAAAACGACGACAAAGTATATAACTGGGCTAAGTACCTTGCCAAAATTATTAAGAACATATGTATGAAGTGCCAAGAGAATGGAGTGCCCATTCGCTATCCATCTCTAATAATATGGATAGCAATGACGGCTGTAAGACCAAAAGGAAATAAAGACTTTACTAACCAAGGACCTATATTAATGAACAAATTCCGTTGCTTTACGAGAGGAAGCAACAGACTTGGGCCGACAACAGTCAACATTTGGCTAGAATCCTGGTTCGAAGACCTAAAAGTTAGGTCGACCAGATGGAGAGTAGCTCAAAATGTTCGACGAAGTCTGCCTCCGACAACTCACATTGAACTTGCACTAGACCATACATCAGTTTGGTACTTAGAACGAACAATGGGACCCGCACAAGATCTCGACTATTACCCTTCAGTTGAAGAAATATTCAATGAGATTCAAAGGAAATCCAACACAAAATTGATAATCCCTCCTTCGGCACATGAAATTGACATTCCCATAGTTGAACCTTTAACGGATCAAGAGAAAGAAGAAGCATATGAAAGCCGCCTATATATGGACAATTTTACTTTTCAACCTCAGCTCAAGGCTGGATCAGAACCTTTAGCACTTACGCTCACTCCACACCAAGATTCACCTGATGAAGCTCAACAATCAGATGCAAAGACCCTGTCGGACAATCCGGAGTACGCATTGACAACCGACAACATCCACCAGATGGCCAACCAATTATCCATAGGTCGAGATTCAAGACTTGTACAAATACAGGGAAAGGGCAAAAGAAAAATGACAATTGACGAGCTGACAATGGAAGATGAAACAAAATTATACGACAGTGCAACTCAAATATTGGAAGATGCAGCGAAGAACAAAATACCTGTCGACCAACAGTTAAAGAAATTTTTGGAATCCAAGCACCCTCAACCCAAAAATAAAATCAAGCTTATCATCGACGATGCTATTGACCTGTCAGATAACTCAGCTCCACCATCGTCGGCCATTGTCACGCAGGAGACTTTTTTTTCCACACCTATGGTAAGTACCCCACTTTCACTTCAACCTCCATCTCAAGTTTCGAATATTATACAAACTCTTCCTTCCTCGCTTCGATAAACATTCCAAAATGATGGCGACATTGCCCAATTCATGACGCAACTCCCGGCCATGTTCCCAAATTGGAGAAAAATCATAAGAAAGAATCCTGTATTCGCAGACACTGCTACACCAACAAATTCTGCTCCTCTTGGTGTCATCCCAACCCAAATTTTCAATCCATCAGATACCTTAACAGTGCAACCAATTGGCATGCACCATATCCATCTACAAAGCAATCCTGACACAAAGAATCTAATTTTTGCTGAACATATTTCTTTGTTCATTCCTTTTCCATTCAATCCATCGATGGAAGCCCATTCACCTCCCCGACATGTCATGAACTCAACACAACATTTCCCCAACCTTCAAGTTTTAAATGTAGTCATTCAGCAACAGTCTCCCACTTTAAATCCTAACCCTCATCTTCCAGTCGACCAAACACCTGTGTCTTCAACAGGTAAAATGGATAAAGCAACAGTCGAGTCAGCAACAGAAACAACTGACACAGCAGTCAAGTCACCAGCAATCGAGCGAGATGTCGAGACAATAGAGCTAGAAATACCAAGCAACTCAATACAAGCAGCACAAAAACAGACAAAACAGGCATCCGCAATAGTCGAGTCTAAAAAAGAATCAGAAAAGCAATTAGCAGCAGAAAAATCTAAAGAAAAATCAAAGAAAAAGGAAAAATTCAAAAGACGACACCAAGAGAAAAATCTTCAGCAACAGCAATTGCATCTCCAGCACATATCTCAATTGAGTTGTTTTTCTGTACATCTCGACCAATTTGGTCCAATCTTGACATACCATCCACAACAGGTACCACAGGAAGAGCTCGAAATATTGGCTGATGCAATCAACCGAGAACAGCGACATAGACGACAAGATTCACAAGGTGGAACAAGAACAAACCCTATTTTTGACAAAGTGTCAAGAATTAGCGCAACAGGTCATAACAATTCCAGTCACATGACAAGCCCGCTTGATAAAGCATTTCAGTTGTTCCAATTTGTTGTGTCGGCACTGTCTGAACAGTAGACCAAGGACCAAGAAGAACAAGCCACAGTAACAACGTCATTGATGTCACAACAGTTTGAAGCATTCAACTCAACACACATTCAACTCATACAGTCTAATGACGAAGCAGAGAGAGCAAACAATGTTCTCCGCAATTGGTACAAACATTATGGCAATGTGTTTACGGAAATGAGGGAGACAAGACAGACAATTGACAATCTTCAAAAAGAACACCGACTGGCTGATGAAACCATGGCCAAAAATTGAGAGTCAACTGATAATGGAAAATACAAAACTCGAGAAATTGGAAAAAAGTGAAGCACAGTGGTTGAGCCAGGCTTGTCATAACCTTGACAAAGTAGAGCAACTCTGACCACGTCTTCGAAGACTGCTTTCAGCTGCAAATGAGAAAATACATCTCTTTGGTTTCGACCTAATTCATCTACAGAGCAAAACTACTAAAGAACAAATAGCCCACTTGTCCGCCCTTACAACACTTACTATCGACATCCAGAACACACTACATCATTGGGAGAGCTTCCAGCACCAAATGTCAGTTTCAGCTGAAGCAATTTTCGAGGTCTGTCTGCAACAACCAACAGCGCCCAGTTCCACTCCAGACAACTCATAGCAGCTGCATTTATCACTTAAAGAACAGTTATAAACAATTTTGTTTAGTAATTTTGCATTTGGTATAATTGAATATGTCTGTCAGATTGACGAACAATACAATTGTATAATTGAATGTAAACATCTAAGATCTGTTCATGTATATTTTTTCCCCTGATGTACAGCTCAACATGTTATATGACAAAAAATTTGCAGCATTGTTGGGTTTAGATTCTCTTGTCTTGGAAATTTCCCAGTATAAATTTATTGTTTTTATTATAGTCTGCCTATCTTATCATGTTTTCATCAGAATCAGTCGGCCACTGACAATAGTCTTCCGACCACTGCAAATTTTTGTTTGCATTGTCGATAGAAAAAGCCGACAGATTTTGAACAACAATTTCAACTGATTAGCAGTGTCGACAAGGTGGAACAGGTCGAATAGGTCGAACCAGTCGGAGGTCCAAAACAGGTCGAACAGGTCGAACCTGAAGAAAGGGGTCGACAAATACACAGAAGTTCACTTAATATTTATACAATTCCTTTTTTAATTGAATATATAATTACCAAAGGAAAATACATATGTTTTTAATAGTTACACCTACTTAAATTACAATTTCCTTATCATTGAATATATAATGTCTTTATGTTTATTGATTCGTTGTCAAATATTCTATAAGGGCCCTCGCACGAAGTTGAGGGACCTTTTAGATGCAATGGGTAAATGCAAAACGCGCAAGAATTGTGTAAATAAATAACGCTCGCGCATTATGTAAAACTAGGAATGGCGGGCTCCGAACTTACCATGTCATTTAACATGTAGGATAGGATTACAAAACACACGCGCGTTATGGCGATCCATAACGCGCGCGCATTATGTATCACCATAACGGGCACGCGTTTTGGTTAATAAAAAAAAAAAAAAAAAAACAGACGAAACGAACCATAGAATGACGACCGTGGCTCGGATCGACAAACCGTCAACTCTGTTGGATTTAATCTAACATCGGGATGGTGCTAGGAGTGCCCCTCTCCGTCGGTCCCATGGCCAACCAGTTGGTTGAGCCTGCTTTCATATCATCGATATCTTGGTCCAAAATTTATGTGATTTTAAAGAGGGAATTATAAGCATATTTGAACTAGGAAGAGGTAAAATGAGCTAGGTTGAGGGCAATAAATGCTGTATTTGTATGATGTTGCAAGGATTTTGTAATGTGACAAGGTTTTTATCTATGCTCCGAACATGGAAGCCATCAACTAATTAATGCCGACGTTAAATGTAGGGTAAGCATCCCTATAATGCCATAAAGGAAAGAGTTCATCATTTAAAGCATCAACGTACCGGATGTTCAGCCGTTGTCCAAGTGGCTTGCATATGCATCTAGAGTTTAATTTTAATCATTCATGTCATGTCCAATTGAATTTTAATGGGTCCAATTAAATTTTAATTGGTCGATCCGAGCCACAGTCGTCATTCTATGGCTTGTTCTATACCCCTACGTCCCGAGAAGGTTGAAGTTGCAAAGCAACAACTCTCTAGTATTCATCCTGAAGCTCTTTTGTTTATGTCTAAGATAAAGAAGCTCTCAGTTCGTGAGCTCGAACATATTGATCTTAATAGGATTTATACAATCTATGTTTTACGAGAAATAGACCTTAGAACTTCTCATAGCAATGACAATGAATCCTTCATTCTGCATTTGTTAGCAGAAGAAGATCAATTTTCGATAAAACAATGTAGTTATTACATGTGGAGGCAGCGGTTTCCCATGGAAAACGAGTTTAGGGTTGAGCAGAGGAAAGATGTTGGGAAATGGGCTATTACATTAGCTTTTTCGATGGGCGAGCGGCTTACAAAAGGAAATATGGCAGTTGTAGGTATCTATGCTTTTCTTCCGACGGAAATTGTAACAAGATTTCCATTTATAATACAAGCAGATTTTTTACTGGTTTCGTCAAGAGAAAGTATCATTTTCAATAACAAGTGGAACCAGGGAATCCTTTATTGTGTTCCATTATTCTTTTGTTCAGCATTTCGTGCTCTGATAAGTGGTAATTCACCTCTATCATCGAAACATTTATGTAAACCAACAGAAGCTCGAACAATACTCCCCGCTTTTAAACGCATTCTGGAGAAAGCAAGAGGAAAAGTTCATCAAAGCGACTTCATTCATCTATATTCTCGTAATGTACACATAGTCCATCCTTATCTTGATAAAAAAGAGTTTTATAATAGCTTGAATTTTTTGGGCGTGGTTATCTCCCTATATTCGGTTGTCTGATTGGTTGACAAGCTTTCTTGAAAATCTATACATTGAATTTCTTTGTTTTATTGCTGAAAATTGGAAGGGATTTCCAAGTCACCTGCAAAACACTCCTTTTTTGAGTGGTTGAATCAGTATCCTAAAATTACAGAGCTTTCTATCTCAAAGTTTGTTGAGCGGCTCCTAG
Source organism: Larix kaempferi (assembly GCA_027924585.1). NCBI lineage: Eukaryota > Viridiplantae > Streptophyta > Pinopsida > Pinales > Pinaceae > Larix > Larix kaempferi. The sequence goes on from BSBM01000927.1 coordinate 7,524,339, forward strand.
ATGTAGTATCAGACTCAACAGACAGTAAACATGTTATCACCACTGCACAGTGGCCTAGTCTCTCACGAATCGGAGTTATGCATTGTCCATTCATCAAACTCCTTCTTCATCCGATCAACGACCACTACCAGTTAAGAAACTCCTTCATGCTTGTTCTGCGCCTGCTTGTTTCTTCAATTTAACAATGCTATGAATTGGACGACTTGCTTTGTTGATAAAATCATTTATAATTGCTCTATTTCAACCACTGTTTCTTAACTATAGCTCATGCAACTGTTCGGTGGTTCGGCATTGAGGCCACTTGAGTCCAAGAGAAGGTCGGTGAAGAAGAAGGATTCCCGGAGGGGCTGCTGCATTTGCATTTACACTCAGACATCCTTCGATCAGTAAGTGTCCATAAACACAATTTGAGCCTTAGTTTGGTGCCGCTAGTTTTATTGGTATAGCCAATCGTTTTGAAACTTTGTGATCTTTTCTGGAATGCTTATGCCCATAAATTTGTTTGAAATATTTGTATGATATTTACCTAGATTGCAATAGCACCGCTTACCACTATAGAAACTATATTATCTAAAGTTTGATCTTAGTTGTATTGAATTGACTATTTGAATTAGTTGTTGTCTATGGCTATGATATTTAGATAATACGTGTCTATTGAAATG